>CAMZMU010000062.1:35902400-36346233 GCA_947311845.1 Poa pratensis | reverse complement strand
TCTCTTTTCTCACGTTTCCTGACACACCTCCGTTTGTGCCACATATTCCTACTCCTCCTTCTCGTCCTACGGTTGCAGATCCGACGCTGTCTTCTCGTACAGTTTCTTCTCCTCCCTTGTCGCATGACTCTCCACCTTCATCACCGATGTCTTCCCCATCACCATCACCTCCGGTGATTCCTTCTTGTCCCACTTTTCCTTTTCATTATACGCGTCGTCCACGTGTTGTGGACGGGTCTACTGACGTGCCATCTAATTCTGGTGGTATGTCTTCCTCGTCTGGTCCGACTTATGGTCTTCGTGCTCGGCCTTGTCCGGCCCCTGATCGCTACTCTCTTGGTCGTTATGCTCTTTCGACCGTTCTTGAGCCTACTTCTTATCGAGATGCTGTTGTTCATCCTGAATGGCAACTTGCGATGGCAGAGGAGATTGCTGCCCTTGAGCGCACCGGCACGTGGGAGCTGGTCTCTCTTCCTCCCGTGTTCGTCCCATCACTTGTAAGTGGGTCTATAAGATTAAGACTCGCTCTGATGGTTCTCTTGAGCGTTATAAAGCTCGTCTTGTGGCTCGTGGCTTTCAGCAGGAGCATGGTCGTGATTACGATGAGACTTTTGCTCCTGTGGCCCACATGACCACTATTCGCACACTTCTCGCTGTGGCCTCTGTTCGCAATTGGTCTGTGTCTCAGCTTGATGTTAAGAATGCCTTCTTAATGGTGAGTTGCGTGAGGAGGTTTATATGCAGCCACCGCCTGGGTATTCTGTTCCCAATGCTATGGTATGTCGTCTTCGTCGCTCTCTCTATGGCCTTAAGCAAGCCCCCGCGCCTGGTTTGAGCGCTTTGCCTCTGTGGTGACCGCTGCTGGTTTTTCTCCCAGCACTCATGATCCCGCACTGTTTGTCCACCTTTCTGCTCGTGGTAGGACTCTTATTCTTCTCTACGTTGACGACATGATCATCACTGGCGACGATTCTGAGTACATTTCCTTTGTCAAGGCACGTCTTAGTGAGCAGTTTCTTATGTCTAATCTTGGTCCTCTTCGCTACTTTCTTGGGATTGAGGTTTCTTCTACCTCTGAGGGCTTCTTTATTTCTCAAGAAAAGTATATTCAGGATCGTCTTGCTCGTGCGGCTCTTAGTGATGAGCGCACTGCTGAGACTCCTATGGAGCTCAACGTTCACCTTCGTGCTTGTCTGATCCGACACGTTATCGTCATCTTGTTGGGAGTCTTGTCTATCTCGCTGTCACTCGTCCAGATATATCCTATCCTGTCCATATCCTGTCCATATTCTGAGTCAGTTTGTTTCTGCTCCCACTTCGGCTCACTATAGTCACCTTCTTCGTGTTCTACGATATCTTCGTGGCACGATCTCTCGCCGTCTCTTCTTTCCCCGTTCCAGCTCGTTACAGCTCCAGGCCTATTCGGATGCTACGTGGGCTAGTGATCCCTCGGATCGCCATTCACTTTCTCCTTATTGTGTTTTTCTTGGTGGTTCTCTCATTGCTTGGAAGACGAAGAAACAGACTGCAGTTTCCCGTTCGAGTGCAGAGGCTGAGTGGCAAGCTATGGCACTATTGACGGCAGAGGTGACTTGGTTACGATGGCTGCTAGAGGATTTTGGTGTTTCTGTTACTACACCTACTGCCCTCTTGTCAGACGGTACAGGTGCAATAAGTATTGCGAGGAACCCGGTAAAGCATGAGCTTACTAAGCATATTGGTGTTGATGCTTCTTTTGTGCGCGCGGGCGTTCAGGATCATGTTATTGCTCTTCAGTACGTGCCTTCCGAGTTACAGCTGGCGGACTTCTTCACGAAGGCCCAGACTAGAGCGCAACATGGATTTCTTCTCTCCAAACTCAGTGTTGTGGATCCACCATGAGTTTGAGGGGGGTGTTAGAGTTATACTTATGATGTCTTTTGGCCTTCTACATAATTGCCTTTTGGCCTCCTCTTGTACGTGTATATATTATGGCTTTTGCCTCTTGGAATATAACATCGCATATTGCTAACAATATATTTGGTAAAATTGTAATCACTTCTTTTGTTCTCTTGTACTGCAGACTCGCAATGCTAAGAAAGCTTGCCCAGCTGATGTTTCCCTTCCAGAATGGATTTCCGAAGCAAAGCAAATTGGTAACATCTCCTAGCATATCTCACTGTTGATGTGCTATTCTGATTTCTCAATACTGATTCCGTCCCAGTACTATTTCACTGCTATTTAAAATCTCTTGACCAAAGTACAGAAATTGACTCGCTCGAGTATAAAGGATGTGTCAGGCTTTCTCCCGATCAAACTGAGGGCAGTTAGCAGTGTAGCCCACATCACACAAAGCTCTTGAAAAAAATACAGTTCCTTTCATTAGTATTCATCTTTAGTGTTTGGAACATATGTATAATATTATAATTTGTGAGTTCGTTACCTTTTCCCTGCTGTCTCGAGCAGTAACCTGGGTACTTGGCATTATTTCACTGTTCTTAACAAAGAGATCTTACAAAAGGTCGTTTTTTGGCTGTATTCTAACAATTGCATATGGATGATAGCAGTTCTTTGTATGTATAGCATCATACACTTGCTGCAGTCTGCATGTTTTCTTTTCATGCTTCTGTTCTTAGTATATCATCATTACTCTTTAGCTTGTGCTAAGTGTCTGTTCAACCAGGTGGTCTTTCTTGCAAGCTTGAAGGCATTCTGGAGTCCCCAGTGATTAATGGGTATCGTAACAAGTGTGAGTTCTCTGTGGGACATTCCTTGGAGGGAAAAAAGACGGTAGGGTTTATGCTTGGAAATTTCAGGTTGGTTTGTTGATTCCTCATTTTCTTTCTTTCTTTCTTGTTCATCGTTCTTTGAACATTAATGATTGGTACAAAATATCTCAGGGAAGGTGTGACTGCTGTCGAGGAACCTGTGGACTGTCCAAATGTTTCAGATATTTCCTGCAAATATGCGTTTATGTTCCAAGATTTTCTGCAGTTGTCAAACTTACCTGTGTGGAACAGAGTTGATAATTCTGGATTTTGGCGCCAATTCACAGTGTGTTCTCGCTAAGCATTTAAGTCTTTGTTGGATGATTCTATTTCTATTCTCTATTGAGATTCCAAGAACTGAATTTTTCTGTTTTATCCATGTGAATGGGGATAACATTTTACATATTGATTCCCATATTAGGTTCGAGAGGGAAGAAGTCCAGCTCAAGCTGTTGTTGCACAAGATGCAGAAACACAAATATCAGAAGTCATGATTATTGTCCAGGTAGTTTGGACTGAACTTGAGATTTGCTCCTCAGTTTAATGCAGTTCAAATTTCCTGCTGGCAGTACGACTGACATGCTATACTTTTAGGTGTGCTCCACAGGTGTTGATGAGGTACTGATGAAAGATGAGTTTGCCAAGTTGTCCATGACGTTGGTACAAGGCGCCGCAACATGCTTGCCTCCATTGCCTCTAACAACTATAGTAGTCCAAGTAAGTTCGAACATCTGCTTCAGCACTATGATTTTGTGCATGTTTGCCTTCAGAAATTCCTTAATCTTATGTACGTTAAGTTATAGTAACTATCACACTATCGTAGTCTGTTAACTTACTCCATATACTGCAAGTAGAACCAGCAGTTATAGCGCTCGCCACTTACTCCATATACTGCCCGTAGAACTGAACTCTACATTGTATGTTTCTCACTTCCAAATAGATGTCCCTTTAAAACGCATGCAATCAAACTCTTAAATTTTGCCAATGGATATACCCAAAAATATATAAAAATCTCACATGGAGTTGATACATCATTCTTAGAAAACCATGGAGGATATTAGTATATTTTTCATCAAAAGATACTGTTCTTTTTTATGTAATATCTTTTGTTATTGACGTAGTTGACGTAGAATAAGAAACAGTAGTTGTCAAATCTGTTGCCATGCTGATTTCCACAATGTCATTATTTTGGGAACGTATTGAATGATTTTTATGGCTATGACTGTATTCTTCATTTGAGTTTAGACATGTCACATGTTGTTTATTTCAAAAGGTTGACTTCTTTGCTATTCTTTAAATTGTTTGCGGGTAATGAAATCCTTCATTACTTGTGCAGGACCACACAGGAATATCAAATGTAGCAGCAGCTGACTGTCCACTGATCCCACTATTGGCGCCAAAAGTAGGCCAATCAGAAGAGGGAGCAGTGGATCAAACAAGAATCCACGATCACATCAGCAATCTCCGTTTTTCATTATCACCAACTGCATTTTTTCAGGTCTGGCTAAAATGCAAACTACCTTGCCAGCTGAGCTTTGTGGTTAAATTTGTTATTGACTCACAAAGTCACAATTACACAGGTTAATACTCTTGCCGCTGAAAGACTGTACAACCTTGCTGGTGACTGGGCTAATCTTAATTCAGACACATTACTTTTTGACGTATGTTGTGGGACTGGAACAATTGGCCTGACATTAGCACACCGTGTTGGAATGGTGATTTCCTGTCTATACTTTATCTTACTGCGACTAATGGTTCTTATTTCCAGTATAATATAGTATGCAGTTGTGAATATGTTTCATGTTAGATGGCTCAGTAATTGCTTTGGAAAAAAGTATTTCTCAATATTACATTGCCACATATGCTAGGTTGTTGGAATTGAAATGAATGAATCAGCAGTTTTGGATGCTCAGAGAAATGCTCTTATCAATGGTATAAAAAATTGTCGCTTTGTCTGCGGGAAGGTGAGACTTATTTACCCTTAAGATGAATTCTTTTACTCTGGTGTACTGATCATGATGCTATCTTGTACCTTTGACTTCCAATTCTTTATACTCACCACAATACTCTCATCTGGATTTCCATCCTGGGATGAACAGGCCGAAGATGTGACAGGGTCGCTTCTCATGGAGTATCTTGGTTCACCACAGCAGGACATTGTTGTTTCAAAAAGTAACTCAGAAGTTGGTGCTGCAAGAAAAAATGAAGATATTGTTGATGGTACAGAGAATAACGGTAAACCTATTGACAGCTCAACTGAGAAAAACAACAATGGTGAAAGTCAGCAGCTGGGAGACAAATCGGCCGATCATCCCACTTGTTCTAGTGATGAGATGAATGGGGACTTGGGGGGTATGGTTAGCAAAAAGTTGGAAGATGGACATGATATATGCAATGTGGCCGTTGGTAATCAGAACAGTGAGGAAACATCATCATTGATCAGTGAGGAGTCCATTGCCGCAAAATCAGCCGACTGTTTGGAGCACACCAAAACACATGGAAATGGTTCCTCGATTTCTAACAATGATGAACTTTCTGTTACTGCATGTCAGTTCAAGAACTTCGTTGCTATTGTAGACCCTCCACGTGCCGGGCTTCACCCTACTGTAAGTAAATTTCAATCTTTAGTTCATGATAATAACTAGCACTGTATTACTTGACTGAAACAGCCCATGCTGATCTTTTATATCTGTAACATGTTTATTTGTTATGTATGCCATTCTGCTTATGATTGGGCTGCCAACTTTTTTGTGGAGGATCAAGCTCACATTCTGAATATTTGATAGGTGCTCAAGGTGTTGAGGACTCATCCACGCATTCGTCGTCTAGTGTAAGTAGTCCTGATACCCGCTCTGTGTTATAGTGGTGAACAGAGAATAAAGTTTCCCATTACCAAGTGATCATACCATCTGGAACGAACATGCATCATTCAAATCTTAATCTCTACAAATAGAAAAGAGAAACACGGATCACTTATTTGGTACTTGCCCAACTGGATGGAATTAACCAGTACTCAAGTGGTCCTTGTGTATAAGGATCAGTGGAGTGGTTTTCATAATTTTAATCAGACAACATTCTCATGCAATTTTTCCGTTACGGCTCTGACATTTACTCTCTTTTCCATTTAACTAGGTACATTTCCTGCAACCCAGATACACTTGTCGCCAACGCGATCGAGCTCTGCACTCCCTCGTCAGGGAACAACGAGAAGAACAAGGGCCACCGCGGGTGGCAAAAAATGAGCAGCGCGGGCCTCGCGAGGCAGCGCACAAAGTCGATGCCCAGCTCGGAGCCCTTTGTCCCCAAGAGAGCCATGGCCGTGGACCTTTTCCCCCACACCTCGCACTGCGAGATGGTCATGCTTTTCGAGAGGTGAAAGATGCAACCGTTATTCATTCTATTCTTACTCTAGAGATTCCGATGTCTCCTGAGAATCCTACCGTGTTCTCTTCGGTCATCTTGTTGTACCAAATGAACTTGACCCAGAAGCCATGACAGTTTACCAGATGTGGCTATTCTCGTACATTTATTTTTGCTGTTATAAACGGATACCGGAACTCACCTCTAACCTCGATCTGCTACTGCCTAAGATCTAATGGTCCTGTGCCATTCTAGTCATGGAAAACCCCTGTCAGGGCACTAGCCCTAGTGTTTGGCAAGAACTGTGCTGAAAGCAACTCCTGATTGCAATCGTGTGCTGAGAAAAGGTTTAGTTCGTGCTGATTGGCCAGACCAGGCAAAAAGCACACATGGCCTACAAAAGTTCTAATGCCATGGGGATCCATTGATGGAGTGGATTTTGTTTTCTGGCGGCCACGCCCGTACAGGAAAGCAATGGTTTGCAGTGGCTGTAGCAATCCCTCATCCCAAGATTAGAAATTAGATCAGAGGTGATGGGATCGTTTTCTGGCACCCACAGGTCGGAAAGCATCATATCATCCGGAGCTGAGAGGAACACTTGATTTATACTACCTCCGTTTTTATTTAGTTCGTGTTCTGGGTTTAGTCAATGTAAAGTTTGATAATATGATTGCTCTATTGATTCGGCCGGGCTACATGAGTATATATAGTACAAGATAAACCGACTTAATCTAGGAGTTACACACCGAATATACTAGGAAAACTTAGGGCTCAACTAATAGTCTAACATCCCCCCGCAGTATCAACGGGAGGCTCGACGACGTTGAGACTGAACCGAATATCAGCAAATGGTGTTGGTGCAAGCCCCTTAGTGAAGATGTCGGCGAACTGTGCTGTTGTAGGTACATGAAGAACTCGTACTTGGCCCAAAGCAACCTTCTCCCGAACGAAGTGAATGTCGATCTCAATGTGCTTGGTACGTCGATGCTGCACTGGATTGCCTGACATATATACTGCAGAAATATTATCGCAATAAACCATTGTTGCTTGATTAATAGGACGATGAAGCTCCTCAAGTAATTGGCGCAACCAAACTGTTTCAGCAACTGCATGGGCAACAGCCCGGTACTCCGCCTCAGCTGACGAGCGAGAGACTGTAATCTGTCGCTTCGAAGACCAAGAAATAAGATTGTTACCAAGATAAACACAGTATCCTGAAGTGGATCTCCGAGTGTCTGGACAACCAGCCCAGTGATGTAGGTGATGATGAATTTATGTGGAGACCGTGATCAAGTGTGCCTTTGACATAACGAAGAATGCGTTTGACATGATTATAATGGGGAACACGGGGATCATACATAAAAAGACAGGCTTGCTGCACAACATAGGATAGTTCAGGGCGAGTGAGAGTGAGATATTGAAGAGCACCGGTTAGACTACGATAGAGAGTGGGGTCAGAATAAACTTCACCAGCGGAGGAGAGTTTCGAGGTGGTATCTACAGGAGTGCGAGAAGGTTGACAATCTAACATACCGGCCTTGTTTAGGAGATCAACAGAATACTGACGCTGAGATAGAAAGAGACCGTTATGATCACGTGTGATGGCGATACCCAGAAAATGATGAAGAGAACCCAGATCAGTCATAGAAAATTCTTGTTGTAGAAGAGAGATGATGTGTTGAAGAAAATCAGAAGAGGAAGCGGTAAGAACAATATCATCTACATAGAGAAGGAGATAGGCAACTTGATGATTAGAGTGGTAAACAAAGAGAGAATAATCTGAACGAGAAGGAGAAAAACCTATTGTTTGAATGAAGGTAGAGAATCGTTGAAACCATGCACGAGGAGCTTGTTTGAGACCATAGAGTGACTTTTGGAGGAGACAACATGATTGGGGTAGGTAGAATCTTCAAAACCTAATGGTTGCTGACAATACACAGTTTCATTAAGAGAGCCGTGAAGAAAAGCATTTTTAACGTCGAGTTGATGAATTGGCCATTTAGAGGACACCGCAATGCTGAGAATAGTGCGAATAGTGCCAGGTTTAACTACAAGAGAGAAAGTTTCATCATAGTCTATACCTTGTTGTTGAGAGAAACCACGACATACCCAACGAGCTTTATACCTAGAGAGACTACCGTCGAGTGAAATTTTTGTCGAAAGACCCATTTACCAGAAACAACATTCGCATTGGGAGGACGTGGAACTAGCTGCCAGGTGTTGTTAGAGAGAAGAGCGAGGTGCTCCTCACGCATGGCAGCAGCCCAGTTAGGATCGAGAAGGGCAGATTTGTAAGATTTAGGGAGAGGAGAGAGATTAGTGGTAACATGTAAATTTAGCTTTTGAATAGGTTGGGCAAAACCAGATTTTGCGCGTGTGCGCATAGTGTGCTTATTATTTGGTGGAGGAACGGGGACAACACGTGGCGGGGGAGCAAGCGGATATGGAGAGGAGGAGGCGTCCGGCGCAGCGGAGGATGCGGACGCGGGGGTGTGCTGCCGCGAATCTGCTGTGGCAGAGAAATCTTGCATTTGTTCTGGCGGGTCAGAGAAGTCGTGAATATGTGGTGCCGTGGCAGGGATTTCTTGCGTTTGTTCTGCCGTGGCAGAGATTTCTTGCGTTTGTTCTGCCGTGGCAGGATGAGCGGGTGGAACATCGGAAGGTTGAGGTGCAATGGCTTGCGTGAAAAACGGAAATTTGTTCTGGGAAGGAGATGAGTGGGATGCGAAGGTGGGACGGCTGTCTGGGAGTGAGCGAGTAGAGAAAGGAAACACCGTTTCATCGAAGGTGACGTGACGAGAAATATGCACACGACCGGAGATAATATCAAAGCACCTATAGCCTTTATGTTCATCGGAATATCCTAAGAAGACACATGGAATAGATCTTGGTGAAAGTTTGTTAATTGATGTAGCATAAACATTGGGAAAAGAAAGACAACCGAAAACTCGAAGCTGGAGTAGTTAGGATGAGACAGAAAAAGAGAGAAAAAGGGTGTTGTTTTAGGATTGACACTTGATGGGCGTATATTTAGTAAATAAGTGGCAGTGCGTAGTGCTTCGGCCCAAAATTTGGATGGCATGGAGGATTGAATAAGAAGTGTTCGAATAATGTCATTTATTGTGCGGAGAGAGCGTTCAGCTTTGCCATTTTGTGGTGATGTGTATGGGCAGGAAAAACGAAGGAGAATGCCATGTTGAAGAAAAAAGTTTCGATTTGCAAGATTGTTAAATTCTGTACCATTATCACATTGTATGAATCTGATGGGAAGTAAAATGAGTTGCGACATAGCGTTGAAAGTTAATAAAAATGGTGTGCACATCAGATTTGTTTCTTAGTGGAAAAGTCCATGTAAAGTGTGTGAAACCATCCAATATAACAAGATAATTTTTGAAACCAGAAATACTTAAAGTTGGAGAGGTCCACAAATCACAATGTAGAAGTTCAAAAGGGAACGTACTAAAGGAGCTAGAAGAGCTAAATGGTAGCCTAACATGTTTTCCTTGTTGACATGACTCACAAAGTGTTGAATTAAGAGAATCTTTAGTACAAGGGATGGAGAAATCACTAAGCAAAGAGGACAAAGTGGCACTATTGGGATGACCTAAACGCCGATGCCAAAGATCCACCGTGGCGAGCATGGAAGATGGAGGAGCAGCAGCGAGAGCACCGTGGATGGAGTAGAGGTCGCCGGAACTATCGAAGCGGGCGATCTCCGTCTTAGTGTGGAAGTCCTTCACAGACAAGCCAAACGGGTCAAACTCGACAGAAACATGATTGTCAGTAGTAAAACGACGAACGGAGATTAAATTTTTGATAAGAGCGGGTGCAACTAAGACATCACGAAGAAGGAGTGGTTTGGTGGTGGATGAAATTTGAGTGTGACCGACACATGAAATTGGAGTGGAGGAACCATCACCAAGTGTAATCGAGGAAAAATGAGATGGAGTGCATTGTGACAGCATATTATTGGATGAAGACATATGACTAGATGCACCAGAATCAAAGATCCAAGCAGTACCTGTGTTACCTTGGGCAGCAAAGTTGTTCATGGCCTGAAGAAACGCAGCTTGATCCCAGCTCAGAGCGGAGGCAGGTGACGGTGCTGTTGGCAGTGCAGGAGCTGGCACGGATGGTGTTGCCGCATACATGGGGTACTGCATCGGTGGGTGGTAGGCTCCATGGTCAGCGTGGTAGAGGGGCATCGTCATCGGGGCTCCATATGAGATCGGCGAGGCAGCAGTAAACGGAGTAGAGCTTGGAGCTGCGTAGTATGCTTGAGCGGGTGGACGAACGCCGAGGAAGCCAGGGGTTCCCGTGTGTGGCCGCATCCCTGGTTGCCACGCGCCGGAGTAGGCAGGAGGGGCGCCCGCGGAGAGGGTGCAGTCCACGGCATGGGCCAGGCCTGGACGAGGCCCGTCCACGGATCATGAGGAGGACGCCATGCTGGAGGAGCGGGTGTTGATGTCGCTGGCGGGGCCGGTGTTGATGTCGTGGCCCCGGGTAACGGTGCCATGGGCGGTGCTGCAGGCCGAGGCGGGGGTCCAGACCACGGGGGGAAGTTCATGGGGTTCTTCCCACGGTAGTTGGGACTCGGGCGCCACCCGGGAGGAGGTTGCATAGAAGGCCCTGGCGCTGACGCTGGTACTGGCGCTGGTGCTGCCGCGGCAGGAGGTGGTGGCGGCCGTGGTGAGGCGGTGAAGACATGGCCGCGCTTCTTTGCGGGCGAGCGCATCGGCAGCACACTGGAGGATGGAGTGCACCTCGGCGAAGGAGGGATACGGCCGCATGAGAGGGATGAAGGCAGCCTGCGTCTTGAACTCATCACCGAGCCCTTTGAGAAGAATATTGATGAGCTGGCGATCTCCCACGGGATCACCCAGCTCACGGAGCTCGTCGGCCATCATCTGGAGTCGTTGGCAGTAGACGCTGAGGGAAGAGGCTCCCTGGACGGTGTTGCGGATCTCGGTGTTGAGGTTGTTGATCCGAGCATCGACGTTGTCCTGAAAAAGGCGGCGAAGGGCAGCCCATAGCGTGGCTGCAGTGGAGGCCTCCCGGAAGACGAGGTTGAAGATCTCGGTGGACACCCGCGAGTAGATCCATTGGATGACGGCGAGATCATCTTTGACCCAGCGGGGATCATCGGGGCACGGGACGGAGTCGGCGGCGACGTGGGCGCGCAAGTTGCAGCGGCCAAGGTGGACGTCGAAAAGATGACACCAATGGTAGTAGTTGTGGGCTGCTAGGTCTAGGGTTATTGGTATAAGCGATGTAACATCAGAAATTGTGTCGGCAAAGGAGATTGGAGTGGCCATTGGAGGGTTTAGGGCTAGAGAGGAGGAAGATGATGTATTGAGGGCGGCTTTGGAGGCGGCCAGGTTGGCGCGCCGCTCGAAGTAGCCGGGCGGCGGCGGCGGCGGCGGTGGAGGAGGTGGTGTCGGGGCAGTCATGCCCTAGGATCGAAGTCTGATACCATGTAAAGTTTGATAATATGATTGCTTTATTGATTCGGCCGGGCTACATGAGTATATATAGTACAAGATAAACCGACTTAATCTAGGAGTTACAAACCGAATATACTAGGAAAACTTAGGGCTCAAGTAATAGTCTAACAGTCAAAGTCAAACTTTGTTGAGTTTGACCAAATAGTTTAGAAAACATATTAGAATTTATAATATAAAATCTACATTATTAGAATCATCATAAAGTATACTTTCATAATATATGTATTTGGTATTATGGATGTTCATGTTTTTTCTTATATTCTCGGTCAAACTTGATAACATTTGACTTTGACTAAACTCAGAACACGAACTAAATAAAAACGGAGGGAGTATCAATGCCAAAGGCAGAGAGATGCAAAAGCATATAGGAAAACCAACGCGTACTACAAGGATAGTAAATTGCAGTTACGTTTTGCTGAAATTGCACGTTTTAGTGGACTGTGATTTGTGAAATTCGAGCACCTTAGGGTTAACCTGATTGAGAGGCAAATCATGGAGGTGTGGCGAGCTAGTAGGAACGTGCACGTGTTCATGGTGTTAAGAATAATTGAACCAAAGTTAATTAGGGGACACTCCCCGTAAGTGTCGCTCGATTGCACATTTCTCTCAACACATGGATCAACATATAAGGGCATTGTCCCCAAACGCATTGATTATGTTTGCATATTGAATAAGTTGACGAACATAAAACAAAGAAGCATTAATATGAATATATTTAATCGAAAATTCAAAATATTATTGTTACCCTAATAGTCTCCGCCATCGGATGTCTCCTCGCCCACTCACTCGAGTGTGCGCACCAATTCCTTCAACGGACCACCATCAACAAATCGTCTCCATCCATGTCTTGATGTCCACCCGCCAAACCGCCATGGGTGTGCCGGCTGGTTCACTCCTAGGACTGCCCAGTCGTCCAACAACACATGGCAGAAGCAGTGTGTTGCCGTCCGTCTTGTTGATCTCCAGGGTTAGTGCTCACAGGAGCCTGCATCTTAGTGGATGTACTCCCTCCGTTTTTATTTAGTTCGTGTTCTGGGTTTAGTCGAAGTCAAACACTTTGTTGAATTTAACCAAATAGTTTAGAAAATATATTATAATTTATAATATAAAATCTACATTATTAGAATCATCATAAAGTATACTTTCATAATATATGCATTTGGTATTATGGATGTTCGTGTTTTTTCCTATATTCTCGTTCAAACTTGATAACATTTGACTTTGACTAAACCCAAAACGTGAACTAAATAAAAACAGAGGGAGTACTATCCCATCCGTCGATGATTGATTGATGCCATGGTGCATATCTTGCACTAATAGTGTTCAAGCATGCATGCGGTCCGTTGAAACAATCTGCTTCAAGCAGCGTGTGCAAGTGTGTTGCTTATCCGGTGAATGGAACAACGTAATCTCTGAGCCTATCGGCAATGGTTGTAGGCTCAGAAAGAGACAATGGATGGACATTTGCCACTGGATGGCTTGGTGCACTGAATCTCTTTCCTAGAACTTCCTCCGCTACAGTCAGCGACATTGCGACATTGTGCAAGGCTCCGAGAAAGTACGGTGCCTTAGACGATGGTGGTGGAATGCTTGATTCAAACTTAATAACCACGAGGCGAATAAATCGGCGCACCAGACCAAGACGTGCATATATGCCCTTATTGATCTGTCCTTACTGATTTGGAGTATACATATGTACCAGCTGCGTTTCTAGTGGGCTAGTGACCCAACAGCCGTGCTAGTCCGCCCGGCCACCATCGCCTCCGACGCCGGCAAAACCAAGCTCTTGAATTCCCACAAGGCTCGGGGAGCCAGCATTGTCTATGTATGCTGCCTTATGTACTACTCCCTGCTTATGAGTTTATTTTAAGGTCCGCACTTATTTTATGGAAAAGTTTGGCCGCCAATTTGATCTACAAAATACATGTCTACATATGCCACAAAAAGTATACCACTAGAAACTTAACAAAATTTGAATCCAGTTATTTACTTTTTGTGGTGTATTACTCATATATTGTTGGTCAACTTTATTCTCAAAGTTTGACTGCTCATGTCGATAATATTGTATTCTACCAACATGAATAATTCCACTAGAAATATCTTATACTCTCTCCATATCAAAATATAAGACTTTCTATGTCTAGATACATGTGTGTGGAATAGCTAGAAAATATTATATTTTGATGCACAGAGAGAGTATCATGTATTTTGGCTACATAAAAATAGCAAAATTTGACATGTAAAAATACCGAATGGAGCAGATTTTCTTCTCTTCCTCGGTTAGAGTTTTTACTTTTGTGTAACCCATAAAATGAAACATTTCAATTTAAGATTTTCCATGTTGGTATAACATAACGTTGTCTACGTTCAGGATTGTTCTTTGATTTTTTTTAAATATTAACTTTCAAAATAAAGATCCCATAAAGGTCGGTCTCACACTCAGACATGCTTTCAAAATAAAGTATCGCTCTCTCTCTCTCTCTCTCTCTCTCCATATATATGCGACGTTTGGATATTGATACAGTTTAAAATGTACTTGTACTATTGCTTTATGGAAAGGTTACAAATCATCTGGCAGATAGAACAGATCGATTGGGCAAAGTCGTTGCGGCACGATCCGCGGCTCATTTATCTCTACCGGTATCTCTCGTCAATCTACCTCCGCGTGTCCCGGTTAGGCCGCGCTTGGATTACCGTTTTGATTTGCGCTCCGAGAAATACGGCGGGATGGTAGCGTTAATATATGGAGGGTGAGAGGTTCGTAAAATAATTCCGGCCAATTAGGGTTCATTTACCCAGAATCCAAGCGGGGCCTGAAGGATGAAAATTTTATACATGGGTATGGATACCAGCGGTACTGTACCTATTTATGAGTAGGGTACGCCACATTTTATTATCTGTGGGTGGTTTTCATACCATGTACTCAAACCGTGGGTAGTGCATGGATCATGTATTACCGGAACCTACCCATCTTGACCTGAAGACATGAAGTAGGTGCACCCTCAATTTTTCAATCCACTCATTTCTTTGTATATTCAGCATTGGCGGGTCGATGGTAAGTAGGAGTGTGACAGCCCAGTATAGAGTAGGACAAAATGGCTGTGATGATAGGTTTTGAAATATCGTGTATTATTGATGTACTCAGTTTTTCCCGCTCCGCTCTTTTAAAATATGCTACCCCTACACAACTTGTCTGCTATCTATGTAGTATTTTGGTGGCTTTGGTCTATTAGATCGACTCCAATGAATGGTCTACGATTATTTTCCGTAAAAGACCAATCGTTTTACGGCTCAGAAAGAGACAATTCTGTCGCTCCGTCTTCGTGTGGCATCTAGTTCTGCTGTGCCTGTGGCATCTAAAAGAGAGTTTACGACCGGAGTGAGCCTAGTTTATGTCTATATATAGTTATATACAGCCCCACTGCCCCGGTGCACTGCCATCATCTTCAGCCTTTTATCGGCATAATATACACAACTACAATTGTCCTATTTTTTTCGCGGCCGACGATGAGCAGGATACTAGTGATCGGCAGAACCGGGAACATCGGGCAGCACCTCGTGAAGGCAAGCCTTGACGCCGGCCACCCAACAGCCGTGTTAGTCTGCCCGGCCACCGTCGCCTCTGACGCCGGCAAAGCCAAGCTCTTGAATTCCCTCAAGGCTCGGGGAGCCAGCATTGTCTACGTATGTTACCTTACATTGTTGATCAAATTTATTCTCAAAGTTTTTCTTCAAACACGTGTGAGTTGTGACCCTTGCGGAGCGACTACCTAGGAAATAATTACAGCGCTAGCCACCTTGAAACTACTCAAATATGTATTGTACTCTGAAATTCTGAATACTACGCACTCGAACTTGCCTGCAGGGGGACATGAACGACCACGCAAGCTTGGTGGCGGCGATGAAGCAACATGGGGAGGTGGTGATCTCCGCGGTAGGACACGGCAGACCCAAAGAGCTGGACGGCCAACTTAAGATTGTCGATGCGATAAAGGAGGCTCGATGTGTGAAGGTACTTGCGTGTACAAAGATTCATTTACTAGTACGTTTTTTGTTTTTGCTTTAGCTAAGCTTCAAGCATCCGATTTATTCGATTCTAATATCTATCGACTTTCTGTCCGTTTGAATATATTATGAGACTCGAGGCACGCTCTACTTGTAGGTTATAATAGTGAATATCTAATATATATACTAGGTAAATCTAAAAATCAAAGTTGTTTTGTTTTCAAGCCTTCAATAATCAATATTCGTATAGAAACCAGGTGCACCGTACCTACAACCGCTATATACTCATATATTTCTGCACCTTAATCTGCCCATCGTGAATTGACAAAATACTGCAGCGCTTTGTGCCATCAGAATTCGGTTTTGACGCGGAGCACGCCGAACAGACTCTCGAACCGGCGAAGAGCATGATGGACTCCAAGCTTCGTGTTCGGCAAGTCCTCAGAGCTGCTGGAATTCCACACACTATCATCTGCAGCAACTGGGCTTTAGGCTTGTTGTTGTCTGGACTCGGCAACTCCCAGGAAAATGGACCTCTGTCTACTGGGGTGAACATATTCGGTGATGAAAAAACACGTGGTAATGGCCGATTTGAACCTCGCTTGCACTTCAATTCCTAATATATCTATTAAGCTGTAATATACTAATTCATTTGTGAGCCCAGGAGCATATGTTTCCAGTAAAAAAGCATTTCAAATGTTCAATTTTTGAAAAAAAATTAACACATGTACATATCCATATTCTATTTGCACAAGAGGTAATTTTTCACCGAAAGAAGACATTTTTCTGGACCATCGAAATAGATAATTTGTTGTTTAACACATTTCTTCTGGGGGTGGGGGTGCAGAAACTCTACCCTCCCAAAGTATAACCTCCAAAATAAGTCAGTTCACATTTAGTCATTAATTTATATTGTGAAGATATGATCATGTAAACAGTAAACTAAAAAAAATTCAAACACTAAAAAAAGAAAGATATGATCATGTTGGCACTACTTTTTCAGCGATTTTTATAGACGAGAAGGATATGAGCATGTTGGCTATAAGAGCGGTGGAGGACCCACGGACGCTCAACAAGATCTTGTATGTGCGCCCTCCAACGAACGTATGCTCCTTCGGCGAGCTCGTCCATCTCCTGGAGAAGAAAACCGGTAGGCCACTCGAGAGGAACCACGTCTCCGAGGTTGAACTGACCAAGAAAATCCAGGGTTTGTAACCGCCAAACCCACATACTAAATATGACCAAATCGGGCGTAGATTATGTTTAAGAATTGATGACACTATATATTCATTGTGCAGTGGCTCCATTCCCCCTCAACTTTCAGCTGGCGATGGTTCATTCAACGCTGGTTCACGCTAGGGCATTCATGGACAAATTTGACGCATCTGTTGGGGTAGAGGCAACGGAGCTGTACCCAGAGATGAAGTACGTCACGGTGGAGAAGTACCTGGATGGCCTTCTTCTGTGAGATGGTGTGTTTTGTTCGACTATTCAATTGTTAGGTGCAGATAAATTGCTTCCTGTGCATCACCCTATGTCATTATGAGAGAGAGTATGTATATGTATCATCCATCTACTATAAAATTGCTACTTGTTTGGCGAGGCTACACTATTGGTTCGGTGTCAATTGAGACCGGCACCTCTGGCCCAAAACCTTTGAACAATTTCAAATCCTAACAATTCAAAATCTCAATATTTTTCGTGGGCTTCCTTTAAAAATATAAACAATTTACAAAAATAATAAAATTAATGAAAAGAAACATAAAAGGAAAACGGAAAAAGAAAAAAAAACAAGGAAAGAATGGAAAACAAAAACAATACGGTTGGGCCCACCAACGGCATGTTTCAGGCGGCGCGGCCGTTTCGCTATTTAGATATGTATAGGATTTGTCCGCCCGCCGCATGTTCTTCCCCGCGCGCATAGCTAAAGTTTAGCTGGGCTGCTCTTGTTTTTTTCCAACCCAATAGCAAGTTCTTGTCCAATGTTGACACCTTAAAGAAGCCCAACTGCATAGTTAACTAGCTAGCGCTGTTTGCTAAGTTTTGTTTTGCACTTTTTGATACTGCATACATGCGATCTGTAACAAAACATGGTACGAGATTGTTTTGAAAACACATGCCAGATTTTCGAATCGGGCAGTTTCTACAAGTACAAGTTTGTGTTCCCTCGGTTTCTCGATGTTGTGTATGTTCTTCCAAATTGTAACAAACACCTATGTCTTTTTTATTGCAAATCGCACGCTAGATGTTGAAAAAAATCTTGGCCTTTGCAAGTTTGGGTATCCCCCTTTTTTGGATAATGTTTTTACGTGCTTTTATTTGTTGCTTGCGTGTTTTGTTTAGATAATTGGTTTTATTTTTGCAGAGTAAATTTTTTTTTTGCTTACCACTTTTAATTGCTACAAACATATGGTTTTGTTGTAATAGTTCTGATGTGGTTCTTCTATACAAGACCAATGGTAGTTCTGAGGAATTTAAGCAGATAATACTCATATGCTCTTTTTTTTTTGCTGCTATGACATTTACTCTGTTTCCATTTAATCAGGTACATTTCCTGCAACCCGGATACAATGGTCGCCAACGCGATTGAGCTCAGCACTCCCACGTCCCCGAGACAGCCATGGCCGTGGGGCGGACCTAGGATTGAACCATGCCCCGGGCTGCCCTTTGTTACTCTACTTTGTGATGCTAATTAATCTGATTTTTCTTGTAATCCTAAGCATTGTTCAGTGGCCATTCTGGCCTGAGCACCGGGCTGAAGCACGGGCAGCCCTGGGTGCAGTTCCGCCCCGCCCGTGGACCTGTTCCGCCACACCTCCTGTGAGATGGTCATGCTTTTCGAGAGGTGGAGGATGCAGCCGTTGTTCATTGTATTCTTACTCTAGAGGTTCTGATGTCTGAGCAGAATCCTACTGTTTTCTCTTCGGTCATCTTGTTATATACCGAATGAAGTTGACCCGGAAACCATGACAGTTTAACGGCCATCTGTGTGTGGCAAATGCCTATTCTCATATACATTCAGTTTTCTTGTTAATGGATGGTGCAACTCAACAGACAACCTAGATATGCCACTGCCTAAGATCTAATGATCCAGTCAGGGAAAACCTCTATGAAGCCACTGATCCTATAGTGTTGGCAGGAACTGGACTGAACTGAGCAAGTCCTGATTGCTATCTTCTCCTGAGAAAAGTTGAGTCACCGCAGATCAGGCAAAAACACACATGGCCTACAGAAGTATCTAATGCAATGGGGATGGAGTGGATTTCGTTTTCTGGCCCCACAAGAAAGCAATGGTTCGTAGTGGCAGCAGCAATCTCAATCATCCCAAGATGCTAGAAATTAAAGCAGAGGTGCAGTAGGTCCAGCATCATATCGTCCCAAAGCTGAGAGGAATGCATGCCGTTTATCGACGCCAAAGGCAAAAGCATCTAGTTTGGCAACATCCAACTAGATCTGAAAATAAGTATATACCCAATTGCCTTTGCCTCACATCATATACTTATAAGTTATAACCAGTAATGTTTACCTATTTCCATATATTATGTTTTGCTAAACTTGCACGGTTCATACGGCTGCGATTTGCCAAAATTCGAGCTACTTGGGCTTAGCAAAACTGAGAGGCAAATCATGGAGGTGTGGCGAGTTAAGGTCAGGCAATAGCCTCGGCTCTAAGAAGAGGTCTGTTCCTACTGACTACGCAGGTGGAGGTTGTGAACTGTGTATGAGCAAACCAAAACAGTCAGCACGTGCAAACTCATCTCCCTAACAATAGGCACGGGCAGACTCATCTCCCGTGTTGGCTGCCGGCCAATAATTCCCTGATTTATGGCAAGTCTACCTTGACTTTTTACTTTGTGTGGACTTGAATTGAATGCCGATCATAGCCGAATGTCCCACCAAACGTACCCTTGTCCGGTCAATGAACGAGCTCCCTCTAGTTCAACGGTTCTAATCTTTGACCAAATTGTAGTACTCTTCAGTTTTTTATCCTGCATATTTTGTTTGTGCTGTGTCAACGATTCCAACAGCATTTTTAGCAGAGTAGCAGATCACGTATATCCCACGAAACAGCAAAATAATCGTCAATTTTGCCGTTTGCGAGAAAAAAGCAACCCGAACAGACACCCAACCCGACTCTGGCTTTTAAAAAAATCGAGGCTAGGAAAACCACCCCTCCAACCTCAAAAATAACGGGTGGCGTGAATAAAGTGATCCAAACAGACACAGCATACGACACCGGCCTTAAAAAGTTTTGTGGGTTGCAGAAAAATCACTCATCCAACTTTTATAATCACAGACTGCGTGGCCGACCCAACAATAGCCTTTATCGCTCGTGAGATTTAGTGAGAGGAAATTTTCGTCCCAAGATTTTCTCGCTCCCCCCTTACTCTTTTGATCCCCTCCCCCACGCGCTTCGACGGACCTTGTTGTGGACCTGTAGCAACGGCACGGACGCCTCCCAGTCGTCGCTCATGACCTTCCCCGTCACGACAGCACAATCGACTGATCCAACCCCCTCGGGCTCGCTTGCTCCGCCATCGGCCCTCTCGCGCAGTGTCTAACTAAAAGAGAATTAAATAAAGCGCATGAAGATTGGTGGAGGGAAGTGTCATCTGTAATTAAAAGGAATACTGTTTGCCAAATCATGGCCTATTCTTGATAATATTGATATTCCTACTGTGACAAATAAACGGAGATAGGAGGAGTATGAGGAATCCAACTACATAAATTCAGAGTTGAATCGAATGGGTATTTATTCATCGGCTCTTAGGTGATCGATTGCATGAATCAGAAACTGACATCTGATATCAGCTCCTTCATTTCCGTTCTAAGAGCAAGAACAATAGCTAACGCCGGCAGCCGACGGTAGATCACTGCCATGTCAGCTAACGCCTTTTATCGTACAGTGGGTTAGATTTTGGTTAGCTATTAACTTGGCACTATTGAATATTTAAGCAATAAAATCTTGCATGCGCACAGCATCTTGCCAGACTGCTGGCCACTCACGGGAGAGGAAAGCAAGGCCCAGCTCTTACGCAGACTGCATGCAAGCTTTTATTCCTCGAAACGAGCGTACCGGCGGGCGATAGATGAAGCGCTCGCTTCTTTCTCACTCCTTCTATCTCTCTCCTCCACTTGGGATTTTAATGACGTGGTAAACCTTATAGCCGGCTGAGTAGGACCTATTGTACTTGCTCTAACTGGAGCAGGTGGATGATGTCAAACAAAGTCCGGGCTACTGATCAGAATACCTTTTTTTCTGCCTCGATTAAACCTACCGATGTGAATTGTGTGGTGAGGAGAAGCGTCAGTTTTTAATTACGAAAGCCTGCACCAATCGTTGCAGCCGTCCGTCTAATCTATGGAGATCAGCCTCTCCCAATGTGTGGTCTCTGTTGGCCACAAATGGAAATGATCTCGCAACCTCTTGTAACCATATATGTCGTTTCGTCAACCTCGCTTTGACTTTATTATCCATACGCACACGTCAAGAGCAAGAGAGATTTCTTGATTAATTAGCACATGTGGCAGTCGAGCTGGACACCTGTCACCTTGACATACGTACGCCTCTCTACTCTAGGTGCAAATCTCGCTTTCGCTTTGGATCTTCACAAATTTGCTAAACAAAGTTTTGGGCATTATCTAATGGAGTGCTTTTTTGTTCTCTTTTAGTAGACAAATAAGAGTGATCACATGAGTGCTGCCACGTAGCCTGAGTGGCTTTCCGAGTGCACACCGGTCCTCTCATTTGTTCATCCATCCGCTTTATGAACGAAATCAACATTGCACCATACACTTACAAAATTCAACTTATTAAGTGGTATGTTTTACTTTCCTTTGACCTATTGGTTCGCGCTAAATGTTACTCCCTCTGTATCAAAATATAAAAACTTTGTAACATTTTTAAGTTTGTCCAGATTTGTTCCAAAATGAGTATTGCAACACACAAAACATGAAATCTCAAATCTAAAAAAAAAACACACAAAACATGCCTACTTACGTACGAATCAAGACAAATGCAGAAAGTGTTATATTTTCATACAGAGAGAGTAATAGCTAAAACTGGAACATAGACACGTTGATTAATATTACTTGACGTGCAAGCTGCAATTTTGATTGGCCGTAGGATGCATGCAACGGATACTCTCCTATCAAGTACTATCATGCACGTCATAATCTCACACCACTTGCACTCAGGTTCCCGCGTTGTAAATAGTGGTCAGCATGGGCTCAAATTATGGTTGGTTAGTGCGTATCTCTGTCGAACAGATTCGTAGAATTTTTCTACGGTTCTCTTTTAAACACAAGTCAAAAACTGTTGATTCCGCCGAAAATACAAAACGCGTTCTTAAATCAGCACATGGCAGGACAGAGTAACCCTCCAACCCAAAGCTAGTGCTGTCGTTATCATGATGCCGGGCAGTATCTCTTGCTCATTTCAGTGTGCAAGACCGATCGAACAGAGTACCGTGTTCATGGTATTATGTGATTTAGAAGGTGCATAGATATGGTATGTAAAAGGCGAATTATGTATTCGTAGGTGTATGTTTATGAAAGAAGATTTGCATATTGGAAATTATAGTAGGTTATCATTCCATGAGAAGCTTTCTTTGTTCTTAATATACTGCCCGGTCACTTTCACCGACGCTTCGTCGTCGTCACCATTGCTACCACCACCAATCTCACCCAGCCATCGCTCCTATCCGGAGTCAAGCACATGATCAACCGCTCGGTATCCTCCCTCACCACTCGTCACCGCACCGAATCGTCGTCGCAGAGGTAGGCTTAGGTATTTGGGGAGGGGGGGGGGGTTGGATAATCGATCTTCATTTTCCTTTTAACCAAACCGATGTTCTTTTCTGTAAGTGCAATCGACATCATGGGTGTCGAGTTACGAAACTCGGACACCGGAGGTGTGAACACCTCCTAGTTGTTCGGTAGAAGGGCGCGAGGTGCTCCGCCGTCAGTCCCCGGAGAGCAAGCACGAACACACAAGATTTTACACAGGTTCAGGCCGCGTTGCCGCGTAATGCCCTACGTCCTGCTTGTCTGGCTTGATTGATGATGGATGATGTTGTACAATGCGTCGCACACAACCTTCCCATCTATACTCAAAGCCTCTCCGCGCTTCACCTCGGGAAGGTCTCCGAGGTGATGTCGGGTAGCCTCCGAGCTATGTGTCTAGTAGGAAGTGTTGCCTGCCCCTTTTCTTCGTGGCCCTGGTCTCCTTTTATACTGTTAAGGGAACTCCACAAGCGGCCACTCCAGAAGCTTCTTCCCATAGCATGGTGTGCGTCGCGTCGTTCCTCCAAGTGGCGGCCCTCCGTCGTCGGCGTGGCGCCGTTTCGGGTCGCGCTGCCTTCCATGCCGCTGTCTCCGCCGGGTCCGAGCTGATGGCAGGTCAAGTCTTCTCCCAGGCTCAGGCGGGGGGCAGGGTCAGGCGCCTGTCCGGATGGGACGACGCGTGGAGTCTTGTCGGCATCTCGGCTGCAGCGGGCAGGAGGCCCGAGTGGTCTTGTCCCTGACACCTGCTGCGTTTCCTTCCTCACGAAGCCACCCCCTCTAGTGCGCAGCGCGGGAATCTTTTGCCACGTGCCGGCCTTGGGCTTCTCGGCAGGGCGGTCTTCGAGCTGGTTCCTCCCGCGAGCAGGAGGTCGGCCCCGGATTTTCACCCGTGGCCTCCCCGGGGCGCGGGGCCTTCCTTGCGGGGGAGCGGTGCGAGCCCGCCCGGGGGCGCGCGACCGGCGCACGAGGGGGTCCCCCTCTTCCCGTATGCCGACAGTAGCCCACGGGCGTTCCCCGGCGGGTACGCCCTTACGGAGCGCGCCCACGTCGGGAAGGCATAGTAAATGCCACGACGTGAGGCGGCCCGTGCCCGGGCCAAGGACGCCTCGGTTTCCGCGGGAGGAGCCAGCGTTGCGCGTCTTTTCATGTTGGTCCCACCATTCTCAGGAGTGGTGGGGATCTTCAATGTGGGGCCGAATGGGACCGCCCACGCGCTTTGTCTTCTTGATGCTCCGAGGCTATAAGAACCAAAGGAGAGGGGCGGTTTGAGTCGCCGCCACCTCTCCTCCCTTCTTATCTTCCTATTCGCCTCTTCTATTCCTCCGCTCCATGGTGACAATGGCTGGTGGGGCTCGCAGCGGGCGCAGAGGCAGCAGCTTCGGGGCTGCGCCTCTGGCTGAGCCCATCCCCTGCGGCCGTGGTCGTGACCGTCGCCGTAGGGGGCGAGGCGGCCTTGGTGATTTTCCTGAGCGCGGGCTGGTGCCTGGTGCATCTTTCTTGCCTCATGGACCTTCGGAGTTCTCCTTTGAGTTCATGCGCCCTCTTCACGGGAAGCTAAGAAGGCGTTTCCAGCTTCCCGTGGCCTTCTCCAAGTCTGTCGCGGAATCCGGGATGCAGGTGAGGTGGATCTGAATGGAGGGCTGCCCCAGCGGTCCCTCATGCCTGAAGGCGGAGTTCGACGTCGACGGGAGCTTGTTCCTTGTGAAGGGCTGGCGCTCCTTCCTGCGGGCTCATGGCGTGAAGCCCGGGTATGTCGCCCAGTTCAGGTTTGATGGCTCGGGGACGTTCTTCATGAAGTTCTTCGACCACTCGTACTGCCGCGCCGCCTGTTGCTCGGAGAGCGACAGTAGTGATGATCCCGCTTGGGATTCGGACTCCGAAGAGCACGAGATCCCGGATTGGCCGTGAAGCGGGATTGGCTCCCCCCCCCCCCCTCTCTGGGGAGCATGTAGGATGTAAGATAGGTGTTGATGGAATGCGGGCTCCGCCGGGGCGGAACCGTCCCTTCCACTCTCCGTTCCCCCCACCTTGTATCTTCCTTTCTCTTTTTTTATAAAGGGGAGGAGGGGGCGTCCCCCGAACTCAACGGATTATGATCGGTCCCGGCCCGGTTCACACTGTGGCATATCGAGACACCCCTGGGATCGCAGTTTGGCACGGCGTATTCCGACCTTGCCGATAATTTACGCCCTCAAGAGTAGGCCGTTTAGAGGTGGAATTTCCGGAGATGCGCGATATTCCATGAATTCGGCTCCCTTCTTCCCTCCTCTGTTTCCAGCCAGACCACGCCTGGCCGGACAACATGCACTACTCGAAAGGGACCATCCCACGGCGGGGAGAGCTTGTGCATTCCCTCCGAACTTTGTCGTCGGCGAAGGACAAGGTCTCCTACCATGAGCTCCCGGGGGCGAACTCGCCGACTATGATAGCGGCGGAGTCCCTGCTGGAAGCGCGCTGCGCGTACTGCCGCCCGGCACCGGATCTCTTCGAGGACATTGACATCGTCAACCCTTTCCTCCCGGTGCCCTTCCTCCTGGAAGGCGAGGACACGGGGGATCCGTATTTAAGCTCCGTGGGTAGCACCGCTTCTGCCCCGTAGACGAGGAAGAATGGTGTTTCTCCTGTGGCCCGACTCGGGGTGGTCCGTAGAGACCACACCACGAGTGGGACCTTTTCGATCCACGCTCGCCCGCAACTCTCGAACCGTTGGAAGGTTCGGGTCTTGACACCCTTGAGTACCTCAGCATTAGCCCGCTCTTCCTGCCCATTGCTCCGGGGGTAGGCGACGGAGGCAAAGCATATCTTGGTCCTGAGGTGGTCGCAGTAAGCCTAGAATTGCCCACTTGTGAATTGAGAGCCTAGGTCGGTGACGATGCGGTTGGGTACCCCAAAGCGGCACACGATCCCTCGGATGAATTTGACGGCCGCCAGCGCCGTCTAGGACCGTATGGGCTTTGCTTCCACCCATTTAGTGAATTTGTCGATGGCGACGATCAGGTATCGGTATCCCCCAGTGGAAGCGGGGAATGGCTCGACTACGTCCAACCCCCATACCGCGAATGGCCAGGAGAGGGGGATCGTTCGGAGCGCCTGGGCCGGTGATACCCAATGATGATACCTTGATTAACTGCGTGAAAAATAATTGGGTTAGGTTGAGACTCCAAGTGCAGAGTGTGTAGTTTATGGAAGATGTCTTTTCCCCACGAGGGGTGACTCGAGGGTTTAATATCGAACTCTCGGGGAATCAGTAGTGAAATATTTATCTTCCTATCCTTCTCTTAGTTACCTACAAATCAAAGTAAATGTTTTGGTCCTCAAACTCACTAGTGGTTGTCAAGCATAAGTTGTGAGAATAATATCAAGATAATATGCAATGCAAACAATAAATAAATATGCAGTGGTGGTAAATAAATATGCAAGGATGGTGGTAGCAATGATAAATGATATTTTTGGTTTTATATGATGAATGCAAGATGTAAAAGTGTTTTTGTATTTTCCGATTTTCAAATGGCAGAAAATGGAAAAGTGTAAAAGTTGATGGAAAGGTGTTTCTTATGATTAAAAATGGACCGGGGTTCATGGTTTCACAAATGCACTCTCTCTTTAATAAAGTGGTAGACAATGGAACACTAGAGTTGACATATGAGATTGCAACACAAAATTTTAGTGACAAGTTACTAATTATATGGGCATCACGTCCTAACATAGAGACCTTTCGTTTATTAGTCTCACTTATACTCCATCAAGAAGTGAACTAAATTATAACACCTCAGTAATTAAGATAAATCAGAGTATAGCTTTAAGTTTCATGACATAAAGTTAAAATAAGAACATGCTAGATCTAGTCATGGAGTAGTGGCAACGGTCACACCCACATCTCCGGTAGCATGGTATTTTTCTTTATCCCTAGTGAGGCAACAAAGTAAGGTAAACATACCCAAGTGGATCGCGGAACTTTCTCTCACGTTCACTGCACTAGCCACCCCCCGTTACTCCAACTAATGCACACGTCCCCCACACACGCTCTCATAAACATGCTTGATCAAAACAAGTAAAGAACGGGTACATAATATGCATCTACTTTCATAACTGAAACAAAACTATTGCAATCTCAAACATATATTAACTCATATAAAGATCCACCACAAAGGTATTACATAGATGACCGTAATCATGTTCAGCAGCTCATACGGTACTAATTAGTGAAGCTCAAGAGAGGAGAGATACATAAGTTACTTCCACAAACCCATAGTCCAGGGGTGGACTACTCCCTCTTCATCATGGAGACGGTGGAGAAGTCGTTGGAGAAGATGGAGACCACGCCGGCAGCGCCCCGCCGGAGTTTTCCCCCTCCAATCTGCAGCTCCAGGTCTCTGTTTCGGTGTTTCTGTGTTTCTGCGGCGCTCCTTCCGAAGGGCGTCGGGCTATTTTTATAGTCGGTTTTAGGTCAAGACGGAGTCGGTGGCGAAAAGATCGACGGCAACGGAGCCTCGAGGCCCAGATGGTGGGTCCCACGCGGCCAGACCTGGCCGCGTGGGCCACCCTCTTTTGGGCCTCGGGCCTCCGCTTGTTCGCTTCCTTCGCTCCCAAGTCTTCTTCCTTCCAAAAACTGATGCTCGTAAATTTCCAGGTCATTTGGACGTCGTTTGGGTCCCTGAAACATTAAAATATAGAAATAGGGTTTTCTGCCTGCAGGGTTAATTCCATAAAAATAGGAAATCATAAATATTCCCAAAATCATTATAAAACATTGATATAACCCTTATATGATGCAAATATGATGGAATATAAGTAATATAGTGCAAAGTTCATGTATGCATTTTACATGCATCAACATCCCCAAGCTTAACCATACTCGTCCTCGAGTATGAAGGTGATAAAACTAACATGGACTTTGCAATTTAATACTATCAATGGATATCAAAGATGATTACTATTGCTACATAGAGTCAAATGATTCATTCTTCAAAGGAGTAGCAATATGCAAGATAGTTTATGAAGTGATATCAAGTATTCAATGCAAGGATGTTCAATGATAATTCACAAAGTGTAACATAAAGAAAGTAATATGGACCACATGTATGCATAATGAAAGTAAGAACATCCTACAATGGTCATAGAGTATTGATGAAAATCTGAATATAAAAGGTGGACACTTTGGAAAGATATATATGAGTAGAGGTAAAGCATGAATAAGTTTCATCTAACTTCCAAACTTCTCTACTTAAGTTAATGATTGTAATGTGGTAATCCTTGGTGTCAAGCTCTCATTCCCCTATCATAGCATCTTGAATGATTAAGTTTAAAGTGAAAGCAAATATGAGTAGTGTGCTTGACAAAGTACAGGTTGAAAGTCTCATGCCCCTTGAATACAAGTACCTACTCCATGTGTTACTCAACTTGGGAAACAAAGCAAGTTCAAGTTAAATATCATTGTAAGTAATAATAGTATCATTAAGAGCGTCAACTGGGGTACCTCTTGTCCCAGGATATGGAACAAGCCCATATCAAAATGACAAGACAAACAAACAAATGAACAATCTCAACACCCTTTTTATTTACCATTGGATAGCTTTTTATTGTAAGGTGTATCACAGAAGGTTCACCATAGCATGTAAGTAAATTTCCACCATGAATGATGCATGGCTTAGATTAGCGGCCCAGGCGTCTCTCTAACCATTTATACAAACTCATTTAAACTCTTCATTTCCACATTTATTTCACCCATGGTAAGCATCCATAAACAAAAGTACATGATATCAACTAAATGAAATGAAGAGCATGTTGAAAGCTTGCCATGTGACAGCACATATGAGCTAACTCCAACCAAAGACATTTGTCAAGCCACAACATCATAATTTTAATCACAATGGGTCATATTTTATTATGCAATAAAAGTAAAGTGTGCATCAAGTTCGTGAGAGCTATATAACCAACTTTTCCCATAACAATCAACAACATAAGCATTTTCATTCAGAGGTATAGATAACACAAATATCATGATAAACATACTCGGAATAGCATAAAGCTAATAGGTAGATATGGTGGACTCACTGGAAAAACTTTGGTTGAAGGTGTTGGAAACAAGTTTTTACTTGTTGGAATTTTTGGGCTAGCAAGAGGGAGAAAGTTGACCATCTAAATGCATGCATGAGTGTCCATAGAACTAACTAATCCATGTTAAACAAGTAAAAAACATTCAGCATCAAAACATGAATAAAAGATAGCTCTTGATAAAATTTGCAAATTATTACTCATTAACAAGCTCATGAATCATGCAACTATATGTATCTTTTAAAATCAACTCAAACATCCCTTTTCCCAATCTTATAATAGCATCCAACATAATTCAACCCAAATTTCCAGTAGCTCTCTCATATATAATGATAGTGTGGTGGTCTCACAAAAAAAATCAAACCAAACAAACAAAAAGACGCTCCAAGTTTATGCGATAAAGTGTTTCGATCGAAAAACAGAAGTTAGACGTGTGCAAACCGAGAGTGTGTAGGTCCAGTGGGGTTGTCTTCACATCCCCAAGCTTATGGTCTTCACCATCCTTGGATAGCTCTTGGTGCATCTCCTCTAATCCCTGTGAAAAAACTTCAAAACACCGTTTCTCCCATTTCTTTTTCTGTGGGGTGCATTAGTAGTGATAAACAAATAGATTTCTTGCTGCATATAATCCTTGAACAAAAATTCATATGAATGTCCAGAAAGTGTATAATGTTGTATGCCTACTCATAAACTCAATTGGATCAAAAAGATTCAAGTTAAAAGTTCAAAGCATGCATCAAACAAAATGGGACAGAATCTGTCCAGAAAAACAGCAGCAGCAAAACGTATTTTTCTACCCTACTTAACTTTGTAAAAATTCCGAAAAATTCATGCATACAGAGGATGAAAAGTTGCAACTACAGTTCAAATATGAGCTCATTCGGAGTTACAGAATAAGAATTAAAAATCATACCGTGCACAGATTCGTGCAGGAATAAAATCTCCGAACGCTATAAGCAACTTTTCAAACCAAAATGGTAAAACTTGGCACTTTATTAAAAATTCCAGAAACTAAACTAAAACTAAGTCTCTTGTTACAGCAAGAGGACACAAAGAAAATCACAAATAAAAACAACCGGGTTGCCTCCCGTAAAGCGCTTTCTTTATAGCCATATAGCTAGGCTTCTTACTTGATTTTATTGTGGACGAAGCTCATGAGGGAGCTTGAACTTTGATGTGCCCTCTTCCTTGGGAAGTGTTCCATGCACTTCTTGTGTGGAAACTGAAACTTCACATTCCCTTCTTTTGAATCAATGATAGCACCTGTAGTACGAAGAAAAGGTCTTCCAAGAATAATTGGACTAGAGGTTTTATTCCCCATATCCATGATTAGAAAATCAACAGGCACAAATGTCATATGTAACTCTACCATAACATCACTTACTTTTCCTAAAGCATGTTTAATGGAATCATCAGCAAGTGCAAGTTCAATAGAGCATTTTTCAAGATTTTTCAATTCAAGTACTTCATATAGTTCTTTAGATAAAACAGAGACACTAGATCCTAGATCAAGTATGGTGTGTCTCTTTTCCAATGGTTACTAGGACTTTGGGAATCCAATATCCCCAAGCTTAGGTGGTATCATAGCCTCTTGGTTGTACCTAGCAATCTTTTCTTTCAAGACATGATTAGCAATATAAGAACCAAAACCAGCTTGGTTAGTATTGATGGAAGGATCACTTGCAAATTTTTGTAAGATAGATATTAATTCATGCAAGCTACAATTCTCTAAGTCAAGCAATGGATCCTTGACTTCACTAAGCATTTTAACTTCCTCAACTTCTCTCTTTCATTACCAATAGATTCTTTAGCAACTCTCTCTTGCTCATGAATGTGTTCCCAAGATTTATTGATAACCTCTTGGCAATATTTAATTGTTTCCTCATGTTTTTGGCTGTAATAATGTTTTTTAATGAGGAACTTCCTTAGAGCTGATCTACCCTTTCAAACAAAGAGTCTTGTTTTTCAAACTTAGATATAAATTCCTTATTAAGCTCCTTTTGAGTAGATATAAAGATCTAATGGTGTTTTCCAAATCACTAGAAACATTACCACTAGTAGCATATTTATTTGGCACATATGGGGGTTTATTATAAGAGTTATAATTGTTGTTACCATACCCATTATTACCATAGTTCCTAATGAAGTTGACATCAATATTTTCAGGATTATTACCAACTAGTTCTTGCAAAGGAACATTTTCAACATTTGTTTATTAAGAAAGCAAGAATAGTGTCCATTTTAGATGACAAATCATTTGTTTCTTCATAGAGTTCACTTTCTTAGAAGGATTAGGTGCTCTATCAGTATGCCATTGACTATAGTTTTGCAAAATGCTTTCCAATATGTTCTTAGCTTCTACTATAGTTTTTCCCATAAAAGCACCTCCAGCAGCAGAATCAAGAATATTTCTAGACATGTAGTTTAACCATTGTAAAAGAGTGTAATATGGTCCATTCATTAACCCCATGTGATGGACAAGTTCTAAGCATAAGTTTTATCCTATCCCAAGCCATAGCAACATGTTCATTTTCATTTTGCCTAAAAGAAAGATATTGTTTCTATTTTGCAAAATTTTAACAGGAGGATAATATTTCTTAATGAAAGCTTCTTTTAGATCATCCCAAGAATTAATACTACCATGGTAATGAATGCAACCACTCTTTAGCTTTTCCTCTAAGTGAGAAAGGAAATAACTTCAGTTTTAGAATATCACTTTCCACATTTTTAAATTTTGCATGTCACATATTTCAACAAAATCATGAAGATGCATAGAGGCATCCTCCATAGCACTACCGCCAAATTGTTCCCTAGTTATCAAGTTCAACAAACTAGGACTTACTTCATAACTATCAGCTTTATCTCAGGTGTGGCAATAGCCTAGCAATAAATTGATCATTTGGAGTGTTTGTGTAGTCACACAACTTAGTTCTTTCTCCCATTTTAGCAAGTTTTTATGTGTTTTTTAATTATGCAAAACTGAAATAAATATGCAAACCGAAATATGATATGCAAACAATGACAAAACAAAATAAATTGCTTTGAAGGTAAAGATGGATAAGATGATGCTCACATAGGTGTAACCTCCCCAAGCTTAGGTGTTAGCACAAGTTGGTGATGAAGTTGACTTTGTTGTGATATGCTTGGATAAACCCTTACAGCAATGATTCCCCGGCAACGGCGCTAGAAAACAGTCTTGATACCCAATGATGATACCTTGATTACCTGCGTGAAAAATAATTGGGTTAGGTTGAGACTCCAAGTGTAGCGGACCTGCACTTAGAAAATTGGCAAGATCCCTGTGTATAGTGCAAACCCCCGGATCGATTCATTTGCACACACAGTTTACGATGAATATCACAACAAAGTATCAATTATTACACGCGGATCCAGTACTTAGGAAAATATTCATTACAAATTGCATAGCACGAAGCTAGCTTTGAAAGAGTAAAGCAGCGGAAATTTATTCTTCATGGAGTCTCCATCATCTTCATGCGCCACAGGCGAACATGTTGGTCGCAGACTCGAAACCCTTAACGAAACTCACTCGTCGTCAGAACAATCTGCAACAAATAAAATTTTGCAACAGAGTGGGTCAGATACCATTAAAAATGGATCTGGCAAGTGACACTATGTGGACACTTAATGGAATAACTCTATATCCTATATGCATATTTGGCTGGTGGAGTTCAAGGCTGTTTTGCATAAAAGCCAATTTTGCCTAACACTTTGTAAAACATTTTATTCAAATGTTTGAGACAATATGGCATGAAATCCATAGTCTCGTCTACCCTTGTTCACCCATCAAAATTTTACTTAAATAAATTGAGATGTTGGGAGCCTCCGTTGACATCCTTGATCAGCTGCTTGAATTGTCCGTAACCGGGACACGGCTAAGTACTTAGTTTTTTTAACTCTGCAGAGGTTGTGCACTTTCACCATTAGACCCAACAAACCCAAACTATCCTCAAGCACACAATTTGTGCTAAGGAAAAGGAGAGAGTTGAGACAAGATTTTTCAGAAGCATTTCCTCATCCCATGCCGCCTTGACCCGTTCCCATTCTAACCATCTACCACCACCTGTCAAGACGGGATGAGTCCACGCAACATAATCCATCAAGTCAGAGCCCATATGACTAATGGTTGCACGGTAAGCAATCTTCACTTAGAGAAAACATTGGCCCCTTAATACCCTGGGTGGCAACCACAAGTGACCATCCCTTAGAGGTCACACCTAAGAGATGACACTCAACCTTTCCATCAACTTTTCATAACCAAGTCCACCCAGGTGATAAATTACTTAGTAGAATTAAGCTTTAAAGAAAACACATTTGCATAGCATCAAATAATCTACTAAGTTATCAAAGAGGTTCTAGACACAACTAGTGTAAAAGTATGGTGGTTTAGCATCTAGCAATAATACTATCCAACACATGCATATAAAGAAATACACTAAATAATGCATATAAAAATACTTAGGAAATTTCATGGGGGTGTGCCACTTGCCTTGGCAACAGGGAGTGCAGTAGTAGCAGTTGCAACAACCTTCGTCTCTCTCCGAAATTTCTAACACATCAAACAATTCTCAATAAATATGCAGCCAAACAACACTTAAGAAAATATGACATGCATGAGATGCAGAATGATACAAGGAATTTTGATGTGAATGACATACAGAACAAACTAAGGAAAAAGACATAAAATATCCTAATCCAATTGGTTAAGGCAAGGTCAAGGTTGAGCAAAATTAACTTGATAAAACGACAACTTGAAAAGTTGTAAGGCTTCTTCAAGTCTTCACATGTTTGGTCTTCAAAACATCTTCAACTCCTTTGTAGTTTCATTGATCTTCAATGGTTTTCAATTAGCACTCTAGAAACTTAGTCTTAAACACAAAGGACTTGGTCTATGTCCAAAGTGAAAGACAAATTATGAAGGAGGAAAAAGATAGAAAGAAAGATGTAGTAGTTGGTCTTCCAAGAATCATCTTCAGGCTTCCTTGTCGCTTGCTCCTTGGTGTTGACTTCATTGAAATTTGTAGACTTGATGGTTCTGAAGACTTCATTTTGTTGGCAGCATCAAGGTTGGTCTTGAATATAACCTAGTCACCATGAAGAGAGAAGAAGGAAGAAAGAGAGAAGGGAAAGAAAGACTTAGAAAAATGTAGGTGGTTGGTCTTCGTGAACTTCCCCTTGATTTTCTTCTAAGTACCTTGACTTCCTGGAGATGCTTCTGGAGTTTGTTTTTCTTGGCTAAGTCCTTCATTGGTCCGCTAACTTCATGTTGAATTCTCCAAGGATAACAATGCAAACTTTTTCCACTAATTTCTAACTTAGTGGTTTTTGACTAGGAGGGTTAAAAGGGCTAACAAGCATCACCTCCAAACTTCTAAGGAGGAAAGTCATGTAAGAAATGCAAAATATTTCTAAGGACTAGAGATGCATGCCATGCCATGAAATATGCTCTAAGGAAATGCAAGCAAGGACCAAAGGTCAAACAATAAGTCCAAATAATTTCTAAGGAAAAGTAAACAAAACATAGTTGCTAAATTTTCTAAGGAAAACAACTAAGTTTTTAGGATGCTACAATTTTCTAAGGACAAAATCTAGTATTAATAAGATGTTGAAAATTTCTAAGGAAATTTCTAAGGGAAAGTGTTGTCAAAATTTTGTTAAATATTTTCTAAGGAAGAAAATTACTTTGTTTGGAGAGGCATATTATTTCTAAGTACTTTTGTAACTAAAGTGATCAAAATATGACTAAGTCATTTTATTAGTCGAAAATATGAAGAAAATTAATTTTAATCAATTTTAATTATTAAAATACCACCTAAAAGCATTTAATTCATATTAATACGGAAAACATAGAAAAATACTTTTACAAAAATAGTAGAGTGAACCTACGGCCAATACTTAGGCATACAAAATTATAGCAAAAGAGTTTGCTCAAAAATCTATTTTTAAACTCAAGTTATAATCAAAATACTATTTAAAGCACTTTTGAAAATCAACCTAATTAATTTCGACAAAACTAGATATAACTATGCCAAAAGTTTCTACAAGTCCTAAGCTTTCCAAAAATATATTTTTCATAAAATTTGGATAAAGGAATAAAAATTAATGATAGATCTAAATCGCAGGGACTAATCTGTAAAATGTAGGGGCTAAACTGTGGAGAAAACAAATAAATTCTTCGCGCTGAATTCCCTGGGCGACGTGTCGTCTTCCGATTGGAGCGGTCTTCTTCGCGGGCGGAAGCGGGTGCGGACACGGGCGCGGACGGACGCGGACAAGCGGGCAGCGACGTGGCGCTTTCCTATTCGCCGATACCGGTTCACCGGATGCGATCTAATCTCGGCCGTTAAAACGAGATCCGACGGCCCAGATTCGTTTGACCTAAAACTAGCGGCACTGTTCGCCGGAGCTATGCCGGTGACCTAACATCAACGGTGGCGCCATCGCCGGCGGTGAGAGAATCGAGCAGGAGAGGGGTCCGAGAGGGTTCTGTTACCACGAGCTTCCGGACGTCGAGGCGAGCTTGATGGAGGGGTCGGGGGTCACGGGCGTGTTCTCCTCCTTCCCAGGTTGCTCGCTGGAGAAGCTCCCGCGGCGGCGGTCGAGGGTCACGGACGGACGCGTTGATCTGGAGTACAAGAAAAAGGTCAGGGAGATGCGCTGAGCAGAGAGAGGAAGGATGGTACAGGGGGAGGGCTCGGTGTCGACGGGGTGCACCGGAGTTTGAAGAAGACGGCGGCGGTAATGGCAGCACGGTGAGCACGAATACGAGCAGCCTGGCGGCTCGTAGATGGATATTTTTGAGGGGAAACGGAGAGGAACTCGGAGGTTATATATAGGCAAGAGGGATTTGGCTAGGGTTCGTTTAAACGAACGAATTTTCCGTTTGGATTCGAGATAGATTCCGGGAGATTTTCTTGCGCAGGAGGTTGAAGATGCTGACATCGTCGCTGACGTCATCCTGGGAAGGCCCACATGTCAGTGAGAGAAGGGGGAGGGCGGGCCGCTGGCGGGCTGCGCACGCGCGAGGGAAAGGAAGAAGAAATGGGCTGGCCCAGTTGGCTTGTCGCCTTTTTTTTCACTGTTTTATTTATAACTTTTGATTTTAAACTCATAATTGATTCAAACCAGTTTTGAAAGTTTTGTAAAAACAAGGTCTTTATTTTAACACCTTATAAAATACTTTTCCAAAACTTTCTCAAATTAAATTTGTAGAAATGTTTTAAAGGCATATATTGACACTTAATGTCAAATTTAGAAATAGGTTTTAAAACAAAGTTTTGGTGGCTAAAAATAAATTCAAACTCAAACCACGGTGGTAAGCATTTGAACCTAAATTATTTTCCAAATGCAAACAATCAATTTACAACAAAACTTACACATAACTAATATAACCATAATAATCACAAATATATATAGGGCATGGTTTGCCCTTTTAATATATTTTCTTAAATATGTTTTCAAGTGGAATTATAATTCCCTCTTTTGAAATATCCAAATGCAACAATACAATATGCAGAAGAATGCATGCATGATTTTTCTTTTTAAAGCAAAATACATAGTAGTTTTTAAAAGTTTTAAATTTTTCTGATTTTTCAACTTTTTGAAAAACTTGGGATGTTACACCAAGTGCAGAGCGTGTAGTATATGGAAGACGTGTTTTCCCCACAAGGGATGACTCGAGGGTTTAATATCGAACTCTCGGGGAATCAATAGTGAAAGATTTATCTTCCTATCCTTCTCTTGGTTACCTGCAAAACAAAGTAAATGTTTTAGTCCTCAACCTCACCTAGTGGTTGTCAAGCACAAGGTGTGAGAATAATATCAAGATAATATGCAATGCAAACAAGAAATAAATATGCAGTGGTGGTAAGTAAATATGCAAGGATGGTGGTAGCAATGATAAATGATATTTTTGGGTTTTATATAATGAATGCAAGATGTAAAAGTGTTTTCGTATTTTCGGATTTTTAAATGACAGAAATGGAAAAATGGTAAAAGTTGTTGGAAAGGTGTTTCTTATGATTAAAAATGGACCGGGGTTCATGGTTTCACAAATGCACTCTCTTTAATAAAGTGGTAGACAATGGAACAATAGAGTTGACATATGAGATTGCAACACAAAAGTTTAGTGACAAGTTACTAATTATATGGGCATCACGTCCTAACATAGAGACCTTTTGTTTATTAGTCTCACTTATACTACACCAAGATGCGAACTAAATCATAACACCTCAGTAATTAATATAACTCAGAGTATAGCTTTAAGTTTCATGACATGAAGTTAAAATAAGAACATGTTAGATCTAGTCATGGAGTAGTTACAATGGTCACACCCACATCTCTGGTAACATGGTATTTTTCTTTATCCTTAGTGAGGCAACAAAGTAAGGTAAACATACCCAAGTGGATCGCGGAACTATCTCTCACGTTCACCGCACTAGCCAGCCTCCCCCCCGCCCGTTACTCCAACTAATGCACACATTACCCCAGACACGCTCTAATAAACATGCTTGATCAAAACAAGTGCACAAGAACGGGTACATAATATGCATCTACTTTCATAACTGAAACAAAACTATTGCAATCTAAAACATATATTAACTCATAAAAAGATCCAGCACATAGGTATTACATAGATGACCGTAATCATGTTCAGCAGCTCATACGGTACTAATTAGTGAAGCTCAAAGAGAGGAGAGATACATAAGTTACTTCTACAAACTCATAATCCAGGGGTGGACTACTCCCTCTTCATTGTCGAGACGGTGGAGAAGTCGTTGGAGAAGATGGAGACCACGCCGGCAGCGCCCCGCCGGAGTTTTCCCCCTCCTATCTGCAGCTCCAGGACTCTGTTTCGGTGTTTCTGTGTTTCGGCGGCGCTTCTTTCCGAATGGCGTCGGGGACTATTTTTATTGTCCGTTTTAGGTCAAGACGGAGTCGGTGGCGAAAAGATCGACGGCAACGGAGCCTCGAGGCTCCAGATGGTGGGTCCCACGCGGCCAGATTCCTTGGCCGTGTGGGCCACCCACTTTTGGGCCTCGGGCCTCCGCTTGTTCGCTTCCTTCACTCTCAAGTCTTCTTCCTTTCAAAAACTGATGCTCGTAAATTTCCAGGTCATTTGGACATCGTTTGGGTCCCTGAAACATTAAAATATAGAAAATAGGGTTTTCTGCCTGCGCAGGGTTAATTCCATAAAAATAGGAAATCAGTAAAATATTCCCAAAATCATTATAAAACATTGATATAACCCTTATATTATGCAAATATGATTGGAATATAAGCAATATAGTGCAAAGTTTATGTATGCATTTTACATGCATCAGCCGGCTAGTAGATGTTCTTGGCATGGAATTGGCAGGCATCACAGGTGCGGACCAGCTCATCGGCGTCGGAGAGTTCCGTGGGACTGTAGAACCCCTGTCAGAAAGCCTTGCCTACCAAGGCCCGTGCTGCGAGGTGATTCGAGCACACGCCTCTGTGAAGTTCGGCCAGGAGAGCCTGTCCCCGCACCTCGGAGATGCATCGGAACTTCACACCACACTCCCTCCTCCGGTACATCTGTCCGTCTATGAGAACGTACATCTTGGTCCTTCGCGCTATCTGTTCAGCCTGTTGGTCGTCGTCCGGATGTCCTTGATGCCGCATGTATAGGAGCAGCTCGGTAGCCCACCCGGGGTCTTCAGGTTCCGTGGGTCTGATGGATGCCACCTCCCCGAGCCCTGCCTTCCCCGGGTCCTCGGGGTGGGTCCCTCCTGCGTCCCCAGGCTTGTGCTGACGGACGGCTGGGTGAGCCGTTCGACGAATACATCCGGAGGCGTGGGTTCCTTCCGGGCCACCATCTTGGATAATTCGTCCGCTACGCCGTTCTGCCCCCGGGGTATATATGTGCTCCATCTGGATTCTGTGAAACCGCCGCTCCAGCTTGCGGACCTCATCAATGTATGCATGCATCAAAGGACATTTGTATTCTTTGGTTACCTGATTAATCACCAGCTAAGAGTCCCCGCGCACCACGATGCGCCCGATCCCAAGCCCGGCCGCCGCTAGTAGCCCGGCGTTGAGTCCTTCATATTCGGCGGTGTTGTTGGAGGCCAGCCCCCGGTCAAAGTCCATTTGGACAACGTACTTCAGTTGCTCCCCGGTTGGGGACACGATGAGCACCCCGGCGCCCGCCCCCTCGTAGGAGAATGCCCCGTCGAAGTATACGTACCACCGTCCGAGGTCCTCTCTCCCGGGAGGCTGGTCGGGTTCTCCTCTTGCCGAATGGGGGCCGGAGTCCATTCCACGACGAAGTTGGCCAGGGACATGCTTTTGATGGCCGTGGTGTTTGCAAACCGCAGGTCGAACTTTGACAGCTCGGTCGACCACTCGGCAATTCTTCCCGTGGCACTGGCGTTGCAAAGGACACGCTCCAAGGGGTAAGACGTCACCACGGTTATGGTGCGCCCCTCAAAATAGTGCCTCAGCTGGCGGGACGCGAGCAGCACCCCCAACAGCAACTTCTGGATTGGGGGATAGCGTTCACGCGCGTCCCGCAGGACGGAGCTGACGAAGTACACCGGTCGTTGCACCAGCTTCCGCCCACTGGTGGACCCGCGGGCCGCCTCTTCCCCTTCTGCTACTAAGACCGGCTCACCACCTGGTCTGTGGCCGCCACGTAGAGGAGCAAGGGCTCCTCCGAGGCGGGTGCAACCAGGATCGGGGGCGAGGACAAGTATTTCTTCAGGTCCTGCAGTGCTTCCTCCGCTTCCTAGCTCCATTGGAAGGTTCCCTTGGTCTTCAACAGCTTGAAGAAGGGGAGCGCCCTCTCCCCGAGGCGGGAGATAAAGTGCCCCAGGGCCGTCACGCAGTCGTTTAGCCGCTGGAGGTCCTTGATTCTTCGAGGGACCTGGATGGCCTCGATAGCTCTGATCTTCTCAGGGTTAGCTTCGATCCCCCGGTGTGACACCAGGAACCCGAGGAGTTTCCCGGAGGGGACTCCGAAGGCGCACTTGCGGGGGTTGAGCTTGAGCTGGATCCTCCGCAGGTTGGCGAAGGTCTCCCGCAAATTGTCGATCAGGGTCCCCTATTCCTTGTCTTTACAACGATGTTGTCGATGTAGGCTTCCACATTCCTCCCCATCTGAGGCCTAAGGTAGGCGCGCATAGTGCGCTGGAAGGTGGCACCGGCATTCTTCAGCCCAAAGGGCATGCTGGTGAAACAATAATACCCTTTCGGCGTGATGAACGTTGTCTTCTCCTCATCCTCCCGGGCCATTTTGATCTAGTGGTAGCCAGAGAAGGCGTTGAGGAAGCATAGCAGGTCGCACCCGGCTTTGGAGTCCACGATTTGGTCGATCCTTGGCAGCGGGAAAGGATCTTTGGGGCACGCCCGGTTGAGGTCCGTGAAATCCACGCAGAACCTCTTCTGCCCGGTGACCTTTGGTACAATCACCGGGTTCGCCGTCCACGTGGGGTGGATTACTTCTCTTATGATCTTGGCGTTCTTCATCTTGTGGACTTCTTCGATGATGAAGTCTTGCCGATCTTGAGCCTGCCGCCGCACCTTCTGCTTTACGGGGCGGGCGTCGGGGCATACAGCCAGGTGGTGCTCGACGAGCTCTCGCGACATGCCGGGGAGGTCTAAGGATTCCCACGCAAAAACGTCAGCGTTTTCCTTGAGGAAGACGATGAGTGCCGCCTCAAGGCCCCTTGATAGGCAGGCCCCGATGGTCACCGTGTGGTCGTCGGGTCCTCCCAACGTGACGGTCTTGGTCAAATGGGCTTCTTCACGTAGCCTCTTTTTTTGGGACGCCGAAGGGCCCTCCCCACCATGATGGATGCGAGGGTATCCCCCGCGGTGTCCACCGGCGCTCGGGCCACCGGCGGTCGGGCACGCGCGCGCCCCCTACCTGGCGCGCCAGAAGTCGAGTTACGAAACTCGGACACCGGAGGTGCGAACACCTCCTAGTTGTTCGGTAGAAGGACGCGAGGTGCTCCGCCATCAGTCCCCGGAGACCAAGCACAAACACACAAGATTTTACCCAGGATCAGGCCGTGTTGCCGTGTAATGCCCTACGTCATGCTTGTCTGGCTTGATTGATGATGGATGATGTTGTACAATGCGTCGCACACAACCTTCCCGTCTATACTCAAAGCCTATCCGCGCTTCACCTCGGGAAGGTCTCCGAGGTGATGCCGGGTAGCCCCCGAGCTATGTGTCTAGTAGGAAGTGTTGCCTGCCCCTTTTCTCCGTGGCCCTGGGTCTCCTTTTATACTGTTAAGGGAACTCCACAAGTGGCCACTCCAGAAGCTTCTTCCCATAGCATGGTGTGCGTCGCGTCGTTCCTCCAAGTGGTGGCCCTCCGTCGTCGTCGTGGCGCCGTTTGGGTCGCGATGCCTTCCATGCCGCTGTCTCCGCCGGGTCCGAGCTGATGGTAGGTCAAGTCTTGTCCCAGGCTCAGGCGGGGGGCAGGGTCAGGCGCCTGTCCGGATGGGATGGCGCGTGGAGTCTTGTCGGCGTCTCGGCTTATGGGATGGCGCGTGGAGTCTTGTCGGCGTCTCGGCTGCAGTGGGCAAGCCGAGTGGTCTTGTCCCTGACACCTGTTGTGTTTCCTTCCTCACGAAGCCACCCCCTCTGGTGCGCAGCGCGGGAATCTTTTGCCACGTGCTGGCCTTGGGCTTCCCGGCGGGGCGGTCTTCGAGCTGGTTCCTCCCGCGAGCAGGAGGTCGGCCCCGGGTTTTCACCCGGGGCCTTCCCGGGGCGCGGGGCCTTCCTGCGGGGGAGTGGTGTGAGCCCGCCTGGGGGGCGCGCGACCGGCGCACGAGGGGGTCCCCCTCTTCCCGTACGCCGACAATGGGTATCTGCAAAAAGTTACAGGATCATGCCACTAGCCAGGATGGTGTCACACCTCACACGTGACGGCGCATTTTGACCAAAATCACGCAAAAAAAACAGCAATGTTGGTTGGACATTGATGTTCATTTGCAAGTATTTTGAGCTCTTTGCTCCCATGCGACAAGTTCTTGTACCTGCTATGTTATTGATTTTTTTTCTTCGCATAAACTTTTTCAGCTCTCCTCCTCGTTGAATGAGCCGGTTTTCGCGAGTTTTGTGTGCTTCTAAAAGCCTTTCCCCCTTTAGAGCATCTCCAGTCACAACCCCCAAATTCAGCCCCCAAATTGTCCGCGGACACGACCACCCCAAAAGTGGTCTCCTCCAACCATGTACCTCAAATTCTTCCCAAATTATGGGGCCATTTGCATGTGATTGGTGGAAAAGGAGAGAGAAGAACAAACAAAGGACAAAAGAAAGAAAAAGAAAGCAAAAAAGGTGGTCCAACTACACGCCCGGATGCACCCGGACGACCCCCAAACTCCCCACATATGCCTTAGGTTTGGGGGCTGCCGGACTGGCCGGACGTATGGGGAGTGTTTTGGGACCATGGTTGGGTGACCGCCCGGACGTTTGTGGAAGATTTGGGGTCGCTGCTTAGAGATGCTCTTAGACCTCACAAAATCCAGTGGTTTGGGGAGAGAGAAAGTACACTCCCACAGTCCTACTCCTCTAGTCATCCAGAAGTTCGGAGGTTCGTGCCTGTGTGAACCACGATGACTGTGTCCGAGCAACGGGACTGGTCACTGGGTTACCCACGGAGATCCGAAAAAGAGCATCACTTTGTCCTCTGCCTATCGCGCCTCCGTCTTCTTCCACCCGCCGCCACCGCAACCGCACCACCTTCCCTATTTATGGCCCCCGCTCCGGTCACATCTATTCATCGCCCACTACCGCCAACAGAATCGTCTTAGCACTAGCACTAACTGAACAGAGCCCAATCGTCATCGTCTCCCACTCCCGTTTGGACGGACGCCTACCATTTCCCGTCCAGCCAAGAAAAGGAAGGTCGTGTTCTTGGGCAACTTGCTCACGGATCCGGCCCAAGAACCGCCTGCACTGCACGCCGCCATGGATTCTCCGCGAAAGGAGCAGGTGTGTTCTTGTCAATCAGAAATCAGTTTCTTCCTGAGTTCGTCCCGTATCGTCACATTAATACTACCCGCGGTTCGGCGAGTGGAGCAAGAGCAAGAGCATGTGGTTATTTAATTCCAGTCAGTAGCGCACGGCATGGCATCGGCATGGGCGTGTGCTCAAATATTTATCTTGTCTCTGCGTGCCGATTTTTAATCAGTTCGTATTGATTTATTATCACAGAACTGGAGTTGTTGCTCTGCCAACTGAAGCCTTTCTTCTCTGCTTCTCGTTCTTGCTCTTTGATTCGCAGGAGAGTAGCAGCAGCAGTATCAGTGGTAGTACAGCCGCAACTGGAGCAAATCCAATGCAAGATGGAGGCCCTGCACCGGCTGATCTCGTCAGCAGGCCAACAGGCCACACCTCTCGATCGACATCCCAACGGCGAGCAGCACGGCCAACATGCCAGCGACGCCCGATTCCAACACCAGCAGCAGAACACCTGGCTCATGTTCCGGCAAGCCGCCGCCGCCGCAGCGCACGCCGTCGTTCATGCTGCGGCAGACGGTGAGGAGCCTGCTGCCGGGGGGTGGGAGCTTCAAGTCGTCCGTCAGAGGCTACGAGGCCTCCTTCTCCAGGCTCTTCGGCTCCAGGATCGTCAGGACGTCCTCGCTCCCGGTGAACGACGACGACAGTGTGTCGGGGCCCAATTTCCTATCTCTGCACGGCGTCGACAAGACCCCGAGTGATCCCGCAGTTGTAAGCATTTTAAATTTGATTTTCACTTGTACTTTGTGAACATGGGCTGACAAATTAGCTCTGTTGCTCACACTTTTTAATGTTCCATTTGGTGGCAGGATAAAGCGGGCATCCACCGGTCGCGGTCCCTGCCCATGAACATGAAGAAGTTCAACCCGTCGAAAAGCATCAAGAGGATGAACTCGCTCGGCGGCGTGTACCGCGTCGTCCCTTCCACGCCGCGAGACCCCGCCGCGCCGACAAGCAATGCCGTCCCAGATATAGAACCTACCGAATCAGGTGGGTGATTCTACTGTCCAACATACACACCTCTTTGTTAATTACTGCTTCATTCTGAATTTCTGATGTAACTGTATCATTATCAGCCATACAGCAGAGTTCCTGATTCATATAAATAAAAAGCAGAGTTCCTGATACAATACTGAATTCTGATAGTATCATCTAGCTGCTTCATTCAGGGGCTGGAGAAGAGGACGACGGAGAGGACATTGCGGAGGAGGAGGCGGTGTGCCGGATCTGCATGGTCGAGCTCTCCGAAGGGAGCGGCACCATGAAGCTGGAGTGTGCGTGCAAGGGTGAGCTTGCTCTGGCACACAAGGACTGTGCCCTCAAGTGGTTCAGCATCAAGGGCACCAGGACCTGCGAGGTGTGCAAGGTGGAGGTCCAGAACCTCCCGGTCACTCTTCTACGTGTGCAGAGCGTGCGCGCCGAGGCGAGCCGTGGCGGCAATGGTGGCGCGACCGGATCGCGTGCTCAGTACAGGCAAGTTAAATTATCCAAAAGAAACAATGTCTGGTGTGTTACTTGAAACATTTGTGTTCCTCATATGGAGTCAGACAACAACACCTGTGCCACTGGTAATATTATATGGGTAGCTCACTGCCTACTTCGAGAAGACCAATCTGATGCATTGTCGTGACAGATCATGATACAGATTTCTTCTAGAATAGAATGATGTGTGCTAATAGTATACTAATCCTACCTGCTAGTAGTAGATTAATGAAACCTGACGTGTGATTCTTTTTGTCATCTTGTCACGCAGATTGTGGCATGGAACACCAATCCTTGTGATCGTAAGCATTCTGGCCTACTTCTGCTTCTTGGAGCAGTTATTGGTAACTATCACTCTTGTTGATTTCTACAAATTCCATACACTCGATTGATATGCTAATCATAAGTTTGTTTTGGGTGTCTGATAGGTTGGGCATAATGGTTTTGCTGCCCTGGCGATATCACTGCCCTTCTCATGTATCTTAGGCCTATTCTCATCACTGACAACAAGCAGCATGGGTATGACATTAATCATCTTAAACATTAGACAACAACATGACAACTAAATAAGTTCTTGGTGTGATGGATAGTAAGTTAGTAACTTGACTCGCGTTCCTGTGACTCGTGCAGTTGCAAGAAAGTACGTCTGGATCTATGCGGCGATCCAGTTCCTCTTCGTTGTGTTCTTCACTCATCTGTTCTACAGATATGTAAGCACAGAGCATACTTTATCTCACATCCACCATTCAACCTGAGGTTATGGGCAGTTTGCTGTGCAAATACTGATGTTTCGAAACTGTTTGCATGCAGCTACATTTGCAAGCTGTGATATCCATCATCCTAGCCACCTTTGCTGGTTTCGGTGTGGGGATGATCGGCAACTCCATCATCATTGAGATACTAAGGTGGAGGACAATCACTCCGGCCCAACCGCGCCATGCCCGCAGGTCACGCGTGGCACAGCACCAGCAGCAGCAAGCTCAGACATCTAGTCAGCCTTCAGGTCAGCCATCAGCCGCCGAGGAGGGGCAGCGAAATGCCAGTGGTGACGTCGAGAATCCCGCCGTCCCTCGAGCATAAACCGTTTTAGTTTGAAGCTTATGCACTGCTTGTAGTTACTTGAGAGTTTGGGAAATCTTACTGTATAATAGTAGAGCCAAGAGGTCTGGGAAGTTCTTATGGCCAGGGATGCAAAATCTGGTTTTGAGGTTTTTTTTGCAGGATGTGAGGATCTGTATGACAGATTCAGTAGCATGCATGTGTCATGGTGTACAAAGTATGCCAAAGGCATTTCTGCATGCAGCATCTCGCTGCGCTCTCTGCTCTCGTTTTGGAACAGAGCATGTAAATCCCAGTTGGTAGTGAAGCTAGTAAATAAAATGTTTTGCTTATTAGCATGTCTTTCACATCTTTTGCTGATTATTGTCACTGGATACCTATGATATCAAAACAAATGTGTAACCAAAATTTGGGTGAATTATTCTGCATGTCATTTTTCCTACTTTGAACAGTATGAACTTTTTATCATTGCACAAGATATGACATGCCGGAATCTCCTGTCAAACTCTCCTTCAAATATACCATTACAAGCATATATTCATGTTTTCCCTGTCACTTCTCACTGTCGTTTTCTCTGCTGAATTAGGGCACCTCCAACGGGCTGGCGCATACGGACCAGCCCAGTCCGCTTTTGTCCGAACGGACAAATGGAGAGCTCCAACGGGCTGGCGCATCCGGACTGGTGTCGGCGGACACCAGATTTCGACCCAAACGCGGCCCAACTTTGGGGCGGCTTTGGGGCGGGACGGACAGCCTCTCGGTCCGCCTCCTTGTCCTCCCTGTCCGCGTCGGGCCCAAGGTCCAGCCACACAATCCCTCCCTCCACCCATTCCCTCCCCAAACCCTCCTCCGGCCGCCCATTCCATCCCTAGCCGCCGCCGCCGCCTAGCCTTCGACTGCGTCGATGGAGGACGGGTTGTCCAGATCCACGGCCGCTACCGGTGCTGCCCTGCTCGCGGTGAAGAAGGAGCCGAAGCCGAGCTCGGTCAAGCGACAGGGCCGAAGGGAGAGGACTCGGGAGAAGAAGGCAGAGGAGAAGGCCGCCCTCGCAGCGGCCAAGGAGAAGGACAGGCTCGCCGCCATCGCGGCCCAGGCCAACTCCGACCTCATCGCCGCCCAGGCCGCCGCCCGAGCTGTGCTTCTCCTAAAAGGGGAGGTTTTTGCAGGTGCTTTCGTTGCTACCACCGGCCTCTCCCCCGACGCGGTTCCGTCGGCCGGAAGCTCGGTCTCCTCCGCCAAAGGGAAGCCGATGAAATCCTCGTCCCGGGCCTCTCGACGCCGTCGCCGGCCGCCGCCCATCACCCATGTCGCGGCTGGGTTCCCGCGAGGACTCGCCGGAGATTTCCTCGGTCCCGTCGATCCGAAGTCGCTCGACCTCAACGTGACCCCGAGTGCCGGCGACGGGCGCCCCGCGGCAAATCGAGGACCACGGCGGGGGGCAGGATGACCATGCCCGAGGCTCGTGCCCTCATGTTCGACGGGAGCGAGTTCCCGCCGATGACGCCTGCCAACCTAGCCTACTTCGCCGAGGATCTCATGGACGACATGATCAACGGCCGCACCTTCTTCGACCCTGCCGAGGCCGAGACACAAGAGGCCAACACCTACTTCGACCCGGCCAACCTCGACACACAAGACCCCAACGCGACCATGCCTGAGACGGAGGTCGATGCGGTCGACATTGAGGATGAGCCACTCGATGTCGACGAGGAGCACGCCCGAATCACGACGAGCCTCAAAAGGAAGAACATCCCACGACCTCGTACACGGACAAGGAGGACAGGTGCTATGCGAGTCATGGATGACTTGTGGGCAAAATGCAAAATGGGGTGCCCAACAAAGAGGCATCGCCTTTTGGTTTAGGGTGCACAAGCATTTCCATGAGCAAAGGAAATTGCCGCCCTACCGGATTGAGAGTGATCACAATGAGGGCTCACTCACAAAGAGGTGGCAACACATCTCGGCCGAGTGTTGCAAATTCCAAGCGGCCTACGAGCATGTCAAGAACCGGCCGGTGAGCGGCTTCAGGGTTGAGGACAAGATGAATCAAGCTTTGGAGTAATTCAAGGTGGCCTTCAAGACCAAGTTCACCTTGGGCCATTGTTGGGACGTGATCAAGGGTTTTCAAAGTGGCTAGAGTCCTACAACGCCATGAAGAAAGGGGGGCTTGAAGGATCGAAGAAGAGAGCCAACGATGAAGCCGGTGATGATGTGAATCCCGGCCAAAGCTCGGGTGGCCGGGCTGTGCGGCCGAGAGGACACAAGTCCTCGGCGCAAGATGCGAAGCGTGAGGCGGCACAAGCACAATTGGAGGAGACCTTGAAGACGTTGATCGCCGGCAAGGAAGAGTCCACCGCCGCTAGGTATGTGGAGAAACGCAAGGACAAGAAGGAAGCAATGGCAAGGTATGTGGAGATGACAAGGAAGAAGCTCGAGATCGAGCAAGAGAAGATCAAGGCCGAGGAGACCCGGCTCATGCTCGAGGCCAAGGCCGAGGAGAATCGCGTGAAGCTTGCGTTGCTCGCCGAGGAGAACCGGATCATGATGGCCGACTTGGCCATCATGGACCCGGAGCAAAGGGCATGGATTCTCAAGAAGCAAAAGACGTCCGTGAGCGCGAGGACATGTGATGTCCTATTTATTTCTATTGATTATGTTTTGAACTAATTAACTTTTGAACAATTTGGATTTTGAACTATTTGTATTTCGAACTATTTGGATTCCGGCCAATTTGAGTCATTTCAATGTTTCAATATTTTTTATGGCCCCATTTGCGCCAGGCCGTTGGGGGCACCCCACCCCAAACGGACAAAGGCCCAAAATGTGTCTGCGGTCCGCCTCCAAACGGACCAAATCGGACACATTTTGGTGTCCGTTTGCTCCACCCCGTTGGAGGTGCCCTTAGGTGCATGAAGATTGGTGGCAGGAGGGATACAACAATATATCACTCAACCTCTTAGGGCAGAGCAGCTGCCAGAGGTGTGTTTGTTTCGGATTGAGCTCGGCCGCAGCTGCCAGAATTAGCGGTCGATGTATTGCCATCATCTACCATTACATAGAAGTTTGTTTGATCAATACTAAGCATCAAATTGATTTATAGAAGTAACACACAACTTGTAAATTGCCTGTACAAATTCATATGTGAAAATATTGGTGAACCATGGTCAAAGTCGGTGCTTGATTTGCTCTTCAAGGTACTCTTGTTTTGTACTTTCGATGAAATCTACGTTCACAAACATGTTTGTGAAATCGTCTAAACATTTAAAAGGGGTCATAGCGCCCCAGTCAATGGCGTTACCATGTGGAGGGTATAGCTCTCTAGACAGGCGCTACCAAATTTGCTTAGATTTGATATTTATTTTTGAGACATGTCCGTTTTATGTTAAAGTTTTGTCACAGAGTCAGTTCTGCCGTTTTTCATGCTACATGAAGGATACAACAATATATCCCTGAACCTAGAGACATGACACTTCAACCTTAGAACATCATGAGAGAATTCTGCGTTTATATATAGTTGTGTGGATAATTTTAATTCAGAGGGTGGGGCATGTCCCCATTTTTTTTTTAAAACCTATATTTTAGGTACCCAAAACCAATTGGGTGGAAATAGAAGAGAGAGAAGATTTAGGTAGTAAAAAAGTTTCTGCTTGCAGCATAACCCAGACTGGATACCTAGACAATGTGTGCATCACACATATGGGGTTGACTACTCACGATAGTCCTCTTCTTGCTCACACGGAACACCCCACCTGGGGAGCTCGGAATTGAACGGCGAAGGAGGGCGGCGGGGGTCGACCAGGGGACGCTGCGGTTGGTTCCGGTTGTCCCCGCTGCCGCCAGTAAGGTCGCTAAGGTCGGATAGGCCACCACAATCGTCATGATGTCTGCCGGCCTTGTGACGTTGGCCCTAAGATAGTGGCGGGACAACAACACCGAAGTTACGACGGCGACATGTTCCCCTACCAAAATTAGAGCCACGACTGCAAGGAAAAAAAGGAGGCGATAATGGGCTCGCGGCGGAGGAGAGGTTGTCGCCCCTTGATCGTGGAAGTCGCAGGAGGCCGAGGTGTTGTAAAGGATGAGAGTGCGCTCTGCATGCACCGAGCAGGTTGCAGAAGGCCAACCGGGGGGGGGGGGGGGTAGTGAAGGAGAGGGCGGCGATTGATACGCCTCCAACATATCTATAATTTCTGATGTTCCATGCTTATATTATGCCAATTGCTACATGTTTTATATACACTTTATATAATTTTTATGCATTTTCTGGGACTAACCTATTAACAAGATGCCACAGTGCCAGTTCCTGTTTTCTGCTGTTTTTGGTTTCAGAAAAGTTGTTCTGGAAATATTCTCGGAATTGGACGAAACAAAAGCCCAACCTCCTATTTTTCTGTCACGTACACGGAGTCCGAAGGAGAGACGAAGAGGGGCCGTGGGCCGCCCTCACCAGGTGGTGGCACGGTCCCACCTCCTGCCGCGCCGCCACGTGGTGAGGACGCCTCGTGCCTCCACCGATGCCGCCCCTTCGCCTATATATTCATCTATTCGGGAAAACCCTAAACACCCGAGTCATATTCCAGAAAGAGTTCCGCTGCCGCCGCCGCCGTCAGCCCTAACTCGGGAGGGTTCTGAAACTCTTCCCGGCACTCTGCCGGAGAGGGGAATCATCACTGGAGGGCTCTACATCGCCATGCCTGCCTCCGGAGTGATGTGTGAGTACTTCATCTTTGGACTATGGGTCCATAGCAGTAGTTAGATGGTTGTCTTCTCCTTTTGTGCCATCATGTTTAGATCTTGTGAGCTGCCTATCATGATCAAGATTATCTTATGTAATGCTACATGTTGTGTTTGCTGGGATCGATGAATATTGATACTATGTCAAGTTGAATACTGAATATTATGTCTATGTTATTTATGATCTTGCATGCTCTCCGTTGCTTATTGAAACTCTGGCCAAGTGAATGCTTGTGACTCCAAGAGGGAGTATTTATGCTAGATAGTGGGTCAGTCTCCATTGAATCTGGGGGAGTGACAGCAACCCCTAAGTTGTGGATGTACTGTTGCTACTAGGGGTAACCTAATGATGCTTTGCCTACAGATGAATGTGTTGTTTACATTATGCACTTTACTTAATACAATTTTCTGTTGCTTGCAACTTAATACCGGAAGGGGTACAGATGTTAACCTGAAGGTGGACTTTTTAGGCACAGATGCATGCTGGATAGCGGTTTGTGTAGTTTGTCGTAATGCCCAAATAAATCTCATAGTAGACACCACAACTTGCACATGCATGTTATGCACTTATCAATATTGTCAATTGACCAGCTGTAATTTGTTTACCCAGCATGTTAGTTACTTATTATGGAGAGACACCACTAGCGAACTGTGGACCCCGGTCCATTCTTTTACATCTGAAATACAACCTATTGCAATCATTGTTCTCTTTCATTCTCTGCAATTAAACATCATTTTCCACACTGTACGTCTAATCCTTTGTTTTCAGCAAGCCGGTGGGATTGACACCCTCACCGTTTCGTTGGGGCAAACTAGTTTGATTGTCTTGTGTGCAGGTTCGAGTCAACCGCCGGAACCACACCATCAACGCAGCAAGTTTTCTGGCGCCGTTGACACCTTCAGAAGTGTCTTCATCTCCTACTGGTTCGATAACCTTGGTTTCTTACTGAGGGAAGACTTGCCGCTACACTCATCAAACCTTACTCTTGGGGTCTCCCAACGACGTGTGGTTTACACGCATCAAGCAAGTTTTCTGGCGCCGGGGAGATCAAGCCTTCTGTTAGGGGAGTCTCTCACTTCCAATCTCTTTACTTTGTTATTGTCTTGCGTAGTTTATTTTTATTTTGCTTTGTTTGCTCTCTTTATCAAAAATACAAAAAATTAGTTACTTGTTTTATTTTTGTTATTTCGGCCTAGTCTTGTTTTTGCTAAAATGAATACTCGTGAAGTTGAAGTTCGTTCGTTTAGGCAACAAGGGGGAGAAAGTTTGAAATATGCTTGGTATAGGATAAGTGATGCTCGTCATAGATGTACTAAAAAATATTCTACCATGATCCTTCTTAGGAATTTTTATGTTGGTATCACTAGTTGGTAACCTAATGATGCTTTGTCTAAAGATGAATGTGTTGTTTACATTATGCACTTTACTTAATGCAATTTTCTGTTGCTTGCAACTTAATACCAGAAGGGGTACGGATGTTAACCTGAAGGTGGACTTTTTAGGCACAGATGCATGCTGGATAGCGGTTTGTGTACTTTGTCGTAATGCCCAAATGAATCTCATAGTAGACACCACAACTTGCACATGCATGTTATGCACTTATCAATATTGTAAATTGCCCAGCTGTAATTTGTTTACCCATCATGTTAGTTACTTATTATGGAGAGACACCACTAGTGAACTGTGGACCCCGGTCCATTCTTTTACATCTGAAATACAACCTACTGCAATCATTGTTCTCTTTCATTCTCTGCAATTAAACATCATTTTCCACACTATATGTCTAATCCTTTGTTTTCAGCAAGCCGGTGGGATTGACACCCTCACCGTTTCGTTGGGGCAAAGTAGTTTGATTGTCTTGTGTGCAGGTTCCAAGTCAACCGCCGGAACCACCGCATCAACGCAGCAAGTTTTCTGGCGCCGTTGACACCTTCAGAAGTGTCTTCATCTCCTACTGGTAAGATAACCTCGGTTTCTTACTGAGGGAAGACTTGCCGCTACACTCATCAAACCTTACTCTTGGGTCTCCCAACGATGTGTGGTTTACACGCATCAGCGATCATGGATGAGAAAGTTGCAAGAGGCCGACAATGGTCGGTGATGCCTGTAAAGTCACACGTTTGTTGGGAACCCCAAGAGGAAGGTATGATGAGTGCAGCAGCAAGTTTTCCCTCATTATAAAACCAAGGTTTAATCGAACCAGTAGGAGATCAAAGTCACTTCTGAAGGTTGTTGGTGGCGAAATGTGGCGCGGCGCAACACTAGGGATTCTGGTGCCAACGTGGAACCTGCACAACACAATCAAACTACTTTGCCCCAACTTAACAGTGAGGTTGTCAACCTCACCGTCTTGCTGAAAACAAAGGATTAAACGTATTGTGTGGAAAATGATATTTGTTTGTAGAGAATGAAAGAGAATAATGATTGCAGTAGGTTGTATTATCAGATGTAAAAGAATGGACCAGGGTCCACAGTTCACTAGTGGTGTCTCTCCATAAAGATAACTAACATGCTGGGTAAACAAATTACAGCTGGGCAATTGACAATATTGAAAGTGCATAATTACAATGCATGTGCAAGTAGTGTCTACTATGAGATTCATTTGGGCATTACGACAAAGTACACAGACCGCTATCCAGCATGCATCTGTGCCTAAATAGTCCACCTTCAGGTTAACATCCGTACCCCTTCCAGTATTAAGTTGCAAGCAACAGACAATTGCATTAAGTAAAGTGCATAATGTAAGCAACACAATTATCCTTAGACAAAACATCGTTGTTTTACCCCTAGTGGCAACAGCACATCCACAACCTTAGAACTTTCTGTCACTGTCCCAGATTAAATGGAGGCATGAACCCACTATCTAGCATAAATACTCCCTCTTGGAGTCACAAACATCAACTTGGCCAGAGTATCAACAAGCAACGGAGAGCATGCAAGATCATAAATAACATAGACATGATATTTCAGTATTTAACATGACATAGTATCAATATTCATCGGATCCCAGCAAACACAACATGTAGCATTACAATAAGATGATCTTGATCATGATAGGCAGCTCACAAGATCTAAACATGATGGCACAAGAGGAGAAGACAACCATCTAGCTACTGTTATGGACCCATAGTCCAAGGATGAACTACTCACACATCACTCCGGAGGCAGGCATGGCGATGTAGAGCCCTCCGGTGATGATTCCCCTCTCCGGCAGGGTGCGGGAAGAGCTTCAGAACCCTCCCGAGTTAGGGTTGACGGCGGCGGCTCTGGAACTTTTCGTGGAATATGACTCGGGTCCTTGATACGTCCAAAATGTATCTATAATTTTTGATTGTTTCATGTTCATATTATGCCTTTGGCACTTGTTTTTATATTAAGTTTATGATTTATTTGGACTAACCTATTAATAGTTGCAAAAGTGCACAATGTTCTTGTTTTACACTTTGATGTGTAGGAATTATCAAGAATACAAGAGGAAACCTCGTTGGAGTCGAATTGGAACTTTTGCTGAAATCTGTCCCAGAACTGTTTTCGAAGTTTGCCAGTTTGACCCTCGAAGATGACGTCAAAAGGGTATCATTGTCTTTGCAAAGTTGTCACAAATTTCCATACGGTGATTTTACGCCCGAGATCAGCCAATCGGAGTTCGGATGAGGCCCCTAAAAGGGGGTGATGGAAATCCGAGAAGATATATAAAGGGAGGAAACCTAACTCGTGGAGGACTCCTCCACCCACGAATTTCAGCCACCAAAAGGCACGTTTTTGCCTCCCCCATGGATCCCATCTCCATGGGGGAGGGCTCCCAAGAAGCCATGAAGGAGGGAGGCTAAGGGGCGGCGCTCCCCAAGCTTGCCGGCGGCGGGGAAAGGAGTTCCCCGCACCACCGGCGCCTGCGCCGCCATGCTGCCGCTCTCCGTCGTCTTCACCGCCATCTCCATCACCATCTCCTCCTTGTATTCAGTGGTTCATCCTCCCACAAACCTCTGTACCGTCCTATGTAAACATGGTGTTTGATGCTATAATATTTATCCTATGATCTATGTCATGTTTATGTAGTTTATTTGTCTTTTGATTGCTTTGTTGAATGTCTTTGGTTCATTAGAGTTGTATGTTGATATGGTACTGTCCTTTGGTGTCCATTATACTTGTGCGCGCATGGATCAACACCCTATAAGGTTAGTATTATGTGCAAAGGAAGGGGAGTAGTTCTGCCGGAGTGACAGAAACCTAAAGACTCAAACCGGTTAGTTGCACGTATGGGAGTAAGAGGACCATAAACTTAAGGCTATGGTTGGGGAAACCTTAATGCATTGTTAGTATTTACGGATGTTTGCTAACAATCCAATCATATAGTACTTGTAATCCCAAGTAGTGGACTGCATATATATTTAGCCTCTCCCACATTGAAAACTGCATCGAACACAATGAACCTGATATCTTGACTAATTAATCTTGGACAAAGCCACCACAATTACCACCACTTTTCCACACTCATGGTACTGTTAGTATATGGTTACTTAGTGTATTTTATTGCTGCAGCACTAACTTTTACTTTCTTGTATTTATTATCTTGCAAAGCTATCTCTCATACCCGTATTATTGCTCTAGTATTATTTCCTAGATAAAGTAAACGTTTAGTGCGCGTAGAGTTGTATCATTGGTTGATAGAACTTGAGAGAATACTTATCCTACCTTTAGCTCCTCGTTGGGTTCGACACTCTTACTTATCGAAAAAGGATACACACGATTCCCTATACTTGTGGGTTCTCAGTCCTTACGGTTTTCCCGAAAACATCAATTTATAGGCGAAGGGGCGACGTCGGTGGAGACCCGAGGGGCCCACACCACGTCACGGCACGGCAGAAGGTGGGGCCGCGCCGCCACGTGGTGTGGCCGCCTCCTCGGCCCACTTCGTGTCTTCTTCGGACTTCGTGTACGTGACAGAAAAATAGGGACCTGGGCTTTTGTTTCGTCCAATTCCGAGAATATTTTCAGAACAACTTTTCTGAAACAAAAAACAGCAGAAAACATGAACTGGCACTGTGGCATCTGTTTAATAGGTTAGTCCCAGAAAATGCATAAAAATGATATAAAGTGTATATAAAACATGTAGCAATTGGCATAATATAAGCATGGAACATCAGAAGTTATAGATACGTTGGAGACGTATCAAGCATCCCCAAGCTTAGTTCTACTCATCCTCGAGTAGGTAAAACGATAACAACAAATAATTTCTGAGGAGACATGCTTTCACACAATCTTGATCAAATAATATTGCAAGGCTCGTGTCATGAATGAAGTGACCCAAGCAATGGTCTATAGTTTGCTAACAAATAGATAAAGAGTAAACAACTAAATCATATAAGCAAAAACTTTTCATGAATAGTACTTTTAAGACAAGTATCAAAAAGTTTTGCATAAGAGTTAACTCATAAAGCAATAGATTCTAAGTAAAAGGCAATGAAGCAACACATAGAAAGATTTAAGTTTCAGCAATTGCTTTCAACTTTCAACATGTATATCTCATGGATAATTGTCAACACAAAGTAATATAACAAGTGCAATAAGTAAGCATATAAGAATTAATGCACACAAAGTTGACACAAGTGTTTGCTTATGAGATAGAAAGAAGTAGGTAAACTGACTCAACATAAAGTAAAAGAAGGGCCCTTCGCAGAGGGAAGCAGGGATTAAATCATGTGCTAGAGCTTTTTAAGTTTTTTGAAATCATATAGAGAGCATAAAGTAAGTTTTTGAGAGGTGTTTGTTGTTGTCAACGAATGGCAGTGGGCACTCTATCCCCCTTGTCACCCAGACTTTCTTGTTATCAAACAGTCTTCCTTATTACTCAAACACTTTTACCAGAAAATATGACCTTAGAGATATCAAACATGCAAACCAAGTTTCAACAAGCTCTACGGTAGTTCTCCACTAATAGGTTTTAACTACATGATGCAAGAGCTTAAACATGATCTACTTGAGAACTCAAAACAATTGCAAAGCATCAAATTATCCAAGACAATGATCTACAAGAATGAGTATGTCTTTTCAATATACCATCTACCACATGTAGCATTTTCTGTTTCCAACCAAACACCAATCGACTTATTTCAACATAAAACTCTCCAAATAATACAACAATGAAACAAGAGAGTACTTCTCTACAAGAACTAACAGCTCTGAATAAGAGATGCATGAAAAACAAGAGCCAAAAGTATTGCAGTAGCTAGTCAAGAATACTCGACAAATATAAGTGAAGAATACGAGCATTCACATGAAAAAGGGGAGCGTGTCTCTCTCCCACACAAGAATGCTAGGATCCAATTTATTCAAAAAAATAAAAACCAACGTAAAAATAAAAGCACACAGACGCTCCAAGTAAAGCACATAAGATGTGAAAGAATTAAAATATAGTTTCACTAGAGATGACCTGATAAGTTATTGATGAAAAAGGGGATGTCTTGGGCATCCCCAAGCTTAGACGCTTGAGTCTTCTTGAAAAATGCTTGGGTGACCCACGGGGCCATCCCCAAGCTTAGGCTTTTCACTCTTCTTGATCATATCATATCGTCCTCCTCTCTTGATCCTTGAAAACTTTCTTCACACTAAACTCAAAGTAATTCTCATTAAAGGGTTAGTGCATAATCAAAAATTCACATGTTCTGTGAGGACACAATCATCTCAAATACTTCTGGACATTAGCTACAGCCACTGATGTTTTGTGGAGCAAAGAAATTCACTGAAACATAGTAAAAGAGAGAATGCAAAATAAAAGGCAGAAGCTGTAAAAAACAGAACAGTCCGTGAAGACAAAAAAATTCGAGGCACTTAAGTTGCTCAGATAAGAAACTTAAAACTAATTAAAGTTGCGTACATATATGAGGATAACGCGTGAATTTGTTCATAATTTTTAGATTTTTCTGGAGTGCGTACAGCTCAAAACGGTGGACAGCAAAAATTTGTCTCTGCGCAGAAATCCAAATCTAGCATCAACTTTCTATTAGAGACTTTACTTGGCACAACAATGCAATGAAATAAAGATACAAAGGAGTTGTTACAGAAGTAAGCAAGCTCCAAGACTCAAATAAAAGAAAAATTACAGAAATAAAAACATGGGTTGTCTCCCATAAGCGCTTTTCTTTAACGCCTTTCAGCTAGGCGCGGAAAGTGAAAATCTAGTGTTTCCAAGTGAAGAAGCATCAACATTATAATGTGTCCTAATAATAGAATCAAAAGGTAGCTTCATTTTCTTTCTAGGGAAGTGTTCCATACCTTTCTTGGGTGGGAATTGGTACCTTACATTTCCTTCTTTCATATCAATAATGGCACCAACAGTTCTAAGAAAATGTCTTCCCAAAACAATAGGACAAGAAGCATTGCATTCAATGTCCAAAACAATAAAATCAACATGGAAAACGTTATTAATAACCATAATGAGAACATCATCAACTCTCCCCAAAGGTTTCTTCATAGCATTATCAGCACGATAAACATCCAAATAACAGTGTTCCAAAGGTGGCAAATCAAGCATATGATGACTCCCAAGTGCAGGAGATCAATTGTAGTACCTTTCGATTAGAAAAGGTTGTCGGACCCACGAGGAGCTGAAGGTATTGGTTAGTAAGATTGATAAATAAAACAGTAAAAGATGCAAGTGTTTTTGGTATTTTCGGTTGTATAATTCCAATGCAGCAAGTAACAATAGCAAGTGAAAGCTCTCAAAGAGAGAAAGCCCAATCCTCTTATGTTACAAGAGGACAAGCTCAAGTGATGTGTAACTTATATGTGGAAAACGTTCCCGAGGGCAGCATGGATATTGCTAGGCATAGAGATTTATTAAACAACACGTTGAATATCTTGTCAAGTTTTAATCTTCTTTGGACGGAGCCATAATTCGGTATAGCTAAATAAATAGACTACAACCCCTTATGATGGATCATGTGGCCAAGTAAATGACTGCACAAGAATTATTAAGACATAATGTCCCACCATAGCATTACACTCTAAGGTCCCCGATACTAATACCCTCATAATGTAACTTCATGACTCAATCTCAGGTTTACTTGTCCTCCGAAGTTTTCCTCAATTCATTATACTACGGTGTTCTCCAATGAGCCCATATAGGTGAAGTGTTGTGCAGTCGACGTTCGCACAACACCATCATAGAATCACATAAAAAGATAAACTCTTGACAAAATACCAACACATGTTATATATAAATCATTGCCAATTCATCCTATGCCCTCAGGAACATACGGGAGCTACTCACAACGTGCAAACATGATCATAATCAGTGGCATAAGTGGTACAACACAATCTGAAATTATAACTTCACCCACAAATATTGACAAATGCTCAGTCACAAACATGAATAGTAGCACAAGACAAGTATCTAGGGTATAGCAACTCTCAAACTATGAGGGGAAAGGAGTGGATCACGGAGATGATGATGGAGATGGTGCTGGTCTTGATGGGGGTGATGATGTAGAGGCCTCCTCCCACGCCAAGGAGGAGAGGTGATGACGATGACGATGATTTCCCCCTCTCCGGAGCTCCAGAGCAGCAGGATCTGATCCCCCTCGGAGGGAATCAGGAGTTTCACCGCCGCCGCAACCTCGGATGGACTAGGGAAAATTAGGGCGTAGGTTTTCGGGCGAGACAAAGGCGTTGCTAAAAAGCCCCAGGCGAGGAGGTGCCCAAGGCCAATTTTGGTGGGCCCCACGCGGCCAGGTACATGGGCCGCGTGGGCCCCCCTCTTTTGGCCCTCGTGGCTCTCCTCTCTTCGGTCTTCTTTCCATCGCCTTCCTTCCGATGAAAAACCTCCGTAGTATTTTTCCTTTTATTAATTGGGTTCCTGAAACTCCTGAAACAATAAAAACAAGAAAATGGTACTAGTACAGAACGACACATCGGATACCCCTCTATGGCAACGGCAGGAGTTAGGCGACGGTAAATCGCGACATCCCCCGCGTGCCCGCACTGGGTCGTAAAGCAGGCCCACAACAAAGGCAACGGGTGAATAGTGGAATATATGTTGGCAACGGAGTTTGGTTTAACTCCGTTACCGATGTGTGCTCTCGCACACGAACAGTTTCGTAATCTCCGTTGCCATTAGAAGCAGCCCAACAGCCGGCCTATAAGAACCTACTATGCCCTTCACTCTCACTCTCAGTGTCTCACTTCCAACCCTAGCCGCCGCACAGTCTCCTCTCTCTCTCCACTCTCTCGCATGGCTTCCACCGTCGGCGCTGGTAGATCCGGCCATCGCGGCCGTGGCCGCCCCACCCTCCGGGCCTTCAGGCAGCAGCAGCGTCAGCTGGTGTTGCGGGACGAGCTTGCGGAACAGGCCGCCGCCGATCCGGCCCCCGCGGGCCGGTCCCGCATCCTTGGCGCTCGTCCGCACGGCGAAGGCTCCGGCCGCACCTGCTCATTTGGCCACTCTTGCAGCTACCGCGAGATCCACCAGGCGATGTACCCCGGCCGCCATCCGTCTTCCTCCTCATCCTCGTCCTCGTCCTCCGACGAGGAGGAAGAGGAAGAGGAATAGGAGGAGGATCGTGATCTGGAGATCGCTTGCCAACTCTCCCGCGCCGATTTCGAGCGCGAGGACGCCAAGCGTTGTCAGGGCGAGGCCGATCTGGAGGCGGCGGTCCTCCTCTCCAAGGCGTCGACCCAGGTCGAACGCGCCGAGGAGGCGGTCTACGGCGAGGCATAGCCCTCTCTTTGGTCCACGGCGAGGGCAAGGCGCCGCCAGGGGAGGCCGGCGCTAGCTCCGTCGCTGGCGGCGACGCTAAGCGAGCCCGCCTCGCCTAATGTAAGACCGCAGTTCAGTGGGATAGCTGTTTTCTAGTTGTAAGTAGCTAATTGTTTATCCATAGATTTGCTCTGTTTTTAGTAGGCATTGTTTACACTTAGATTTTAGCTGTTTTCTAGTTGTAAGTGGCTAATTGTTTATCCATAGATTTGCTCTGTTTTTAGTAGGCATTGTTTACACATAGATTTTAGTTGTTTTCTAGTTGTAAGTAGCTAATTGTTTATCCATAGATTTGCTCTGTTTTTAATAGGCATTGTTTACACATAGATTTTAGCTGTTTTCTAGTTGTAAGTAGCTAATTGTTTATCCATAGATTTGCTCTGTTTTTAGTAGGCATTGTTTACACATAGATTTTAGCTGTTTTCTAGTTGTAAGTAGCTAATTGTTTATCCATAGATTTGCTCTGTTTTTAGTAGGCATTGTTTACACATAGATTTTAGCTGTTTTTCTAGTTGTAAGTAACTAATTGTTTATCCATAGAATTGCTCTGTTTTTAGTAGGCATTGTTTACACATAGATTTTAACTGTTTTCTAGTTGTATGTAGCTAATTGTTTATCCATAGATTTGCTCTGTTTTTAGTAGGCATTGTTTACACATAGATTTTAGCTATTTTCTAGTTGTAAGTAGCTAATTGTTTATCCATAGATTTGCTCTGTTTTTAATAGACATTGTTTACACATAAATTTTAGCTGTTTTCTAGTTGTAAGTAGCTAATTGTTTATCCGTAGATTTGCTCTGTTTTTAGTAGGCATTATTTACACATAGATTTTAGCTGTTTTCTAGTTGTAAGTAGCTAATTGTTTATCCATAGATTTGCTCTGTTTTTAGTAGGCATTGTTTACACATAGATTTTAGCTGTTTTCTAGTTGTTAGTAGCTAATTGTTTATCCATAGATTTGCTCTGTTTTTAATAGGAATTGTTTACACATAGATTTTAGCTGTTTTCTAGCTGTAAGTAGCTAATTGTTTATCCATAGATTTGCTCTGTTTTTAGTAGGCATTGTTTACACATAGATTTTAGTTATTTTCTAGTTATAAGTAGCTAATTGTTTATCCATAGATTTGCTCTGTTTTTAGTTGGCATTGTTTATCCACAGATTTGCTCGCTTGCTCCATCCCTAGAATTTGTGTGTCCAATCTAGCTATATATGAGGCATTGTTTAGGCTATGTTCTAGTTGTAATTAGTTCTATATTTTCTGTAATGCCGATGAAGAAGCATATGTCTTGTGTATAGAGATGAAGGAGGTTACATTTTGATTTTTTTTCATCCCCTTTAGGGCGAGGAGGAAACCTGGAGACTATGCGGCGGCCGTGAAGACGTAGGAGCGGGGCTCCATCCACACGGTCCCCTGAAACCGGCGCCTCCAGGAGCAAGACTTTTGTGCAGTACTAAATAGGTAGAAGAAGAACACGCAATGAAGCTGGGCGAAGAGGAAGGTGAAGAACCGGCGGCCGTCAAGCAGGAACCACAGGGCTCCGTCGACGGTGCAGCAGGCGTCACCGGCTTTTTTTTGTTTCCTTTAGCCCTCATTACAAACGGTCAAAAACTAATCTCCGTATCTGATGTAAAGACTAAAGGCAACGGTTATATATTATGCCTGTTGCTAAACTTATTGCAAACGATAAAAATCTACGTTGCCATTGTGAGGCTTCACATCAGTATCGGAAGCGGGGACACGGACCCTTTCTCCGTTGCCGAAGGGGTTTTTGGCCCGTTTCCGATGTGTCGTTCTGTACTAGTGGGGGGTTTTCTGCCCCCCGGAAATTAAATACCAAAAATAGGGACTTTGTTTGAAAGTCCCCTAAATCATCTAAAACATGTAAAAACAATGATATAACAGTGCATATAACTTTCTAATATGTTACTAAAGGTTGCATAAATGATGATATAAAATGCACGTATCACCATATCATAAATTTCTTAGGCATAACAGAAATGCTAGCACCAAGATCACATAAAGCATTACAATCAAAATCATTCACCTTCATCTTAATGATGGGCTCCCAACCATCTTCTAACTTCCTAGGGATAGAAGCTTCATGTTTTAATTTTTCTTCCCAAGCTTGCATGAGAGCATTTGTAATATGTTTTGTAAAAGCCATATTTATAGCACTAGCATTACTTCTAGCTAGCTTTTGCAAGAACATAATTACTTCAGAAATATTACAGTCATCAAATCAAAATCATTATGATCAATGGTAGTGGAACCATTGTGTCCCATATTTTGAAAATTTTCAACACTTTTATCAGGAACAGTTTCAGTGGTTTTAGACAATTTTAAACGTTTTGCAGAGGTAGTAGAAACATTGCCAACAACAATTATGTTACCATTGATAGTAGGAGGCTTACTAGCATGTGAAACATTAGCATTACTAGTGGTGGTAATAGTACAAACTCTAGCTATACTATTCTCTTTATCAATTTTATCCTCTCTTTCCCACCTAGCACGCAATTCAGCCAACATCCTAATATTGTTGTCAATTTTAACTTGGATAGCATTGGCAATAGCAAAATTATTGTTATCAAGAGTTTCAGGTTTGGCTGCCATTTTATTAATTAAGGAAGCTTGTGCTTCAGACATGGAGGAAATACAGGTTTCAGCAGTAGAAATCTTAGTTTGCAACCCAGAAATTTCCCTATTCAGATTTTCGAGTTGATGTCCTAAATTTTTCAACATAGAAGATTGTTCATTCATGGTTTTAGTAAACAATTGGTTTTGCTCATATTGTGATTGCATAAAGTTTTTAATAGCCCTTTCAATTTCTAGCATCCTTTCCTCACTAGGCAATCCAGATCTACCATAAGAATTAACATAACTATTGCCACTATTTGAAGGGTAAGGCTTATAATTGTTACTACCAAAATTATTCCTATAAGCATTGTTATTGAAATTGTTGTTTTTAATGAAGTTCACATCAACATGCTCTTCTTGAGCAACCAATGAAGCTAAAGGAACATTATTTGGATCAACATGAGATTTACCATTCACAAGCATAGACATAATAACATCAATCTTATCACTCAAGGAAGAGGTTTCTTCAACAGAATTTACCTTCTTACCTTGGAGAGTCCTTTCGGTGTGCCACTCAGAATAATTAATCATCATATCATCAAGAAGCTTTGTTGCAGCACCTAAAGTGATGGACATGAAGGTACCTCCAGCAGCCGAATCCAGAAGGTTTCTTGAAGAAAAATTCAGTCCTGCATAAAAGGTTTGGATGATCATCCAAGCAGTCAGTCCATGGGTGGGACAATTCCTTACCAATGATTTCATCCTATCCCATACTTGGGCAACATGTTCATTATCAAATTGTTTGAAATTCATAATGCTACTTCTCAAGGATATAATCTTAGCAGGAGGATAATATTTTCCAATGAAAGCATCTTTGCATTTAGTCCATGAATCAATACTATTTCTAGGCAAAGATATCAACCATTCTTTAGCTCTTCCTCTCAAAGAGAAAGGAAATAATTCCAGTTTAATAATATCTCCATCTATATCCTTATACTTTTGTATCTCACAAAGTTCAACAAAATTATTAAGATGGGCAGCAGCATCATCAGTAATAACACCAGAAAATTGCTCTTCCATAACAAGATTTAACATAGCAGGTTTAATTTCATAAAAGTCTGCTTTAGAAGCAGGTGGAGCAATAGGAGTGCATATGAAATCATTATTATTTGTGCTAGTGAAGTCACACAACTTGGTGTTCTCAGGAGTACTCATTTTAGCAAAATTAAAACTAGGCCGAAATAACAAAATACAAACAAGTAACTATTTTTTGTGTGTTTTTGATAAAAAGAAGCAAACAAGACAAAATAAAAATAAACTAAGCAAGACAATAACAAAGTAAAGAGATTGGAAGTGAGAGACTCCCCTTTCAGAAGGCTTAACCTCCCCGGCAACGGCGCCAGAAAAAGCTGCTTGATGCGTGTAAAGTCACACGTTCGTTGGGAACCCCAAGAAGAAGGTATGATGAGTGCAGCAGCAAGTTTTCCCACAGTATGAAATCAAGTTTTAATCGAACCAGTAGGAGATCAAAGTCACTTCTGAAGGTTGTTGGTGGCGAAATGTGGCGCGGCGCAACACCAGGGATTCCGGTGCCAACGTGGAACCTACACAACACAATCAAACTACTTTGCCCCAACTTAACAGTGAGGTTGTCAATCTCACCGGCTTACTGAAAACAAAGGATTAAACGTATAGTGTGGAAAATGATGTTTGTTTGCTGAGAATAAAAGAGAACAATAATTGCAGTAGGTTGTATTATTAGATGTAAAAGAATGGACCAGGGTCCACAGTTCACTAGTGGTGTCTCTCCATAAAGATAACTAACATGCTGGGTAAACAAATTACAGCTGGGCAATTGACAATATTGAAAGTGCATAATAACAATGCATGTGCAAGTAGTGTCTACTATGAGATTCATTTGGGCATTACGACAAAGTACACAGACCGCTATCCAGTATGCATCTGTGCCTAAATAGTCCACCTTCAGGTTAACATCCGTACCCCTTCCAGTATTAAGTTGCAAGCAACAGACAATTGCATTAAGTAAAATGCATAATGTAAGGAACACAATTATCCTTAGACAAAACATCGTTGTTTTACCCCTAGTGGCAACAGCACATCCACAACCTTAGAACTTTCTGTCACTGTCCCAGATTAAATGGAGGCATGAACCCACTATCTAGCATAAATACTCCCTCTTGGAGTCACAAGCATCAACTTGGCCAGAGTATCAACAAGCAACGGAGAGCATGCAAGATCATAAATAACATAGACATGATATTTCAGTATTTAACTTGACATAGTATCAATATTCATCGGATCACAGCAAACACAACATGTAGCATTACAATAAGATGATGTTGATCATGATAGGCAGTGATACGTCTTCAACGTATCTATAATTTCTGATGTTCCATGCTTATATTATGCCAATTGCTACATGTTTTATATACACTTTATATCATTTTTATGCATTTTCTGGGACTAACCTATTAACAAGATGCCAAGTGCCAGTTCCTGTTTTCTGCTGTTTTTGGTATCAGAAAAGTTATTCTAGAAATATTCTCGGAATTGGACGAAACAAAAGCCAAAGTCCATATTTTTCTGACATGTTCACGGAGTCCGAAGGAGAGACGAAGGGGGACGAGGAGGCGGCCACACCACGTGGCGGCGCGCCCCACCTTCTACCGCGCCGTGACGTGGTGTGGGCCCCTCGGGTCTCCACCGACGTCGCCCCTTCGCCTATAAATTGATGTTTTCGGGAAAACCCTAAGGACCCGAGTCATATTCCACGAAAAGTTCCAGAGCCACCGCCGCCGTCAACCCTAACTCGGGAGGGTTCTGAAGCTCTTCCCGGCACCCTGCCGGAGAGGGTAATCATCACCGGAGGGCTCTACATCGCCATGCCTGCCTCCGGAGTGATGTGTGAGTAGTTCATCCTTAGACTATGGGTCCATAGCAGTAGCTAGATGGTTGTCTTCTCCTCTTGTGCCATCATGTTTAGATCTTGTGAGCTGCCTATCATGATCAAGATCATCTTATTGTAATGCTACATGTTGTGTTTGCTGGGATCCGATGAATATTGATACTATGTCAAGTTGAATACTGAATATTATGTCTATGTCTTTTATGATCTTGCATGCTCTCCGTTACTTGTTGAAACTCTGGCCAAGTGAATGCTTGTGACTCTAAGAGGGAGTATTTATGCTAGATAGTGGGTTCTCAATATTTAGGGGTTGATGTATTTACTTGACCCAAAGTGTTGTGATTGCTGGGTTTACCCGGTCAGCAATTCACAGATTCCTCAAATTCCAAAAGAAAAAAAAGTTATTTCAAACAGACGATTTTTCGCAGCAAAATCAAAAAAATTCAAAAATTTCAAAAATATTAAAAAATTCAAAAATTGCAAAAAAGACACAGAAATATATAACAAAGAAGATTGTTGACTTTTCTTGACTTTTTTATTTTTTTAGATTTTTTGATTTTTTTTGAATTTTTTGGATTATTTTGGATTTTTTGAAATTTTTTAAGTTTTTTGAATTTTTTTGGATCTTTTGAAAATTTTGAATCTCCTTTTGTAAGTTTAGAAGTTTTTGAAATTTAAAAACACACGTTTATAACATATACATAACATATACACATACAAGACTTAAGAGGATACATATGATATATATCAATAAGAACTTGAGTAGCACAAGGGTAGGTGAAGTTGGTGGAACTTAGAAGTTAAGCGTGCTAGGGTTGGAGCAATTTGAGGATGGGTGACCTAGCGGGAAGGTGGCAGTTCAAAAATTCAAAAATTCTAAAAATAATTCCAATAATTAGGATTTTTCATATTATTTCATATTTTGATTTTTCTGATTTTTTTTAAAACTTTTTAATTTTTTTTTGCAGTTTTTGAATTTTTTCAGAATTCTGTGGCGCACCAGGCCAGGTGCGCCACAGAAAGTGGATTTCTGTGGCGCACGCCCATGGTGCGCCACAGAATTTTCTGTGGCGCACCCAGCAATTCTGGGGGTGCGCCACAGAATCCATTTTTGGTGCGCTACTGATAAGGCTTTTCCTACTAGTGCATGAATGAAGTGACCCAAAGCAATGGTCTATAGTTTGCTAACAAATAGATAAAGAGTAAACAACTAAATCATATAAGCAAAAACTTTTCATGAATAGTACTTTCAAGACAAGCATCAAAAAGTTTTGCATAAGAGTTAACTCATAAAGCAATAGATTCTAAGTAAAAGGCATTGAAGCAACACATAGGAAGATTTAAGTTTCAGCAATTGCTTTCAACTTTCAACATGTATATCTCATGGATAATTGTCAACACAAAGTAATATAACAAGTGCAATCAGTAAGCATATAAGAATTAATGCACACAAAGTTGACACAAGTGTTTGCTTCTGAGATAGAAAGAAGTAGGTAAACTGACTCAACATAAAGTAAAAGAAGGACCCTTCGCAGAGGGAAGCAGGGATTGAATCATGTGCTAGAGCTTTTTAAGTTTTTTGAAATCATATAGAGAGCATAAAGTAAGTTTTTGAGAGGTGTTTGTTGTTGTCAACGAATGGCAGTGGGCAATCTATCCCCCTTGTCACCCAGACTTTCAAGAGCGGCTCACATGAAGGACGTTATTTCTACCCAAGGGTAGATCATCCCTCTTCTCTTTTGTTTACCCATGCATATTTATAAATTGGTATGCACTCCTCCCAACCTTTGCTTACACAAGCCATGGCTAACCGAATCCTCGGGTGCCTTCCAACAATCACATACCATGGAGGAGTGCCTATTTGATAATGTTTAACACTTTGAAATTTGCTTCTGATAAATCATGGCAAAACATGTGAAGAGAATTAAGCGGTTATAGTTGTAATTAATTGGGACTGACCACCCCATTTGCCAGCTCTTTTTGCAAAGTTATTGGATAAGCAGATGTATATGCCACTAGTCCATTGGTGAAAGTCTGTCATGAGTAAATGACAAGGTGATAGAGACAACGCCACATAACTTTCTCTTGAGCTATAAAACATTGACACAAATAAGGAGTAATAAAGTTTTGAATAGTTTAAAGGTAGCACGTGAAGTATTGGAACGGCAGGAAGTATTTACTTTTGTAAGTATCGTTCAAAAGATTTCGGCCCAAAAGTCCACCGGACAAGCCCAAACTCACCGTAGGCCACACGGACACGGCCCACACTGGGCAAAACTACCCTGGTCTATGACTCTATATAGTCCAAACCCTAGCGCAACCGCTCACGGCTCACTCCTCCACCTCGCAGACATACCCGAGCAGATGCCGCCGCCAACCCTCGCCTGAGCCATGACGCCTTCTCCACCGACTCCGCCGCAACCCAACTCCACTACGCGCTGCCCTTTGCTAGGCCTCCTCCGCCGCCGCCCACCTCCATGAGACATTCGTGGTCACAGGCGGCGAGCAGCCCTTCCACCCAATTTTTCAAAGTTGTGCCCCTGCCATCAGGATCCTCCCGAGTGTAAGCAAACAACCTGCCGCCGCAACCAACTCCACTACGCGCTGCCCTTTGCCAGGCCTCCTCCGCCACCGCCCACCTCCGTGAGAGATTCGTTGTCACAGGCGGCGAGCAACCCTTCCACCCAATTTTTCGATGTTGTGCCCCTGCCATCAGGATCCTCCCGAGTGTAAGCAAACAACCTGCCTTGACAATTGACATTCGCTCTATGTGACATGTCCTTTTCATCAGAAAGATTTACTCCCGGCATACCTCATTGCGCCGTGTACGAGTAAATGCTATAGTGATTAGCTTCACCGTCGTTCAGTAGCTGATGGTATATCGTATATGTGTCATATTGATATAATGTCTTTGTATATCACGATTTGATTGATAGTAACTTTTATCTAACATTGTAGTAACGTCACAGTTGTTTGCACACTGTTATTTTTTTTGTTGGTGAACTCCAGCGAGGTACTTGTGTTTTTTTAGTATCTCAAATAAATCACATGATCCTGTGAACTGATACTAATTGGTGTCCATAGCTAGTGTAGATTAAGTTGATATGGCTTCCATGTTCTGCTCTCTAGATGCTACACTATATGGTATGTACCGGAGTATGATGATCCTTTCCTCACACCACGCACAGTTAACAAGCTATGATGATACAAATGAGGAGACGCAAGTTTATGGGTAATTTGCGTCTGAGACATTCGGTGATGTCACACCCTTTTTCGCCTTGGAGATCTGATGCATCCTTTATAATGTTATTTTCTGTTGTGCTCTTGCTTTCTCTTTTTATTTTCTGTTCTTTATAATTTTGGGAGAAATGAGGAAGAACTGATTTTATGGATGGACGCTATGATGTCCACTGAATCATGTATTAGCTCTATCTGATCATATCCCATTCTGAGTTTTGTTCTGTATTTTCTAGGCAAAACAAGCTAGTTTATCTTGTTGGCTTCTTTAATTTGATGCCTTGTTTCGTAAACAAAAGGGCCATCATTGATGCAGATGAGGAGACACGAGTTTATTGGTAATTTGCGTCTGAGACATTACTGTGATGTCACACTCTTATTCACCTCGGAGATCTGATGCATCCCCTATATAATCTGTTCTGCGTTCTTAGTACTTTACTTTTTAAAAATTCTTCCGTTGGTTTAATTGGTTTAATGGACGAGAGATGAGATGATGAATGAGATTATTTCCCTATTGGTTTGATTGGCCGTTATGATGGCCCAAATACTGAACCGAATCTGATCATTCTCTCATTTTCACAATAAAACCCGATGTGTTTTTGCTTGCTCTGGCCTGTCTTTCCTATTCTCTGTTTTTCGTTGTTCTTTTTAATGTTTTTTTGGAGGAGCATTGTTGATGCAGATGAGGAGACAAAAGTTTATGGGTAATTTGCGTCTGAGGCGTCTCTATGATGTCACACTCTTTTCACCTTGGAGATCTGATGCATCCTTGATAATATTCTCTTTGCGTTCATGCTTTCTTTATCTTTTTGTATGATTGGTTTAGCTGAAATGAGGATAGAAATGATTTTATTGATGGATGGTATGATGTCCACTGAATCATGTATTAGCTCTATCTGATCCTCCTATGAGTTTTATAATGTATTTGTTTTGGGAAAACCTGCAGATTTATCGTTTAGTCTTCAATCTGTTACTTTGTTTTTGAAAGGGGTCTCATTGATGCAGATGAGGAGACACGAGTTGGGTAATTTGCTTCTGAGGCATTTCAGTGATGTCACACTCTTTTTCACCTTGGAGATCTGGTGCATCCCCCTAGATGATGTCTTTTGTGTTCTTAGTACATTACTTCCAGAAATCTTTGTTCTGTGTTTTAAGGGCGAGAGATGAGATGATGAATGAAATTAATTTCCCTATTGGTTTGATTGGCTGATATGATGGCCCAAATACTGAACCGAATCTGATTATCCTCGTTTTATGATAAAACCTATGAGTTCTCCGTCTGTTTTGTTCTTCTGTTTGTAGTTTCATTTGAGATCTATAGTTCTTCCTTGTTCTTGCTATTGTTTCTCAGAGTAGCAGCAGTGATTACGTAGATGAGGATACACAAGTTTTATTGGTAATTTGCTTCTGAGTCCTCTCTGATGAGATGATGTATGAGATTAATTTCCCTACTGGTTTGATTAGCCAACATGATGGCCTAGATTCTGCTGATCATCCTCCCTCGATTGATATGAAAAGGAAACAATTTGAAAGTTATAGTTCTTCCTTTTATAAAAATATATGGTGTGGTTCTTTTGAAAGTTATAGTTCTTCCTTTTTCCTGCTTCTGTTTCTCACAGTAGCAGCATTGATGATGCAGATGAGGAGACACAAGTTTATGGGTAATTTGCGTCTGAGGCTTCCCTGTGATGTCAGACTCTTTTCACCTTGGAGATCTGATGCATCCTTGATAATATTCTCTTCGTGTTCTTGCCATATATTTCACAGAAAACCTGTTTTTCTTTGCATTTTCTTGTCATTAATTCGTTAGCTTTGTTCTTGGTAGAGTAATTTCATTTATCCACTAAACTTATTGTCCAGTTCAATATGGAGATGAGATGGTGTATGAGATTAATTTCCCTATTGGTTTGATTGGCTAACATGATGGCGCAAATTCTAAATTGATTTTGATCATCCTCCCTCCTTTGATACGAAAAGGAATCGATTTTGTCTTTCATTCAGCTTCAAAATAAGTTGGATTTCTTGGTTGCAGAATGGCACAAGAAATGTTTGATCTTAGAAATTAAAGACTCAAAACGGATGAAGATCCAATTTCCTTCATTTGTAGTTTGAAGATGGACATCCAGCCAGCAGTTCAAGAGGGACAAGCTCAGGCTCATAACCACGCAAGTGGTCTTTCATTCAGCTTCAAAATAAGCTGGATTTCTTGGTTGCAGAATGGCACAAGAAATGTTTGATCTTAGAAATTAAAGACTCGTAGCGGATGAAGATCCAATTTCCTTCATTTGTAGTTTGAAGATAGACATACAGCCAGCAGTTCAAGAGGGACAAACTCAGGCTCATAACCATTTGTAGTTTGTTGTTTATGTATAGTTTGAAGGCTCTTGAAATGGCCTACATGTTTAATCTTATATGAGTTTTTTTCCTAACTTGTTAGGAGATTTATGACAGAATCTGTATAATGTGTCCTTGTGTACAAAGTAAGTCGGGCATCCTGTGAAGCTGTGCTCTCTGCTGTTAATCACATTGGGTTTACATTTTTGCTTTTTTATTGTCACGTATCAAACTCCGCCTATGTTATTGTCGTGTCTCATTGCACGGACACCGGGAGTATAGGATACCCCCTTTTAGGTTCGGCACGGGGCGCGAAGGAGGCTGAGAATCGTCTTCTCGGGCAGAGTCTAGATCAAGCTCTCCTCTCCACGATGAAAGCATGCAACCAAAGGGACACAAGGAGCTACCCAGGTTCAGGCCGCCCGGAGGCTAAAAGCCCTACTCCTGCATGTCTGGATTGATGAGTTCTTCATAGTGTGGCTTACAATGGAACCTCCCGGGCGGGGTACCCGGAAGGGTTTTGGCCCGAGGTAGAAGAAGGACAGATCCTGACCCGGAGGAGATCACCTTCCTCTCTACCTCCGCAGCCCTAGTCTAGTCTTGCTCGGGCTCTAGCTTGTCTTCGTCCTTGCTCTCGTCTTGTCCCCCTCCTCCCGTGCCTTGGTCCTCCTTTTATAGGCTAAGGGGTTGCCACAGGGGCACGTGAGGAGCATGAGGGTCATTCGGGGTGAAGGACCCTCCTCATCTAGTTTAGGGGGAGACGTGGCCTCTCCTCAGCCTAGCGTCTCACTTGGGTTAGGTGGGAGCGTCCGCCTCGGGGTGGACAGGCGCTGACACCACCATGGGACGTGCTTCCCGCCCGCGCTGCCTTCATCTTGCTGCCCAAGTCTTCGTGGTGAGGTGGAGTGCTTATCCACAGGAACGTAGGAGGTACCCGGGAGGGAGCCTGGCCTCCTACCGGGAACTCGGGCTCTCGGGTCCTTCTTGGCCTTGTTGCTTGATTCGGGGACCTGATGGCTACGTGTTGGTGAACCCCAAGAGGAAGGTTATGATGTAGACAGCAGAAGTTTTCCCTTGAGAAATCTACCCAAGGTTATCAATCCAGTAGGACTTGACGATCTATCGGAAGGTTGTTGATGTTGACTCCCCCTGGCGCTAGGGAGCTTGCACCAACGTGGAATCTGCACAGACACAAACCAGAACTTTGCCCAACACGAAACAGAGAGGTTGTCAATCTCTCCGGTCTTGCAGAAACAAAGAGTTAAACGTATGGTGTCGAATACAGCAGGAAACACAGCAAGTAACAGGAAACAGATGATTGCAGCAGGTTGTGTAAACAGTATGAGGAAATTGGACCAGGGTCCACAGTTCACTAGTGGTGTCTCTCTCAGAACAGATAACTAGCATGTTGGGTAACAAATTACAGCTGGGCAATTGACAAATAGAGAGGGCATAACAATGCAATACATGCCAAGATGTCTACTATGAAATCTAGTTGGACATTACAACAAAGTACATAGACCGTTATTCCAACAGCATCTATGCCTAAATAATCCACCTTCAAGTCAGCATCCGCATCCCATTCAGTATTAAGTTGCTAACAACAGATTATTGCATGAAGTAAAGTGTGTAATGTAATCAATACAAGTGCCCTTGGACACTGCACCAATGTTTTATCCCTAGTAGCAACAGCACATCTACCATCTTAGACCTTTCTGTCACTGATCCAGATATCTAGAGACTGAACCCACTATCGAGCATAAATACCCCCTCTTGGAGTCACAAGCATCTACTTGGCCAAAGCATCTACTAGCAACGGAGAGCATGCAAGATCAAGAGCACATAGATAAACAACTTGAATAAACATGGTATCAATATTCATCGGATCCCAGCAAACACAACATCTAGCATTACAATAAGATGATCTTGATCATGTTAGGCAGCTCACAAGATCTAAACATGGAAGCACAAGGTAGAGAGACAACCATCTAGCTACTGCTATGGACCCGTAGTCCAGGGGTGGACTACTCACGCATCACTCCGGAGGCAGGCATGGTGATGTAGAGCCCTCCGGTGATGATCTCCCCTCCGGCAGGGTGCCGGGAAGAGCTTCAGAACTCCTCCGATCTGAGATTGACGATGACGGCCGCGACGGAACTTTTCGTGGAATATGATCGACCGTAATAGGGTTTTCGCGTCGCGGAGAATATATAGGCGAAGAGGCGGCGTCGGTGGCCGAGGGGGGCCACCACGCCATAGGGGGGCGCGGGCCCACCCTGGGCCGCGCCCTAGTGTGGCGTGGCCCCCTGGTGGGTCTGCTCCGACTCCCCTTTGGACTCCGTGATCTCCTCGTGATATTATTGACGATGTCTTTTGTTTCGTCCAATTCCGAGAATATTTCCTTAATAGATTTTCTGAAACCAAAAACAGCAGAAAACAGGAACTGGCACTGTGGCATCTTGTTAATAGGTTAGTCCCAGAAAATGCATAAAAATGATATGAAGTGTAACCAAAACATGTAGCAATTGATATAATAACAGCATGGAACATCAAAAATTATAGATACGTTTGAGACGTATCAGGACCCGGAAGGTCCCCAGGACCGGAGCCCTTAGTCGATGCAGGCCTTGCGTGTCTTGACGGTGAACCCGTCAGCTTGACTTGAGTCTTGGTCTTGTCCATCTTCAACTTGGGCCCACATGGGGTGGACCCACTTTGGCAGTACTAGGGGATCCCCATGTTCCACTGTTGCGACAGTAGCCCCGGGCATGGTCCCGGTGGCTCTTACTCCAGCTGCCGGGGTCATGGCCTAACGATAGGTCAAAGTGGGTCCCGGGTACCTGGTCTTCTCAGCTTCGCTTCACTGACGGTCTTGAAGGTCTTGGAGTTACTCCGGTCGGGAGAATAACTGCGGGGGCCTCCTCGATTCCCAATAACGGAAGAACCGAGGAGACGCTTGGCAGAGGCGCCGCTGCGGCTATAAAAGCGAGGCGGACCCCTAGCCTTTTCAGTCATCTTCTTCCTCGGTCCAACTCCAGGCCTCCTCACAAGCTGCCAGCGCCAATGGCGAGAGCGAAGAGAGGAGTTGGACGCCCTCGTACGTCTTCAGCTGCTGCGGAGAATGGCCCCTCCACTCGTGGTCGAGCTGTTCCGCGAGGTCGTGGGATTCGCGGTCGCGGCGGTCGTGGAGGCCGCGGCACCGCTGCCCCTCTTCCTAGGAGCATGGTTCATACCAGCTTCGCGCCATTTGAGTTCGCCGTGGATCTGAACCGCAGGCCTCGCAGCCGTCTTCTCCTGCCAGATTCCTTCGCGATGGCGACGGAGGACATCGGACCCTCCGGCTTCTGGCTGCAGGTGGAAGGTTGCCCCAATGGCCCCTCCTGGGCCATGGCGGAGCGCACCACTGACGGCGCCTGCTTCTGGGTCCGGGGTGGAAGTCGTTCTCCCGTGCCCGCCGCCTGTCCAGAGGGCAGTGCTTGGTGTTCCGGTACGACGGAGATGCTACGCTCTCCGTGAAGATCTTCGGTGTCGATGGCGGACGCGTGGAGTGCTGCATGGAGAGCAGCAGCGGCGGCTCGAGCTCCTACGACGAGGATGAAGATGAGGAAAACTCATCTGACATCAAGGTCGAGGGGAGCTCGTCTTCCTGAAGGCGAGGAGCTTCGGACGGGCGCCATGGAGATCTCGTTGACCTCCTCCTTGGCGGCCTTGACGTCGTACTTCTGGAAGTAGCGTCTTCCATTGTACGGCGGTGCTCCTTGTTCGGCGGGAGCCAACCTTTTTGTTGTAAAAAAGATCGTCCCCTTGTAGTCCTTGTAAATGAAGAAGATCTTGTTTTCCTCATTGTCTTCGTGTCGCGTCCGTGTGAATGAGAACGAGTTTTTTGCAAAACGCGCTCCCATTACTGCAGCAGTCGTAGCGTCAAGGGGTAGGTGGAGCAGGAGAGGCCTATATAAGACCATCCAGGCTCCACCCCTTCGTCACATCTTCTCGCCTTGCTCCGCTCCTCTTCTTCCTTTGCCTCCCCTCGTCCCGCAGAACAATGTCCGGCGAAGCAGAGAGGGCCTTGTCCGATGTGTCGACGGCGGAATCCGTCTTTCGAGGAGCGGTGGAGGCTCCCAGCGAAGCTGGAGCCCGAGCCACTAGGAAGGACGAGGTTGATCCTCGCCCTCGAGTCTCCTTGGTTTTCCCTGCAGTGGGGAACATCGCCGGTTCTGCCGCCATGGAGGCATCGGTAGCGCTGGCGATCCGGAAGGACACCATCAAGATGGAGCTATGGAAGGAGGCCGCAGGCAATCAGAGATTGATCCGCCTCCTCTGTGATCTGGACGATGTCTTCAAGGTAAGGCCGCCTTGATTCTGGCAACACGACCCTTGGGAAGATCCTGTGTTTTGACTCGATTTCTTCCCTTCGTACAGGATGAGGAAGACGTCATGGATAAGTTCGTGGACCACGTGCACCTCCTCTGCAGCCAGCATGTGCCGGGGTTTGCCCGGAAGTTCCTCGGCCCATGGGAACCCTGAAGATCCTGCGCGAATGTCCCCCTTCATCCCAGGCGTCCCCGGGAGTCCGGAGTGCACCCGGCGGGCAATAAAATAGAAAGACAGAGCTGCACAGCCAGGAGCCCTGAGCTGGCCTTAGTAGCATAGGCTAGATATTTATCCAGGAAAAGCTTCGACTGAATGTAATCCATAATTGTAAACTCGGAATGTAAGTTCAGATGAATGCAATCCTAGGGCTCAACTCTCGGGGTCATTTCCCAAACCTTCCTTTGCACTAACGCGTCGTCAAGTTTTCTGAGGAGATCTCTTAGGTGACAAGTGCTCTGACCGCCCGCACCAGTAGCAGCACCCCTAAGAGCACTATGCCTTCCGGGAGTCCACTCCACAGCCACGAGTACTAGGCCAGAAGGAAAATCTGACCGTTCGCCGGGGAGGACGCATTACCCCCGCAAAGGTTCTCATCAACTGTCAAGCATGCGCAGGTTGGTGGTATATTGACTCCGAGCGAGATATTATGCCTAGAATGCCAGATGCACATGCAAAGACTTAGCTGGTTTTTTGCCGTGTCCTTGATCTACTCTGTCCTTCTCGGGTATCCAGCTCCTGAGCCGCTCTTCAGCATCCAATCCTGTCCCGGGAGAGGCGCTACACACAACGCACTTTCAGTAGGAAAAGAATGGACCCTCCCTTACATGTCGTGAAAGTGTTTCATCCGGAGCAACCCGCAAGCAAAGTTGAATGTGCATTTCTGTGTTTAGGTTCTTTAAAACACAGCACTGCCCGTTCCACTTCTTACCGCGGCAGTACGGCACGATCAGGTGGCAGCGCCTACTGATAGGCTGCTCGCGCTCGACCTGTCAGCCACCGGCACCATGTCAGCCCCCTGCTTGGGGGTTGTTATGGATAACACACTTCACGACAACAAGAGAGGCTCACGGAATTGAAAAACTTATCTTTTATTCCTTGGCGACGATTCTTACGCCCTTATACAGAACACTAGCCCCTTGGGCGTGCTTAGTTGACTCGAACTATCTACGATTCATGTTCGTATTCAGGGGTATAATTTCCGGAGATTCTCGATGTTCCAGGCGTTGCCCTCCGGCCTGCCTTTCTCGTCCTCCAGATAAACAGCTCCGGGTCTCAGGGTATGCGTCACCCGATAAGGTCCTTCCCACTTGGAGGACAGCTTGTTCATGTTATCAAGCTTCTGCTTCTTGCGGAGAACCAGGTCTCCGAGTTCCAGTACCCGTGAACGGATATGGCGATCATGATAGCGGCGGAGCCCTTGCTGGTATCGAGCAGATCGTAAGGAAGCTCGGCACCGCACCTCTTCCAGGAAGTTGATGTCATCAATCTTCCTCTCAGCTTGTGCGTCTTCATCATAGGCAAGTACCCGGGGGGATCCATGCCTGAGCTCTGTTGGCAAGACGGCTTCTGCTCCATAGACAAGGAAGAATGGTGTTTCTTGAGTGGCTCGGCTTGGTGTGGTTCTGAGGGACCACAAGACACTTGGTAGATACTCAATCCAGTTCTTGCCCTTGTCTTCTAACTTGTCAAAGGCTTTGGTCTTCAAACCCTTTAGGACCTCTGCATTGGCTCGCTCCACTTGCCCATTGCACCTTGGGTAGGATACCGAGGCAAAGCACACCTTGATTCCCAGCTCTTCACAGAAGTTTGAGGAAGGATCGGCTTGTGAACTGAGAGCCATTGTCCGTGATGATTCTGTTGGGTACTCTGAAGCGGTACACAATCCCTTCAATGAACTTGATGGCTGCTTGAGCTGTCTGTCTTGGTACTGGCATCACTTCCACCCACTTTGTGAACTTGTCGATGGCCACGAAGAGGTACTCATGGCCCCCGACAGACTTCGGTATCTTTCCCACGATGTCCAGCCCCCAGACCGCGAACGGCCAGGAGATTGGAATTGGCTGCAGAGTTTGCGCCGGCTGTCGTGGGTTTGTCACGTCAGGTGTCATAGATGACTTCGTAGGTGTGGGATTATGCGAGTCAAGCATCTCCGAGCTTGGGATCGCAGGAACAAAGATCAACACAGATTTACCCAGGTTCGGCCCCCTCAATGTGAGGTAAAAGACCTACTTCCTGCCTACCCTAGATTGGTATTGATATGATAATCGAGGTGTTACAATGGAGGCGATCCGATCTGGTACTCGCCGTATGAGCTAGGGTTTGGGGCTTGATAGCTTGACCCGCTCTAAGTCCTGCGAGTCCTCTTTATATACACAGAGGCTCGCTAGGTTACAAAAGGAAACTTCCCCATAAGGAATACATCCACAGAGGCCTACTCGGAGACTACTTGGTCTTCACGTCCTCCGGGATTGTCTTCTAGATCTTTCCCTTATGGCGGTTCAATATTGGGCTTGTTCCCAAGTGGGCCTTCGTCCGTGCGAGTAAGTTAAGTCGCACTGGGCCGCGGGTTAATCCAGAAAGTATTCCCCCGACATTAGCCCCCAAGATTGGTTAGGACTTTACGGTGAGAACCTTCTGACCTCTTGAAATGGTCTCTGAGCCGCACTGTAAACGTTCTGACCAATCTCCTGACTTATGCGATTCAGAGCTGTGACTCATCTGCGCGACTCATCTCTCCTTCTGGAAATATTCTGTTTCCTTTAATTGCGGACCGTTACTCGTTTTGCGGGCGCAAATTGTGCCGTTGGTTGCGAGCACAGATAATGCCGTTAGTTGCGGGCCCCTTCAGTTATAAGCTGCGGCCACCTAGGTCATTATCCATTTGCCCTTGCAATCTTCTCATCCCTAGCCGCGCCGTCTTCTTCCTCGACCCGAGCCTAGTTCCCCAATCCAATCTCCCCCTCGCAATGGCGCCCAAGGCGAAGCCATCTGACGATAGGCGCAAGATCTCCTGCAACTGGGAAGGATCCTGGGTAACGGAGGAAACTCTTGCGATCTGGCCGAGGCTGGCTTCTTGCCGCCGAAGGAGGACGGCGTCTGGCGGGCGCCAGGCGATGAAATCGAGCCGCGCCCCAAGCCCAACGAGCTGGTGATGTTCGTGGAGCACGTGGAGCGTGGATTCACGCCGCCAGGTTCTCCCTTCTTCCGCAATTTGCTGCAACGCCTAGGCCTCCGTCTTCACGACATCGGGCCCAACTCAATGCTCCAGGTGAGCAATTTTCATGTGCTGTGCGAGGATTATCTTGGCATAGCCCCCAACATCGATCTATGGCTGGCCTCTTTCACCTGCAACAGCCAACTTGTCTCCAAGGGTGGCGCCTACGTTCAGGTCGGCGCCATCTCTCTTCAACGCCATAGGAACTCTTGCCTTCCCAAGCTAGCCCTGGCGAATCGACCCAGGGCTTGGCAAAAATCTTTCTTCTATTGCCAAGATACTTCACCGGAGGGCGAAACTCGCCTTCCCTCCTGGTCTAACACCCTCTTCGTGCCTACCGAGGCACTGAAATCAAAACCCCGCGACTCGTCCATGTCCTTCATCAATGAGTCGCTGATCAAAGTCCGCGCCTTAATAGGTCATGGTCTTACTGGCCTTGATCTTCTCTCTTGCTGGACCAAATGGCGCATTCAGCCCGTGAGTCCACGACAGCGATCCTTCCTTGAGTGCACAGGCACCTCTGCTGACGTTGATCGTATCAAGGCTTCGGACTGGAGGCCTGAGGATTGGGTGGAATTTGTCACCCGCGTGACTGAGGAGAAGGACATCTCCTTCGATAAGGTGGGGCTTGCCCCTTTCAGTGTTAACAACAAGCCTTTTGAGGTAACTCCTCTTCTCTGTCTTTTCGCCTTCGTAGTTGAGTCGCATTCCTTTTCTTAATACTGCAACTTATATTTCCTGATCCAGGCTGATGAGAACTACTGGTCGCTGCCTGCGACCGTCGCCGGCACTGCTGCTCCCAAGCGTGCCGCACGAAAGAAGTTGCTGCCCACTCTAGAGGGCAGCGAGACTGCTGATATCCCTTCTGTTGCTTCTGCGGCCTCAGATGGTGAAGAGACTGAACTGGACGAGGATGACAGTCCAGTGCCAGCCGCGAGTTCTGTTGCCGCGGCTGGACCAACTCCCCGTAGAGCCTCCAAGAGGCTATCTCGTGAGGAACCAGAGGTTGATGCTCTGGAAAACCCTGAGGCCACGAAGCGTCGCAAACCTGCTACGGGCGCGACCTCCTCCGTTGCCAGGCGTGCTTTCAAAGCCACCGCCTCTGCTGAAGAAGACATGGGTCCCCACTCTGGTAATTTCTGTTGTCTTGTCATCTTGAATGCTTATTCTTTTTCCTCTACTGACACGCAAAACTTCTGCTCGTAGATTCTGGGACCCAAGGCCTGTCCTCACCGTCAAGCGGTGAACTTATGGCCTTTGTGAAGATGGCTCCAGAGTTAGTAACTTTTCCCTGTGCTTTAATACTTTTATTCTGGCTTATGTGCTTCTTCTTCACACAATGCCCTTGCTTTTTGCAGAAGTGCGGCTAAACCCGCGACTGAGCCTGGAACCGCGGTTGAGCCGCATTTATCACCTGCGGCTCATACCGCCATGGTAGAGGGCGTGGCCACCACTGATGACCTGGCCACGGTCCCTGTTCTTGACACAGCCACCCAAGAGGTGGCTCTGGAGGATAGAACGGATCCCCTTATGATCCAGGACGTGGAGAAGGTCAACCCCTCCTCCATAGATGTAATGGCCAAGGATGCTGATACGCCAGTGGTTGAGTCGCCAGCGGCGGACAATCTGCGGTCGCCAATTCTGCATGCTGAGGTTGCTTCTTCCTCCTCCACAAGCCGCGCTGAGAAACTGTCAGAGGCTATCATTGCCTCAAATGACAAGCAAGCCATGGAGCTCCGCAAGGCACTATCTGACCTGTCTGCGGCTTATAAGGTAAACTTCTATCTCCAGTTATCTGTCTCTAGCCCCCAAGGATCAAGTTTCTTCTTTGACTGTAAAGGGAGACTTGATGCTTCTCTTTTAGCTGTTGATATATACTTACTAACTGATGTACCCTTCGTAGGAGGAACTAAGCTCCATAACAGCTGCCAAACTTGCCTTGGAAAAGCAGCTGGGGGATACTCCCTCTGAACTGGAGAGGCTGCGCGAGCTCCTTGGCCAGCGTGACGCTGAGCTGAAGAAGAGGGAAACCAGGATGGGCGAGCTATCTGATGAAAGCTTCAAGTTATCTGAGCAAGCCAAAGCCACCGAGCTGCGGCTTAAAACTGTTGAAGAGAAGTTCCAGAGAGGGTCCAGCAGCTGGACCTCCAAGTCAGTGCTCAGAAAGACGCCATTGCTGATGCCAATGAGGACGCAAGGCTTAAGGCTGTTTCCATTGGCGAGCTTGAGAAAAAGTTGAAGAAAGTTTCTGATGCCCATAACCTTGTCCACGCCAAAGTGTGCATCATGACTCAAGAGTTAACTGGTATGTGTTGCGACTCATATCTGCATCTGTTTTCTCTACTATCTTTGCCTGTGTGTTGTAGAGCTGACGGAGACATGCCTCGATGTAGGTGAAGATGCCAAGGAGCAGCGCGGCAGTACTCAAGAACAGCTGGAGTATATCCGCGATTTTTCGCGAAGAACTTGTGACGCCATGAAATCACTGTCTAAGTGCCTGCTGCCGACCAAGCCAGTCCCCGGTGATTCTGAAGGGCTGCTAAAAAGACTGCTTAGGGCGCCTCAGTTCTTTTTGGACTGGAAGGAGTCCTCAGCTCGCACCGGCGCGGCTCATGTTCTTGCTTTGGCCAAGACGTACTATCCTTCTTTTGATGCTGCCAAGGTTGCAAAAGGTAGGCCCTCGAAGAAGGTGGATGGCACCGAACTGACGGCCTCAGAATATGCGACGACTTGGAAGGATATGCGCGGCCACGCGACTGAACTGGTGGAGGGGATAGATCTTGCGACCTATATGGGCAAGTATAATGCAGATGGAAGCAGATGGGAGAAGTTACCCGCTCCGTCATCCAGTGCGGTGATTCCGCAGGAAAAGAACCCCTCTCCAGGCGTATCCAGCTCTGCAGCCCCCAAGCCCGCGACTGAAGAGCCCTCCAGCGAGCCTGCGATTGCTCCTTCTGGCAAGCTTGGTAAGCCGCCTGTTCCTCCTTCCCACCGGCCAAAAGCTGCGCACAAGTGAAGAAGAAAAACAATGGTTTGATGATCTTGGCCCTTAGCGGTCTGTAATAATTGTTAGAATTTATGTGTCATAAGACAATATTATGGTTTGCTTAAGTACTCTTGGCAGTACATGTTTCGACCAATAGGCTGGTCCTTATGATTTGTCTCGGTTTTTCCTCACTTAGGCCCTTGCGCGGCTCAGTATTTCCCAGGTAAAAAGTGCGTGTTCAGGGTCGAGAGCGGCCATGATAGGCAATCAAACTCGATTGACGCCGCACCCCCAGTACTTTGGCCGCATAGTGCAAGTCGCATCCAAGAGAGGTTGAGTATAATCACGATAAATGCCACTTGTTTGGCGATCCCAAGGAATAGGCCGCGCTAAAAAGCTGCCGCACCCCCAAGGGACCAATGATTAAAAAATAAAAGACTCACAGCTCAATTGGTAGTTTGAGATGCTTTATTTCAGAATCATTATATGATACATAGGGTCGGTCGCGCCTAGGTGGCGACCAGAAGTGATGCTTGGGTCGGTTGCGCCTAGGTGGCAACCAGAGATGTTACATGGGTCGGTCGCGCCTGAGTGGCGACCAGAATTGGGTCGGTTGCGCCTAGGTGGCAACCAGAGATGTTACATGGGTCGGTCGCGCCTGAGTGGCGACCAGAATTGGGTCGGTTGCGCCTAGGTGGCAACCAGAGATGTTACATGGGTCGGTCGCGCCTGAGTGGCGACCAGAATTGGGTCGGTTGCGCCTAGGTGGCAACCAGAGATGTTACATGGGTCGGTCGCGCCTGAGTGGCGACCAGAATTGGGTCGATCGCGCCTAGGTGGCGATCAGAAGTGTCACATTGGGTCGGTCGCGCCTGAGTGGCGACCAGAATTGAAATTTTTAGCCCTGAGTGGCCAGCTTGATGATGTAAACTCTTAATAATTTTGCTGCGGCTGCTGATGGCAACTCGCGACCTGGGATGTGTCCTTATTGGCAATGGCTCGTAGCCTTTGACTTCCTTGCCTCCCTTGCGGCCGTAATCTGAAGTCGCAAGTCAGGCAGGTGCCTCTTGGCCTTCACGATGTCATCAAAATTCTCCTGCGACTCGCGCATGGGCGCGCTCTCTGCGATGCAAGCTGCTCTGGCTATGGCCTTGTCGCCTCTTCGCATTCTTGAGCTATTCTTTTGTCGCCATTGATGGTGATGACTCCTAGGGCCTGGTATTTTAAGCTTTAGGTACACATAGCACGGCCTAGCCATAAACTTTGCGAATGCTTCTCTGCCAAACAGCGCATGATATGGGCTCTGGAAATCTACAACCTCGAACCAAATGTACTCGCTCCTGAAGTTGCTTTGTGTCCCAAAGGCGACCTCCAAGTTAACTCGCCCCAATGGCTGAGCTGATATGCCTGGCACGACACCATGAAACGTTGTTCTTGATGGGTGTAGCTGCTTTTCTTGAAGGTTCATTCTTTTGAAGGTTTCATAGTATAATATATTGATGCTGCTGCCTCCATCCATCAGTACTTTGCTCAACTTGTACCCTGCGACTTGAGGGGCAACCACCAGCGCGAGTTTTCCCTCTTCATTTATTTCTCCTGGGTGATCCTCGCGGCTCCAAACTACTGGTTGCTCGGACCACTTTAGCCACTGTGGGACGGCTGGTACTATGGCGTTAACAGCCTGATTGCGTCGTCGCAGCTTTTGTTCCCTCCTTGAAGTATTCACCACAATGGTATGATACTGACCCAACTGTTTTGGGAACTGTGGCTGATCTGGCTGCGGATTTGGGACGGCGTTGTTGCTGTTGTTGCCTCCGCCATGTTTACCTTCCTCGTTGTTTTGATGATTGAAGTTTGTGTTGAGTGGCTGTCCATCCTTCCACTTTTTGTAATGATAACACTGTGCCTTCGTGTGGTTGGGCGGTTGAAAACCTCTTCCAAATTAACTGGGTGAAAATTCCTTCCTCTGCTGCTGCTTTGTTTGTAACGAGTATTCGTATTTGCGACTAACCCTGAGTTTCCTTCCTCGTTTTTGCGCTTGTTATAACTCGCATTGGCATTGCTAGCTTGCTGTTGTTGAGGCTTGCTACTGGCCTTCTTTCCCTTGCCAGTGTTTTCCTCTTCCTCCCCATCAGATGCGTCCCTGGTTTTATCCGAGCTAGCATACTTGTTGGCCGCCGCCATTACCTCGCTTAGGCTCTTGACTTTATCCTTCATGCGACCTAGTTTGTGGACTAGCGGCTCAAATTTGCAATTTTTCTCCATGACAAGGACTGCTGAACTGGGTGGTATGTTGTCTGAGGAATGTATGATCTCTGCGACCCTTCTCATCCAGTGGCGACTCGACTCGCCTTCCTTCTGTACACAACGCTCAAGGTCCTCTATGCTGCAGAGTCGCTTGCATGTTCCTTGGAAATTCTTGATAAAAGCTTCCTTCATCTCATCCCAAGAGTTTATTGAATTTGGTGGCAAATTTTGTAGCCATATGTGGGCTGCGCCTTCTAACATCATGTTTAGGTAACGTGCGCAGATCTCTTCGGATGCATTTAGGATGCTCATGCCCATCTCGTAATTGTTGAGCCAAGTAACAGGGTCCATGCTGGCGTTGTAGTTGGCGACCTTGCGAGGTCCTTTGAAATCTGCAGGAAACGGTTCAGACCTGATTCTTTCGCTGAAACAGACTGGGCCTTTGAGTCGCGACGATAGGTTGGACGAAGCTGGCCTTCCTATTGGTTGGCCGCCGCGCGCGGCTGCACAATCTCTATGGGTTGAATTTGCTGAGGTTGATTTTGAGCCGCAGGTTGATCTTCCCTTTGTCGCCTAGCCGAGCTCGAGGTCGCAACGTGTGGCGACTCCGCGTGGATGCTTCTCTCCGCCGTTGCTCTGCTATTGTAAGGGGTGGAGTGCAGCCGTCCTGCGTGTTCGGACATATTCGCCTGCTGTATTACTGCTGTGCTCAGCATCTCAATGGCGCGCCGTGCCTCTCTGTCCATTGGCGTGTTTCCTGCTGGCGCTAATCTGGCCAAGATGTTTGTGGCCGCAAAGAGATTCTCCACTGGGCTAACATAATGCCCTTGCGGCGTGTGGAACCTTTGAGGCTGCTGTGGCGATTGCTGAACAAAGGTTGGCTGCGTCAATGGCGGGGGCATCATGGCCCTGTTGTTAGCCTGTACTATGGCCCTTGACCCAGGTATCTCTGCTACTCTTGGTGCTGCGAAAGATGGAACCGCTGGTACGATTGATGGTACAGCGATTGCTTGAACCGCGGGCGCAGCTAACGGGGCCGCGGACCGCATAACCATGGCAGATGGTGCCATGTGTGCGGGTACCGCGACTGAAGGTTGTGCGACCCCTGACCATGCGACCGGGTGCGCCGTGTTGGTGGCGACTGATGGGATCGTGTTGGTGGCGGCTGACGGGACCGCAATTGCTGGTTCAGCGGTAGGTGATTGGAACAGCTCCATAGGGTTTACTGTTCCTGGCTGCAGGCGACTCGCGTGGCGTCTGTGTGGCAAGGTGGCCTGTATTCCTTGCAGAGTATTGGTTTCCTCGATGAGTCGCAGTTGCTCCTGTTGGAGGCGCTGTTCCTCACGCGCCAGCCTGGCTCTCTCATCTGCGATTCTCTGGACTTCATCATATAGCCCGATCCTGGTAGCCTCCAATTCTGTCACCCTAGCAGCCGCGTTAACCGCAGATATTGGCGTAAACAACACGCTTCCTGTGGCGGCGTGACCGCTGTGTTGGGGTTACCCTTGACCCTGATTCCGCAGGCGCGACTCCAGGGGGGTCTCTCTGTTTGCGACTCCTGAGGCCGCGACTCCTGGCGTCATCGCAGCGGATGCCGCGACTCCTGATGCGTCTAGCGCGGCTTGTTCTGCTGCTTCCGGCGGTGTGGGGGCTAAGCTGCCTGGTGGCATGCCCAGCCCTTCGTCTGCTTCTGTGGTCCTGTAGACCCCTTCCACGTGCCGATCTTCTACAGAGGGCGAGCCACTATCCACAGGGCCTCCGCATAGCCTTTCCTCAAGGACATACTCAATGGATTGGCCTTCTTCGTCTTCGAGAGGCAGCGACTCGTGGTTGATAGATTCTTCTTCTTGGTCCACTGTTACCGCGACTCCTTCTTCTGAGTCGCCATGTTGCGATGGATCCTCTGACTCGCCGCCAATGAAGCCGACGAAGACGTTGATGGATCCAAAGGGGATGACGTGGCCGGTCTCCAAGTAATCTGCTTCCGGCCCCCAGCTTGAATCGTCGATGAGGGGTGTGCCATTGACCGTGATGATACGGCCAACAACAAGATCTTCAGCTCCCTTCATGGATCCTGCGCGGAACGTGACGCTCTTGACCGCAGGCCCCACGGTGGGCGCCAACTGTCGTGGGTTTGTCACGTCAGGTGTCATAGATGACTTCGTAGGTGTGGGATTATGCGAGTCAAGCATCTCCGAGCTTGGGATCGCAGGAACAAAGATCAACACAGATTTACCCAGGTTCGGCCCCCTCAATGTGAGGTAAAAGACCTACTTCCTGCCTACCCTAGATTGGTATTGATATGATAATCGAGGTGTTACAATGGAGGCGATCCGATCTGGTACTCGCCGTATGAGCTAGGGTTTGGGGCTTGATAGCTTGACCCGCTCTAAGTCCTGCGAGTCCTCTTTATATACACAGAGGCTCGCTAGGTTACAAAAGGAAACTTCCCCATAAGGAATACCTCCACAGAGGCCTACTCGGAGACTACTTGGTCTTCACGTCCTCCGGGATTTGTCTTCTAGATCTTTCTCCTTATGGCGGTTCAATATTGGGCTTGTTCCCAAGTGGGCCTTCGTCCGCGCGCGTAAGTTAAGCCGCACTGGGCCGCGGGTTAATCCAGAAAGTATTCCCCCAACACCGGCTGATGTATGTTCTTCGCATAGTATTGGCAGGATTCACAGGTCTTGACTAGCTGCTCCACATTACTGAGGACTGTTGGCCAGTAGAAACCGTGACGGAAAACTTTACCCGCCAGTGATTTTGATGCCACATGACTTGAACATGTGCCTTCGTGAATGTCTCGTAGCAGTACTTGGCCTTGTTCTTGAGGGATGTAGCGGAGCTTGACTCCGTTGTCCCGTCGGTAGAGCTCGCCGTCGATCATGACGTAGAGCTTGGTTTGACGAGCCACCCGCTCGGCGTCGTGATCGTCCTCCGGGAGGACGTGCTCCATGATGTACTTGACGATGTCTCGGGCCCAGGGTGGGTGGGCTCCTTCCACCGGTAGCACCATCCGACGGAAAGAAAGCATAGCTTCCTCCACTGGAGGGGCTGCCGGGTCTTGTGCTTCTAGGCTGGCTACCCGTGTTGTCGAGGTAGAAGGGTCGCCAGCCCCCGGCGCAGATCTTGTCGCGAGCCTCTCGGGCGGGATCGAAGGTCGCCTGAGGACCTCGATGTAGATCCCGGGAGGTACTGGTTCTTGCTTGGACGCCACCTGCGATAGCTCATCCGCGGCCGTGTTTTCTCCCCGTGGGACGTACACAGCCCGGAAATTGTCGAAGCGCCGTTGCAGCTTCCAGACCTCTTCAACGTATGGTGCCATCTGAGGGCACGCGTACTCCTTGTTCACTTGTTTGATGACTAGCTGAGAGTCACCCTTGACGACGATCTTGTTGATGCCGAGGCCGATGGCAGCACGAAGTCCTGCGAGCAGGCCCTCGTACTCCGCCGTGTTGTTGGATATGTTCCCTTGGTAGTGCATCTGGACGATGTACTTCAGCCGGTCCCCGGTTGGTGAGGTTAGGACAACCCCAGCACTTCCTTTCCCCTTGGTGTAGGAGCCGTCGAAGTGCATGATCCAGGCGCTAGGATCTTCCTTCCCGGGGAGGCAGGTTTCCTCTTCCGGGTCGCCGAACGCCGTCTCGGTCCACTCGGCCGTGAAATCCGCCAGCGCCTGACTCTTGATGTTGTCCGTGTGCTCGAACTTGAGACCGAAACCTTGAAGCTCCATGGCCCACCATGATATGCGACCAGTGGCAAGTGGGTTCTACAGGGGGCTTCTTAGGTTGTACTTGGACACCACCGTGATGGGATGGCTTTGGAAGTACGGCCTCATCTTGCGGGAGGCAATGAGGATTGCCAGCAGCAGCTTCTGCATCATGGGGTACCGCTCCCGGGCGTCGCGCAGCACTGCGCTGACGAAGTAGACCGGGTGCTGCACCTTGCGGGTCGCCGAGTCCTGAGAGGGCTCGGCTTCCCCCTCGTTGACGTCTTGGGGTGGGGACGATGTAGCCCCCGGCGAAGTCTCGTCGGAGGGAGATTCTCCATCCCCGACGGGATCCGCGTCGCTTGGTGAAGTTGCAGTGACGCCAGGATCACGAGACCCCTGGTCACCCGGCAGCCTTTTCTTGCACGGTTGCCCGGGAGAGATTTCCCGGGTCGCTTGCCCTTGATATTGCTTGACTCCTTCTCTTCGGGTGCCACGAGGATTGGTGGCGAGGCGAGGTAGCGCTTGAGGGATTGCAGGGCTTCCTCGGCCTCGGGGGTCCACTCCACGGGGCCTGACTTCTTGAGCAGCCTGAAGAACGGTATGGCCCGCTCCCCAAGCCTTGAGATGAAACGCCCGAGTGCAGTGAAGCACCCGTTGAGGTGCTGTACGTCCTTGACCCGCCGGGGCGCCTCCATGCGCTCGATTGCCTTGATTTTGTCCGGATTCGCCTCGATCCCTCGGTGAGAGACCAGGAAACCCAGCAGCTTGCCGGAGGGGACCCCGAATACGCACTTGTCGGGTTGAGCTTGAAGTTGACCCGGCGGAGGTTCTCGAAGGTCTCGTGCAGGTCTTGGATGAGGGAGTCCTTGTACCGGGTCTTGACCACGATGTCGTCGATGTACGCTTCGACGTTGCGGCCCAGCTGCGACCCAAGGCATGCTTGCATTGCGCGCTGGAAGGTAGCGCCGGCGTTTCGGAGGCCAAAAGGCATCCGGGTGTAGCAGTAGCAGCCCTTGGGAGTGATGAAGGCCGTCTTCTCTTGGTCCTCGAGTGACATCATGATCTGGTGGTACCCGGAAAAGGCATCCAGAAAACACAGCAGCTCGCACCCGGCCGTGGAATCCACGATCATGTCGATCCGCGGCAGGGGGAAAGGGTCCTTGGGACAGGCCTTATTCAGGTCTGTGAAGTTGATGCAGAGTCTCCACTTGAAGGTCATGGTTTCGGTACCACCACGGGGTTGGCCACCCAGCTTGGGTGGGGAACTGACCGGATGACACCAGCTTCTATCAACTTGTCCACCTCGGCGATGATGAACTCCAGCTTTTCCTTGCTTTGGTTCCGGAGAACCTGCTTCACGGGGCGAGCCCCGGATTGACCGCCAATTTGTGCTCGATCACCTCCCTTGGTACGCCGGGTAAACCTGATGCCTCCCACGCGAAGACGTCAGAGTTTTCCCGAAGGAAGGCGACGAGCGCGCTTTCCTATTTGTCGGTGAGGCGGGCGCCGATGGTGATGGAGCGAACTCCGTCGCTGGTCAGCGCCACCTTCTTGGTCAGCTGCGGATCGCCATGGAATGGCGCCTTCTTGGGTGGAGTAGATGTGGAGCCCCCGGGGTGCCCTTCGCCCCCGGGGAGAGCCCCATCATCATCCTCCTGTACACCTTGAAGGATGTCCGCCGTGGTTGCCACCGTCTGGTTCAGCTGGTGAACGCAGTAGATAGCATCGTCGATGTCGGCCCTGACTTGATCACGCCCCACGGCGCCGGAATCTTCAACATGTTGTAGGCGAAGTGAGAGTCGGCCATGAACTTGGCCAGAGCAGGTCTGCCAAGTATGCCGTTGTACGGTAGCGGAGTGTCGGCGATGTCGAAGACGATTTCCTCGGTGCGGAAGTTCTTGGAGTCGCCGAAGGTGACCGGAAGGGTGATCTTCCCGAGGTCGAGTAACACTTCCGTTCACGCCTTGGAACACCCCAGTGTCTTGTAGGCGAGACAGGGGGATTTGAAGGACAGCCAGGACCTTCGCCGTTAGCAGGTTGAGGCTGGAGCCTCCGTCGACCAGCATCTTGGTGACCTTGTAGTTGTGGATGACGGGCGACACGATCAGCGGCAGGGTCCGACCCCGGTAGTGTTGCAGGGTGGTCTTCTGGATCGAAGTGATGACTTGACTAGACCAGTCCAGGGGCTTGGATGGAGCGGAAGCAACCGCGTTCAGCTCCCGGACAAGTCTCTTGCAGGCGCCGTTGGAGGGAGGCAGAGAAGACCCTCCGTGGATGCACCCGACAACTCCCGTGACTTCTTGATACTTGCCGCCGTTGCCTCCTTGGGGAGCCGGAGCTTCCCCGTTGCCGACGTGGGCGGCTTCCGGAGTGTTGTACCCGCGACCACCTTGACCGCCGCGTCCCCTCCACGGCCCCCGCGGCCACCACCTCGGTACCATCCACGGCCGCCTCCGCCTTGGCGACCCGTGGGACAGTCACGAGCGATGTGCCCGGCAGTGCCGCAGTTGTAGCAACCGTCTTGACTGACCCCATCAGCTCGGCGTTGCTCTCGGACGGCGAGGTTCTTGAGCATGCGGCAGTCCTTGAGCAAGTGGTTGCCTTCTGGATGATGTGGCACCAGGGATCACCTTCACCTTCTTCCTCGGAAGTCGGCGCGGGCTTGGTCTTCTTCGGAAGAGGCTCGGTGACGAAGATCCGCTTGTCGGGTCCAGGGTCCCGCTTCTTTTCTTGATTGGAGCGGCCTTGTCCTCGGGTTCATCCTCCCCGGGGAACTTGGCTCCTTCTTCAGCTCGAGCGCACCGGTCTGCAAGCTCCCAGAGCTTACGAGCAGACTCGACGCGATGGATGCTCAGCTTCTCGCGCATCTTGGGGTTGCGGACGTTGGCGTGGAAGGACTGGATCACCAACTCCTCCTTGATGCACGGGATGGTGTTCATCTTCTGGGTGAAGCGCTGGATGAACTTGCGGAGAGTTTCACCCGGCAACTGCTTGAAGTCGTGGAGATCACTGGGAGCCCCCGGGCGCTCGTACCCGCCTTGGAAAGCCCCCAGAAACTGCTCCTTCAGTGCCCGCCAGGAACGGATGGAGCACTTGGGAAGGTTGAGAAGCCAAGTCTGGGCATCTCCCTTCAGGGCCAACGGGAACCAGTTGGCCATCATGACCTCGTCGGCCCCGGCAACCATCGCAGCAGAGAGTAGATCTGCAGAAAGTCCCGGGGGTTCGTGGTGCCGTCGTAGCGGAGAACGTCGATCTTGAATTTCTTGGGCCAGTTGAAGTGGCGGAACTCGGGAGCGAGGGCGAGGCAGCCTTCGGCGAGGTCGATGCCCCGATCTTCCCGGCGGTGACGTTCTCGGCGACGCTCGATGCGGGTGCGCATATCTCGTTCTGACGGCTGTTGAGCTCGTCACGAAGATCTGGGTTGCGCGAGGTAGACGACCCGATGGAGATGGCCTCGCCGTGATCGTGGTTTAGCCGATCAGCCATCGGTGGCGCGGTGCGAGGAGGCGCCGTCTTGGCTTGACGTTCACCACGAGGCTGGCCTCGCGGATCACGTGTTTGTCTTGTGCTGCTCCGGGGTTGTCGACGGTGGGAGCTTGAGTGGGTTCGACCCACGGACCACCATCGGCGAAGTCGAGGAGCCTCTCGACGTGAGTCCTCCATTCTTGGTAGACCTTGGGGTCGCCGCTGCTTGGAGGGAACTGCATCAGTGCCTTGGCAGCGACTAGAGCATCATGGCGAGCTTGCACGTCCGAAGGCGAGTGCGCGGAGGTCTTGCTCTTGGATGCTCGTGGATCCCCGCTGGGGCGAACGCCGTGGTTCCCTCCTCCAGCGGTGGGCTCCTTGCCGGTGCCGTTGCAGACGCTCTTCTCCCCTGAGCGAGGAGGAGGCATGGTGGCGCCCTTTGGAGCCGCCGCTCCGCCAGGGCCGTTGTCCTTGTCGCGACCATCCGCTTCGTCCGGCGCCACCCTCTCCATGGGAGGCGGGGACGGAGAGGCGCTCCGCCGTGCGCCAGCAGCATGACGTTCAGCTGAAGCTTGGGTGCGTGAGGGAGAGACCGGCTTGGACGCCGCAGGATCTCCCTTCTTCCTTGGAGGCATGCTTGACGAAGAACTTGCCGATGAACTTGATGAAGATGAATCCAGCACTTGCGCCCCCTACCTGGCGCGCCAGATGTCGTGTCTCGTTGCACGGACACCGGGAGTATAGGATACCCCCTTTTAGGTTCGGCACGGGGCGGAAGGAGGCTGAGAATAGTCTTCTTGGGCGGAGTCTAGATCAAGCTCTCCTCTCCACGATCAAAGCATGCAACCAAAGGGACACAAGGAGCTACCCAGGTTCAGGCCGCCCGGAGGCTAAAAGCCCTACTCCTGCATGTCTGGATTGATGAGTTCTTCATAGTGTGGCTTACAATGGAACCTCCCGGCAGGGTACCCGGAAGGGTTTTGGCCCGAGGTAGAAGAAGGACAGATCCTGACCCGGAGGAGATCACCTTCCTCTCTACCTCCGCAGCCCTAGTCTAGTCTTGCTCTGGCTCTAGCTTGTCTTCGTCCTTGCTCTACCTTGCTCTCGTCTTGTCCCCTCCTCCGTGCCTTGGTCCTCCTTTTATAGGCTAAGGGGTTGCCACAGGGGCACGTGAGGAGCATGAGGGTCCTTCGGGGTGAAGGACCCTCCTCATCTAGTTTAGGGGGAGACGTGGCCTCTCCTCAGCCTAGCGTCTCCCTTGGGTTAGGTGGGAGCGTCCGCCTCGGGGTGGACAGGCGCTGACACCACCACGGGACGTGCTTCCTGCCCGCGCTGCCTTCATCTTGCTGCCCAAGTCTTCGTGGTGAGGTGTAGTGCTTATCCACAGGAACGTAGGAGGTACCCGGGAGGGAGCCTGGCCTCCTACCGGGAACTCGGGCTCTCGGGTCCTTCTGGCCTTCTTGCTTGATTCGGGGACCCGGAAGGTCCCCAGGACCGGAGCCCTTAGTCGATGCAGGCCTTGCGTGTCTTGACGGTGAACCCGTCAGCTTGACTTGAGTCTTGGTCTTGTCCATCTTCAACTTGGGCCCACATGGGGTGGACCCACTTTGGCAGTACTAGGGAAACCCCATGTTCCACTGTTGCGACAGTTGTCTCTACATAGCCGGTCCCAAGCCCGGATAAAGGAGGAGGGTTGTGATAGGCTTGGCAAGCCAACGGAAAAAACCCAGCCACTCTTATGGAGATGAAATCCAAAAGAACCTCGTTGGGGCGTAACCCTCTTAACGACGGGCCATATCGTAACCCGGGTGTGGTGTCAAATGGGCAAGGGCCGGGCCGCCACCCCCTTGGTGGCGCGCCGTATCTTGGTCTGGATACGGTGATAAGTGAGCAAGGATCGGGTCGTCGCATCCTTAGTGGCGCGCTGTATCGACGCCCGGGTGTAGTGAAAAATGAGCAAGGATCTTCGCATTTGACTCGACGAGTGCGGACGGTAAGGAAGTTAGCCAAGCCTAGGAGGATCCGCTTAGGTAGCTGGAATGTAGGATCCCTGACGGGCAAGTTATGGGAGTTAGTTGATACGGCGATAAGGAGGCGTGTTGATGTCCTATGCGTCCAAGAGACCAAATGGAAGGGACAGAAGGCGAAGGAGGTGGAGGATACCGGCTTTAAGCTGTGGTACACGGGGACAACTTCAAACAAAAATGGGGTAGGCATCTTGATCAACAAGAGCCTCAAGGATGGAGTAGTGGATGTCAAGAGTTAAGGAGATCGGATTATCCTAGTCAAGCTGGTTGTTGGGGACTTATTTCTCAATGTTATCAGCGCGTATGCCCGCAAGTAGGCCACAACGAGAGCACCAAGAGGGAGTTTTGGGAAGGTCTTGAGGACTTGGTTAGGAGAATACCTACTGGTGAGAAGCTCTTCATAGGAGGAGACCTCAATGGCCACGTGGGTACATCTAACATAGGTTTTGAAGGGGTGCATGGGGGTTTTGGCTATGGCATCAGGAACCAAGAAGGTGAGGATGTCTTAAGCTGCGCCCTAGCTTACGACTTGGTCGTAGCTAACACCCTCTTTAGAAAGAGAGAATCCCACCTAGTAACTTTCAGTAGTGGCCAACACTCTAGCCAGATTGATTTTGTCCTCTCTCAAAGAGAAGATAGACGCGCTTGCCTTGATTGTAAGGCGATACCTGGAGAGAGTGTTGTCCATCAGCATAAGCTGGTGGTGGCTGACTTCCGTTTTCGGATTCGTGTCCAGCGGGATAAGCGCCCAAAAGTTGCTAGAACAAAGTGGTGGAAGTTAAAGGAGATGCAACTCAAGCTTTTAAGGAGAGGGTTTTTAAGGAGGGCCCTTGGGAGGAAGGAGGCGATGCAAACATTATGTGGATGAGGATGGCGACTTGCATTCGGAAGATTGCTTCAGAGGAGTTTGGGGGTGTCTAGGGGAAGTAGAAGGGATGCTAAGGATACCTGGTGGTGGAACGTTGAGGTCCAGAAGGCTATTAAGGAGAAGAAGGACTGTTTCAGACGCCTATACCTGGACAGGAGCGCAACCAACATGGAGATATATAAGGAGGCAAAGAAGGCCGCAAAGCGAGCGGTGAGCGAGGCAAGGGGTCGGACGTATGAGGATCTCTACCAACGTCTTAACACGAAGGAAGGTGAAAGGGACATCTATAAGATGGCGAAGATGATAGAAAGGAAGACGAGGGATGTCAACCAAGTCAAATGCATAAAGGACGGAGCGAATCAACTCCTCGTGAAGGACGAAGAGATCAAGCGTAGATGGCGCGAGTAATTCGACAACCTGTTCAATGGAGAGAATGAGAGCTCTACCATTGAGCTAGACAATTCCTCCGATGATACCAGTCGACGCTTTGTGCGGCGGATCCAGGAGGCTGAGGTTAGGGAGGCTTTGAAGAGGATGAAAGGAGGCAAGGCAATGGGCCCTGATGGTATCCCCATCAAGGTGTGGAGAGGCCTTGGAGACATAGCGATAGTATGGCTAACTAGACTTTTCAACCTCATTTTTCGGTCAAACAAGATGCCCGAAGAATGGAGGCGGAGTACATTAGTGCCAATCTTCAAGAACAAGGGGATGTTCAAAGTTGCACTAATTACCGTGGAATCAAGTTGATGAGTGTTTGACATGAAAAATAATAATAACCCAGATACGTATTATTATCTCTCTACGCACCAGGGGAAAATAAATATGCGGGCGTGCCAGTGTACTAAGTACACAAATACAAATATAGGGAAACTTGCATTTTATTAATCTCTCAATGGAGAAATAAAATTACATGATCCCTTTACAATATGCGCTCCGTGGCCTGCTAGCGCGGTCAGCCTGACTATGGCGATAGCAGTCTCCTGTTTCACGGGGCCTCGGAAGGCTCCCGCTTAATTACTCTCGCGGGTTACACCGCGAGACACCTCTGATTAAGCTGTGTGGTCGTCTTCGTCGTCTTCGCTTCACGTTCTGCATGGATGATGGTGTGGTGTGTGTGGGCAGCGGCAGAGCCCGTGTCCTCGTCGGTACACACGCCGCTAAAAGCGTGGCCTTTGATCGGCCTCGCCCGCCCTCGCCGTCGCGCCTCGTCGGTCTTGAGCGGCGGAAGTTGTTGTTGTTGAAGTAGAATGATGCAGTCCGTTAGCTAGGACTTCTAGACGACTAGCAGCTTCGTCGGGGTGTGCAAGGGGTAAGCCTCGTTGGAGTATATTGTTAAGAGACCGGCATTGGAGAAAACCCAATGTGCGCTCATGTCGGCATGGCCGGTATGGTCGACGCCTCGTCTTGGCCTGACGCCGAGTTCACGGCAGTCTCGGCTTAGACGTGAACGCCGTCTCATGGACCTGTGGAGAAGTGGTGTCGGATGTTGTTGGGTGATGAACCACGACGATGACGCGCCGCCGCGGGTGCAGTCTTGTACGTCGGGTAGTGCCTCCGGAACGAGCTGTCCCTGTACGTCGGGTGCGTCCAGTTGCACGTATGTGTCTTGTTGAACCTGTACGCCTAGTACCGATCTGCGCCAGAATCCGCCGGGCTGAACGCCATAGCCGGGTTGTACACCGAGGGCTGAGCTACGCCTGTACGTACGTCGGGTCGCTTCTACCTGCACCTATACGTCGGCGCCGTCATGGTGGAGATGGCGTCCCCGGCGGCGTTGCGGTGGTGAACTGGAACCGTGGCTGCATGCTGGCTGCCGTCCGTGACTCCGCATGATCGTCGTGTGATGCCGGCAACCGTGACGACCTGTTTGCGCCTGTACGCCAAGTGGAACCGCACCTGTACGTCGGCACCTGTACGCCGGGCGCGGAGCCATGTTTGTACTCAGGCTGGGCTGTGCCGGTACGCCAAGCTGCACCTGTACGCCGTCGCCGGGAGCGGAAGTGCACCTGTACGCCTTGCACCAAGCCGCAAGCCGCACGCCGTGCTGCACACCGAGGGCCATGCATCCTGAGACATCACGAGCGCGGGTTGTGCACTCTAACCATGCACACACGTATATACGGTTCAGGTTTTGTGCTTGCTTGTGTCAGCAGCTGCTCTCCTTGCCATGCGCATCTAGTTGTTGGTTGCTCGCGTCAGCCGCCGTCGCTGGGCGCCGGCAACGGCGACACGCCACCCCGGATGCCGACGACGATGTGATACACCGCCGCCTATACTTGTTGTTCCTGTTCGCCGGCCTGCTTCCACCGGCTCCGGCCTGAACCGCCTGTACGCCGAGCTGCTTGCGTCTGACTGCCCAACAATGGTTGTCGACGATGCGCCGCCGTCAACGACCACCGTCGCGTGATGCCAACAGCCGGGATACGCCGAGCACGGAGCTACGTACGCATCTGTATCTATACGTCGAGCCGAGCCTGTACGCCGAGCTGTGCTTGTCCGTCGAGTACTCCGAGATGAATCTGTACGCCGAGAAGTGCACGCCGGTTTCCCCGCCGACGTCATCGTGGATGAAGAAGGTGCTGGGCTGCACGCCGGCAGCCCCTGCCAACGTTGCCTTGCAGATGGAGATGGTGGCAGGCGACCGGCGCGCGGGCGGTTCCGTCGTCATCATGGATGAAGAAGGCGTCGGGCTGCACGCCGGCAGCCTGCCAACGTTTCCGTGGACCTGGAGAAAGGTACTCGGCTGCACGTTTACGACGCGGAGATGATGATGGCGCCGGGCTGCACGGAGATGGCGCCCATCTGGGTGCCGGCAGCCACGACGTTGTCTTCGTGGCGGTGGAGAATAATGGCGCCGGGCTGCACGCCGGGGGCGACAACGTCGTCTTCGTGGCGTTGGAGATGATGGTGAAGGAAGCCACGAGCTGCACACCGGAAGCTCTGGCCTCCGGCGTCGTCATGGCAGGATTTGCGGTTGCGGGCTGCACGTTGGTGACTCTGCGGCATCGTCATCGTCAACTCCGGCTTCCGGCGAACGGGACATGAGCTGGGCCATGCCATCGTCATCATTGCCACCGGCCAACGCTTGTCGGTATGACGAACGCACCGGCCGGCGGGCGTTGACGAGCTCCAGCTGTGTTGGTGTTGTTCCGGGTGCGAGACACGCCCTCTACCATGCTAGCTAGCTGTGAAGGAGATGGGGAGAAAGGAAGAGAAAAATATTCAACCGTGGCCTTTACCATTCAGGAAGATGACCTTCGCCCCCATGATAGATCTCCTTCCTGCGTGGCCTTGCTTCATCCCGTGGATGTATGCATGTATTTGCGGCTTGTGCCTTGTGCCTCCCAGATGCGAGACCTCCTCGTTCCTGCAGATGGCCGACGCATTGAGCGACCAGCCTCATCTTCAAGATGCGCGTGTGTATTCCGCCGCCTCCGTGTGCATGATGTACCCTGGGCCTTCTCCTCCAGCTCCGATCTCCGTCCCTCCTTCCTTCCTCTGTCCTCCGGGTGTGTCTCTTTTATAGGCAGAGGCTGTGAGAGGATAGCGATCCCGGCTGCTTGAGCTGCGTTATCTTCGGCGTCTGTTTTAGACGAGAAAATCTCCTCTGCCGGCCGGCCGGCCGATCTTCTAGCGCAAGTAGATCAGACGGTTTGTGCTTCCTTCGTGACTCCGTTGCTTATCAGATTGTTGCTTCAATGGATAAATAACAATTAATAAGAAAAGAAAATATATTGTTAGCCGTGACAACCTGTCCTATGAACGTGACCGGGAGTTGCCAGAAGCCCAGAACGGGATCTCTTATACACACGTCTAGGCACCAACTTCTACGGTTGACCCCACGTACGTATACGGGCGCTTGTACATGTGCTAGCTGCCTTGACGGGCGCATGGTTCAGCTAATGGATTGAGTCAATGGACGTATGTGTATGCACGTACATGAGTTGATCAATGGAACAGCAAGCTAGCTGCATGTACATACATGTTCTAGTACTAGCTCAACTCTTATACCTTGTACGTACAGACATGTTCTAGTACTAGCTCAACTCTTATACCTTGTACGTACAGGAGGCTTATAATTTCGTACAAAAATGCGTCGAACAATGAGCCATACAATGAAGCTATGGGAGAGAGTCATTGAGCACCGTTTAAGAAGATTGACAAGTGTGACCAAAAATCAATTTGGTTTCATGCCTGGGAGGTCTACCATTGAAGCCATCTTCCTGGTACGGCAACTTATGGAGAGATATAGGGAGAAGAAGAAGGATCTTCATATGGTGTTTATTGATTTGGAGAAGGCGTATGATAAGATACCACGAAATGTCATGTGGTGGGCCTTGGAGAAACACAAAGTCCCAACAAAGTACATTACCCTCATTAAGGATATGTATGATAATGTTGTGACAAGTGTTCAAACAAGTGATGGCGACACCGATGACTTTCCAATTAAAATAGGACTGCACCAGGGGTCAGCTTTGAGCACTTATCTCTTTACTTTGGTGATGGATGAGGTCACAGGGGATATACAAGGAGATATCCCATGGTGTATGCTCTTTGCGGATGATGTGGTGCTAATTGACGATAGTCGGGCGGGGTTAATAGAAAGTTAGAGCTGTGGAGGCGGACTCTAGAATCGAAAGGTTTTAGGCTTAGTAGAACCAAAACTGAGTACATGCGGTGCAGTTTCAGTTCCAGTAGGCACGAGGAGGAAGAGGTTAGACTTGATGGACAGGTGGTACCTGAGAAAGACACCTTCCGATATTTGGGGTCTATGCTCCAAAAGGATGGTGATATCGATGAAGATGTGACTCATCGAATCAAAACTGGTTGGATGAAGTGGCACCAATCTTCTGGCGTCCTCTGTGATAGGAGAGTGCCACAGAAGTTAAAAGGAAAATTCTATAGGACGGCGATTCGACCTGCGATGTTGTATGGCGCAGAATGTTGTCCGACCAAGAGACGACATATCCAACAGTTAGGTGTAGCGGAGATGCGCATGTTGAGATGGATGTGTGGCCACACAAGAAAGGACCGGGTTAGGAATGATGATATACGTGAGAGAGTTGGGATAGCACCGATTGAAGAGAAGGTTGTCCAACACCGTTTAAGATGGTTTGGTCATATAGAACGTAGGCCTCCGGAAGCGCCTTTGCATACCGGACGGATAAAGCGGGATGAGAATGTTAAGAGGGGTCGTGGTAGGCCAAACTTGACATGGGAGGAGTTGGTTAAAAGAGATCTGAAGGATTGGAATATCACCAAAGAATTAGTCATGGATAGGGCTGCGTGGAAGTTAGCTATCCATGTGTCAGAACCATGACTTGGTTTCGAGATCTTATGGGTTTCAACTCTAGCCTACCCCAACTTGTTTGGGAATAAAAGGCTTTGTTGTTGTTGTTATTGTCACATATCATCTCTTGTGTGTTGACTCCCTTTGTGCACGTTTGATGTCCATCGACTAATCGATGTTGGTGCCCCCAACCCTTGTAATCGCCTCCACAGTGACGAGATGATTTAACTACTTCCTCCGTCCTAGTTTGTAAGACATAATTTGTAAATCTCTTTGCCCAACGTGTTACCTAATTAGAACTAAAAACTTTCATGCATTGGTGGAAGAGCCAACCAATTGTGAGAGGACATTAAATGCAAATTGTGCCTCAGATGTGGAAAGTTTTGGGACAAATTGTTTTTAGAATTGTGCCTAATACATCAGGACTGCTCTAATCATAGTCCTCCCTAAGTTCCTCGAGGCGAGGCTGTTGTCATTAGTAGGATCTGTGGCGGAGAAGACTTTGGCAAGGCTTAATTGTGTGTGGCGCTGGAGTTGATGCAGGTGCGGGGAAGGTTGCCGGGATGGTTGGGGGCGAAGGCCACAATTTTTTCAAACTGAAAATTCATATATTTTTTTTAAAATTGCTACTGAGTACGCTGGTGCTCTCTGAAGGAACAACTCCCAGAAGCGACCTTGGACGCTCTCCTCTAACCGCTACAGTAGAGGCGATTTTTTTCTCCCCCCCCCCCCCGCGCAGATCCACCTCGCCGCCGGCGAATCGCCGGTTCCCCCTCCCTCCGCCGGCCGCTTCGGCGGCGGGAGGGTGGGGGAACCTCGTTTCCCAGCTGTACATAGTGTAGGAGCTGTAGGGTGCCCTGCCGGCGGCGTCGTGGAGTTGGAGGCGTGCCGGTGTCGGGTTTTGCAGGTGATGTTCATCCTCTCCGGCGATGGAGCTCGACGCAGTTCCATGGTGGAGCACCACCTTCCTCGTGCTCGCGACCCCCGGTGGCCGCCGTGTGCGAGGTACCCCGCTCTGGAGTTCGTTGCGGCGGATCCAGATCTGATGATTGAAGCAGCTGACGTTGCAGCAAGGGAGCATGGCGACCGGCAGCGCAGGATGGAGGCTCTCCGGAGTTCGAGGACCGGCAACTTCCCGTCCGCCAGGGGTCATCTTCGTCTCCAAGGTGTTGAAGATGCGGCGGCGGCGCGTCGCCGGAGCGTGTTGCTCTGTGTTGGTGGCTCTGTTCTACAGAGGGACTTGGGTGTAATTTTGTTCTTCGTGGAGGTCCTTTCTGTAAAATCCTTGCTGTAATTTCAGCGGTTTCCGTAAAAAAAAAAAGAGTACGCTGGTGCTCTGGTAAATCATCTGACAGTCCGAACACACTGTACACTTATCTTTTTTCCTGAGCGTATCAAGTAGGCTGGGCTCAACTGAAGCCCAACCAGGACGGTTGCAGAAGCACACAGAAGCATAGAACAATCCTTTGCTTTCAGAAGAAGTCACCACACCACCAGTGACACGTCGAATCCTCCACCTGAACTCAACAGATCGATCCTTTGCCCGCATCCTCAAGCCTCGAATCACTTGCCAACCATGCCAATATGCCATGCCACGCCATTCTTCTTCTCCTCACGCACGCAAGCTGCCCGCGCGCCCATCTTCCATCCATGGCGACATCTCTCTGCTATATATACGGCCAACGCGGAACGTTTTATTCCCATCCATCCATTGCCTGCAACTGCATTACTCCTTCCACCGAGCTTAATCACCTAAGCTAGCCTTGCTCCACCGCCCCCATGGCTTTCAACAACAATGGAGCCACCGAGGTGGACGCGGCCGTCAACAACTTCAACGACCACCTCGCCACCGCCCTCTACGGTGCCGGTGAAGAAGAAGGCAGCAGCAAGACCACCATCATCACGCTGGCGGGGGAGAACAACGGCGCCGCGATGGAGGCCGCCGACGCGGAGGACCTGGTCGTCGTGGAGGCCGGCGGCGGCGAACACGACGAGGAGGACGAGGAGGTGGAGGTGAGCGCCTATACCAACAGCAACTACCAGGCGGCGAACAACTCGGTGCTCGTCGCCGGCAGCTGCGCCGTCAGGGACCCCGGCGTGCACGTCGTCATCGTTGAGCACGTCGACCACATCCGCGACTGCGAGATCTTCGAGGACGGCGAGGAAGTGGCCATGTGAAGTGAGGTGACGATGAATCCATGGATGGTCGAGAGTTACAGGAGCTCGTCTGCACGTACGTCCTGCTTGTAGTCTGTTTGGTCCATATCGGTCGCTACTGATCTGTCGTCGTTTGGAGTTATTAATTAATTTGTAAGCGTTTGATCATGCATATACGCATGTTTATGGTTTAATTTCGTTTATATATTATGTGGCTAATGTCGTGTACTACGAACATATTTGTATGTTATGTAAGATTGCTTCCTGATCCACACTTGGATGATTCTCAGCGTGTTGGAAGGCAAATGTGTTTCAGGCTCACTGTTTTCTCCGCACTCGTACTCACTAATATAAACGAAATTAAGACCGTGGCCTGTTTCTGAAAGGGTAGAATCACGCCTAGAAAACTAGAGAGCAATCATAAACGTAAGTTATGGAATGAAGTATCCACATGTTAAATTTTGGTTACGAGTTATGGCTATCTACTACGCATCTGTGTAAAAGTAATTAAACCCAATATTTTACTCCTGCACCGATGTTGTAATTGGTCATATTGTTTAACAAAATTTCACATTGACAGATTTTACACCACAATCTAAGTACTGCACATGATTTGTTTCCGGATTCATGAAATTTCTAAAGCAAATTTAGCATCACTGAAACTCATGAGACAAATATTTCAGGGTATTATGGTTCGAAAAAAAAACTACTTCAGAGTATGATAGTTAATTGAGAGGTTTAAGTGAGTCTAGACAAAAAAACTGTTGTGGGTGCAAAATGAGCCAAACCAATAGAGGTTTCAACTATACATTAGAGCTTCCATCTAAATTAAGTTAGACAACATTAAACTGAGGTTGGATATTTTTAACCTAAATGTGTGCTAAACATTCAGAAGTTTGTTTGTCTTTAGTTTGGCCGTGTTGATGATCGGTGGAGGGTTCATGCTCTTTGTTATTTGGTTTTCACCCATTATCTCTAATAAATCGGGCATTCTTTTCTTCTATATTGAAATGTAGGAGCCCTCTGCCTATGGAGGTGTTACCTGAAAAACAATCCTCTACTATATATCTACACAAAACATGCTCCAAGTATACATTACAGTTGGGTCCAAGTTAATGATCCATCCATTTTTCTTGGAACTCTTCCATCAGAAAATAGAATTTTAAAAAAAAATGAGCTTGTCCTAGGAGGAACTAGGGACAAGATTTTAATAGGTAGGAGTGAGGCTCGAACCGTGGCCGGCTAAGAAAATAGAATTTTACGTTGAACAAAAGGAAAACATTGTTACGGTAAGTTTTAGCTAAACATGGATAGGTCCACCAGCAGATGGCAAAACCTGATTTTCTTATTGTTCAATACTTGTCGTTTCATTGGGCAATAAACTAAAGAAAATCTTCACCTAGTATTAAAATTACCTTTGTTTTTCAGGTTTCATTACAATAAAATCGATGTTCTTCATAATTTTTCGGTGTAATCAACTTCGAGTTTAAATTTTCGGTATGTGTGAGGGCAAACCAAACTTTAGTTTTATAAGAAAAGGAAAGGTCGATCTGAATGGAGCCCCGCTTGGTATGATTGTGTATGGCCCCAGCGTCGGATTTTATGACAGAACGAACCAGTTCGTCAAATGAATTGCCAGAAAGAACCACTTTCGAGTGGAATTGACAGAAGTACCGTCCGCGGCTAACGGGGACGTATTCCGTCCAACGAGCCGCCGCTGTCAGTGGCGGCCTCGGACGCCGCCGTCAGCTGTGGCGACCTCTGCCACGTGTCGCTTGGCTAGGACGCCGCCATGGTATTTCTGCCAATTTCACTCGGGGGCGGTCCTTTCTGGCAATTCATTTGACGAACTGGTCCGTTCTATCAAAAATTCCCAGCGTCGATGGATTACACCTTTAACTAGCTCATCCTTCAGTCCCCATAATTTATGCCAAATGACAGCACTATAGAAATAGTAAAGCAGCAAAAAGCGATATCCAACATGTTGATGACATATCAATTAGACCGCTGAGATCCCAGGCGCCGTCGAGAGCAATCATCGTCTGCTAATTGGTACCTCGTCCACCCTGATCATTGCACCACAAGCAGAGAGAAATCGATGATGGATCAACCTGAAAGCCTTTCACTCCTGCACTGCATATGCGCGCCACCTTGCAAGATTTCTTTCAGCCACTCTACGCTACACTGCGTGCATGCAGCATGCATCAATCATTATTCTAGTTAAACAAAAAAAATAAGCAGAATAATTTTGTATCTCGATCTGATGCTAACAATGCCGGGACCGCTTGCGGCGTGCCACAAGGTAGCGTGGCTGCGCACTGATGTTCATCCACATATATACAGTGAAGAACTGAAGATACGTACAGCTGCAGCGATGAGCCTGTCAGTGTGGTCCTAAGTAACTAAAGGTGGCTAAACCCATCATTACGCCCACACACTGCAACCTAACTAGATTAAGCTACCTTAATCATCACGGCGGCACCTGTGTCTGCCTTTGGTTATCTTGCAGTGGCCGTTCGATTTATTATTTCGGCCCAGAAAGAAGGAGCAAAATATGGTCTGATTTGTCTGTCGATGTGTGTGGTGAAGGTGCCAAGTGATGGTTAGCCACTTTTCCCCTACATACGCAATGAACAGCTTGATGAAATTATTCAAAATACTGAAGACTCCTAAACAGGAAATGAGCTCGATTTATGGTTGAAAAAACCAAATTCAGAAGCAGAAAGTTGGAGAAATCCCAATTGGAAAAGTAAAAAGAAGGAAAACAGAGGCGGGACTCCTCATTACTCCTTCCCAGTTCTTGCAATTTAGTTTTTGGTTCATCGATCCATCTTGCTTCACTGTAGCTATTTTTTCTTTGCAAATGGGTTAAGCCTGGGCTTATGCATCGGTTGAATGTACCTATTAATATACTGTCTATAGAAACCAAAAAACATTGCTGATGTATGTTTACTGCATGAAAAACTCGAAATTCGCCCTTATACCCTTGTAGCACTCCATGCCACAAGATGAGCCCTAAACAAAACCCACAGGAACAAGATATTAGCTGAGGATGAGAACAACACATCGGTGATCATGTCGCTTTTGTTACGAATCCTCTTCCTCTCTAGTTGAGAGAGGCGAAAAAGGGCGAGGCGTCCAGATCCCCTCCTCGCCGGCGGCGAGGGCGTGGTTCCTGGCCTCCTCCGTTCGTCTCGGCGACGGGGGGTGGTCGGGATCCCGTTCCTCTGCCTCTGGCTTGTAGATAGGGTAGTTTTAGGACCCTTTCGCATCGATCTGGAGAGGTGGTCGATGCGGTGGTGGGTGAATAAGGCCGCCATCTTTCCTCTCCCTGCCTGGCGACGGCAGCTGGATGGCGTGGTTCTGCGGCTTGATCACTGTGCTTTTCTTGCGGAAAGGAAGGCATGGTGCGGTCTTCTGTCCCTCCGGCTCTCTCTCCGTCTGGTGAAGTCGAGCCAGTGGAAGCTTCACCGGGGAGCTTGTGAGGTTTGTGTACCCTTTCTTTGGCTGGCCGAAGTTGGGGTGGTAGTTAGGAGCTCTTCCTCCTGCTTTGTTTCTCTGGCCGTCCTTGGTGGAGGGGGGAGAAGCTGGTGGGTGGTGGTGTTCTAGTTTGGCTGCTGGATGTGGTTGTTCTCTTCGTCGTTTTTGCTCTGGCCGGCCGTGGAGGCGAGGGGAGCGGCGACTGGAGGAGGGTGGAGGCTTGTGGTGGCTGCCCTGGGTGTTGACGGTGCGGCTGGAAGGTGGGTGCTGACCGGTGATGAGTGCGGTGGCCGTGCTCGTTCATTGTTCTTCAGTTCCGTCTCTGGGAGGCGGACGGCTTCTGCGGTCGACTACAGCGTGTGGACGTGCTCGGACTCCGGTGGCTGGTGGTACGGCGTCGCCGGCGATGCTTAGGGTTCTTGGGAAAGCTGAGGATCTGATTGCATTCTTTCTCAGGCGACTCGGGGGGCTCTGTGCAATTGTCTGGGTTCTTTTGTTGTTTTCTTTTTCTTTTGGATCTGGATGTAATTTGTACTGAGTTTTCTGAATTTATGTATCAGATCCTTCCTCAAAAAAAATATGGCACAAGGCTAGATGTTGGTTTCAGAGAGTGGCATTATGCGACCATCTATCCTCTCTGAACCGAAACTCCGAGCCGTCCGTGATAGAGAATGATCCGAAGCTAAATAAATAATTCTTCGTCACTCAAATTTTATCATGGAAAAGAGGAGAATTAAAAAATCGAAGCTTCATTGGATCCAACGCTATAAAAACCGGCGTCCATAGGCAACCACACACATCGCAGACACACTTCGAACACGCACACAAAGGACACCGCCCGCCACCGAGACACTCGCAGCCGATCACCATGGGCGCCCGCAGCGATGGTGGCGGCGGAAACCTGAAGAACATGGTCATCGCCTTCCTCGTCCCGCTCCCGTCCATCCTCTTCTACCTCACCTTCGTCCGCCCCCAAGACGACGACCACAGCGGCGGCGGCCCCAACCCGGTGTCCTCGTGGTGCGCCGCGCACCCGCTCCTGCTCGCCAACGTCCTCTTCCTCGTCAACGTCGACGTCCTCTTCTGGCTCGTCGGCCTCCTCCTCAACAACAACTGGGTAAGCGATCCCATCTCGCCACTTGCTCACCCCCTCCAATGATTGGTCCTGCAGGGTGTGGTCTTCAGTTCTTGCCTGGAGCGTGTTTGACGAAATGCCTGTCTCGTTCTTGTATCGCTTGAAGGAGCTGAATCACTCAACTCCCTGAACCTCTCTCTCTGCTGTGTCGCACAGCTCTCTGAAGATACAAGGATTTTGGCCTTGCGCTGTGTCACACAGCCACAAGTTTTCTTCTCTATTTCTCTTGACTCAATGAAGTATGCAGATTACATCACCTTAAATAGGCACACGCACACACACGGCCAGAGGCCACTCACGCCACTAACCCATGCACTAAGCCACTAACCCACTAACAGCTGACCTTATCATCTCCTAGAATCTCTCTAAGCACTACGACCAGGCCTGCAGCTAACAACTGGATACCGTCCAAATCCCTGCATGCAACACAGCGGCTTCTCGCCACCAACGGCATCTCACCGGCTTGCCGTGTCGCACGGCTCCAGCATGCATGCACTGAACTGCAGGAACACACACCCAGCTAATACATGCAAATACAGAAAATAAACATGCTGATACAGAAACATCAAGATTAACGCTAACAATCAACCCCCTAATCTTGATGTTCATCTTCACTCGGCTTCAAAGAAGAGCAGGTCCGTCGCTGCCGTAACCAGCGAGTAGTGCCTTCTCGTCCTCCTTCTTCTTCTTCTTCTCGGGACACTCCCATGCAAAATGTCCAAAGTCGTCACAGTTGAAGCATTGTACCTCGCTCTTGTCTCTGCGCCCTCCATCACGGCCATGTCCGCGGCCGCGGCCTCGTCCTCGCGACGAGTCATGTCCCCTCGTCATGAGAAGCTTCTCTTCGGTACCTTCCTCCTCTTGTCCCTTGAGGAGCTCTTCATGCGCCTTCAATGATCCAATGGCCTCCTCCATGGACATCTTGTTCACGTCACAGAACAGCCCAATGGAAGAAGCAACGCCGATGTACTTCTTGGAGATGGCTCGCAGCAGCTTCTTCACGACGTACTTCTCCTCCATGGGGTCTCCAAGCTCACGGATACGCCCCACAAGCGTCGTGAACTTCGCCGCAAAATCATCCACGGACTCTGCATAAGACATCTTGAGGCCATCAAAATCCGAGCGCAAGGATTGAATCCTCGCCTCCCGGATGCGCTCGGCGCCGATGTGCATGGAGCGAAGCGCCGCCCACACATCCGCCGCGGTCTCCTTCTCGGCAACTCGCAGCAGCGTCTCGTCGTCGATCCCTTGCGAGATGATGGTCATGGCCATCTCCTCCTTGCTCCCGCCGGCTTCCGCGGACGAGCTCTCCTGATCAACGGCACCCCATGCGCCGTGTACACGCAGGATGTACTTCATCCTCAGCGCCCATGCTGAGTAGTTCGTCCTGGTTAGCAGCGGCACCGGCACCACCTTGCCGGCAGCCGCCGCCGGCGCCATCGCCGAACCGCCGCTGGTCACCATGGCTCCCCTTGCCGCAGCGTCGCCAGTCTTCGTCATCTGGCTCTGATACCAAATGAAGGAGCTGAATCACTCAACTCCCTGAACCTCTCTCTCTGCTGTGTCGCACAGCTCTCTGAAGATACAAGGATTTTGGCCTTGCGCTGTGTCACACAGCCACAAGTTTTCTTCTCTATTTCTCTTGACTCAATGAAGTATGCAGATTACATCACCTTAAATAGGCACACGCACACACACGGCCAGAGGCCACTCACGCCACTAACCCATGCACTAAGCCACTAACCCACTAACAGCTGACCTTATCATCTCCTAGAATCTCTCTAAGCACTACGACCAGGCCTGCAGCTAACAACTGGATACCGTCCAAATCCCTGCATGCAACACAGCGGCTTCTCGCCACCAACGGCATCTCACCGGCTTGCCGTGTCGCACGGCTCCAGCATGCATGCACTGAACTGCAGGAACACACACCCAGCTAATACATGCAAATACAGAAAATAAACATGCAGATACAGAAACATCAAGATTAACGCTAACATCGCTTGCAGCTCATCGACCTGTACTGGACCGTCATCCCGGTGATGCTGCTGCACTACTTCCGTGCCCACCCTGCCGCCGTGGCGAACACGGTGAGATCGGCGTTGGTGGTGGCGTTGACTTGGGTCTGGAGCGCCAGGCTGACGCACAACTACTTCAGGAGGGAAGAGTGGGTGTGGGGGAAGAAGGAGGACTGGAGGTTCTCCGATTTGCGGGGGCAGTATGGCAAGACCTGGTGGTGGATGTCCTTCTTCGCCGTCTACGTCTCCCAGCAGGTAATTCAGGCTTCCGAGCCATGAATAGAAAGGCATGTTCTGAGAATTTTTGGTATGACCACGACGTGTTTGAAGATGTCACCCATTCTTCATACTATGATAATCAGCTTTGGCGAAATTCATGTTGGTAATATATACTATGTTACTATTCCTGACTGACATCAGTGGCACATTTGTTGGATGCAGATATTTCTGATTGGTATATGCCTGCCGATGTACGCTATTCACTCCAGCGACCAGCCATTGGGTATCTGGGACCTCGTGGCGGCAGCTGCCTGCATTGCTGGAGTTGTCATTGCCTACTTTGCTGACACCCAGTTGCACGAGTTCGTGACCAGCAATGAAAAACTGAAGCAGCTGGGCGAACCGACTGTCCCTACCCTCGAAGATGGCCTGTGGGGGTATTCGCGCCACCCTAACTACTTCGGCGAACAGCTCTGGTGGTGGGGTCTGTACCTATTCGCCTGGAACCTGGGGCAACAGTGGATGTTTATTGGGGCACTTATAAACAGCATGGTTCTAGCGTATGTCACTGTGCTAGTGGAGCGGCGCATGCTGAAGCAGGAGCACCGAGCAGAGGCCTACAAGATGTACCAGAGGAGGACCTCTGTTTTGATCCCCTGGTTCAGGAAGTCCATCCCTGAAGCAAAGCAGAAGGAGACGTAGGCTCCAGGTGTACTTTGTGTTGTCGTGTTACTTCTCCGGGTTGCTTGCCATGCATGGTTTACAAAGCGTGAAGCGTCCTCAAAGCGATGGGGGGCGCTTTGGCGCTTAAGCGACGCCTAAGCGGGCGCTTTGGCGCTTAAAGCGCCCAAAGCGGTCATTTTTCCAAAGCGGAGGGGGGGCGCTTTGACGCCTAAGCGTCGCCTAGGCGTGCTGAAGCGGACGCTTTGTAAACCATGTTGCCATGTCGTTCATTCCTGTTGTCTCGTTCCGTTTACGTGTAATTAACTGTAGCATGAGTATCATGCTCACCTGTTAATGGTGTAGATTAATTATGCAATGAAGTTAATTTCTGTATATCAAACCTGTTCACAATCTCAATTAGATGTATCAAACATTCTGGGGATTGTTTAGATTCAGATCTTACTGGCAACTTGTATTTGTTCTGAAAATTGTAACATGAAGTTACCGATGCAATATGGATCACAAAGCTAGATCAGTTGTATTTTGTCCATCCACCCATTTCCATATATTAATACATGAATATACATTACAAGAAATGTAAAAAAAAAGTTAGTCTGTGCCTCAAAGCAAAGCTAGCTAGAAGTTAGTTCTGCGTCTCTGCAGCCACAGTAATCTCCTCGACAACAACGACCTCGGTATCCTTGTCGGCCTCCTCAATCATTGGTACCAGCAGCTCGCTGATCCCAGGAGCAAGCTCTTCATTCACCTTGCAAACATCCCTGGCTCTCGGTGTCGAGAGGTCGACCAATGGCGCTTCGATGATCGCGTGCTTGTCCTCGACAACCGGAGCATCGGATTCAACGGGTGCAGCGACCCTTGGCGCCACCATTGTGTCAGTATCCACAGGTTTCTCCCCTTCAGGGAAATCTCTTGGACGGCTGGCACAGGCACCCATTGTCAATTGTTGATTGCTCCGGTTGCCGATTGCCGCCGGCACCTACCGTTGCTTTGGTGCCTCGGCAGCGAATGTGGGGAAGAATGGTGGAGGTTACGAGTGCCGAGGAGGAAGTGGCTACTTGTAGAGTAGAGGAGCAGAGGAAATTGATGGACAACAATGAGACTTGGACAGTGAGAAAAACAAAAATAGGACAGGCTTTGGATGGTTTCCCGGGATTTTCTGAGGATCCAAGAATTTGAATGGCAGTTATTTACCAGCTGTTACTTGCCGCCGTTCCGTTAGTTCCCACGTTGTTTTCCTGGCGTCGGAGTGCCATACTCGTGGATTGTTCACTTAAGGAAAAAAGTTAAGGAGAAATGGTTCGCTGAAATTTTACCGAGACTGAGGTTTCAGTGGAAGAATTCAAAATTTTGGTAAATCTCGGCCAAAATTTGATCGCAAAGACGAACCCCGGTCGAGGTCGGACATCCGTCACAAAGCAGATGAGTATGATGATGATACCTCATCGAGGACACGCAGTCGATCTCAGGAAGATTCATCATGGATCAGCAATTCAGCATATTTGAAAGTACACTTTGATCGGCGGATTCGCTTTGCCACACATGGCCACTTTGCGATGCTATTCAATAATACGGTCCCCTCAACTGATGAACATGAATCTCTCTCAATATGTAATTGACATGTGTGGTTGATCATCAGACAGCGCTCAACTTTTGCCGAAAGCGTTGAAGTGCCACGAAAAGGCAGTGTGAGCAGCTACAGAGAAAGTGCTGGATCGCCGTTTGGACATTTTAAACTCTAACTGGGGATGCTTCTGATCTCATACTTCATCGAGCTGTCTAGTGTTCAGAATCAGTATCTACGTACGCTGTCACATGCTTGCTTTGTTCTGAGTGAGTTCCTTCTTACTTTTGATCTTCTCTTAACGACTGACTGATCTTCGTAGGAAGGAACACAGCCTGCTTACTCCATCATGTATGCCTCGCTGCCAGGAAACTTCGATCATTGGGAAACGAGGCTAATACGGCTAAACACCAATCCCAGTGCTTAATTTCGTCTTGCTTTTGAAGCACTCAACTTGTAGCAGTAACTAGAATTTCGCCTAGGATTGAAGAACCTGACAGGACTGGGTTTTGGGTAATAGTGACAGCTTGGGAGACTCGGAATATTGTGCAAGTTCAAACCTACCCAAAAACTAGGATTCAAAATTCACTCAGCAGGGGGAACAGAGAGACGGTGCAGAGCAGGGCAGAGTAAACTTGTGTGAAAGCTGACGGCTAATTGTAATGTGTTGCGATCGAGCAGAGAACCAGAGACACATTTTGAGTGAGATTCAGAGCCTGAAGCGGTCGAGTGGAGAGGTGCCGTCGAGGCCCTTGACCCTGTAGTGCTCCCGGACCCCTCCTGCATGGCCGTGCTCCGGTACCGCGCGCCGCCGTCGGTGACGATCGGCTCCAGCACCCTCGCCGACGAGGCCGCGCGGTGCGTCCGGAAGAAGCACGCCACCGAGACCCGCGGCCCCACGGCGTTGGCCACCACGCGGTGCTCCACGCTCTTGAACCGGTCGTTGGACATGAGCTGCAGGAAGTCGCCCACGTTCACCACCAGCGCCCCCGCCACCGCCGGCACGTCCGCCCACGCCTGGCTTTTCTCGTGGTCGTCGTCGTCCACGAGCACCTGGAGGCCGCCCACGGCGTCTTGGAGGAGCACGGTGAAGAAGTTGCAGTCGGAGTGGCTGGTGGCGCCCAGCGTGAGGTGCGGCTCCGGGCACGCCGGGTAGTAGTGTCCCGCGACGCTCACCCCCTCCAGGCACCCCTGCTCCTCCTCCAGGTACCCGCGCCGGAGGCCCAGCGCCTCCGAGAACAGCTCCAGCAGCGTGCCGCCCAGCCGCCGCCGCACCAGCCCCATGTACTCCGGCGCGACGACCCTGCACGCCGCCGGGATCTCCTCGGGCTGCGGCGGCTCCGGCGCAAGTTCCATGAAGAGGGTGTCGCGCCAGCAGGCCGCCGGCGAGGTGAACAGGTCGACGTTGCTCTGGTACCGCACGCGACGGCCCGGGTCCCGGCTGAAGTAGGGCGCCTTGGCCTCCACGGGCTCCTCGTTGAAGCCCCGCACCGCCGCAAGCATGGACGACATGGCCCCCTCAGGCACGCTGTGGTTGATCACCTGGAAGAAGCCCACCGTCTCCGCGGCCGCCTTCACCTGCGCGACCAGGGCGGCTCGTCCGGTGCTCGCGACGGACAGGTCGATGACCGGGACGGTGAAGCTGCGGTGGCGGTGGTCGGGCTGGTGGTGGAAGATGGATGGGACGGCGGTGACGCCTGCGTCGACGAGGCCTTTTACGCCGGCCTTGGTGCCGTCGAACGCCTTGAGGGCGAGCAGGCGGTGGTCGGAGGCCATGGATTGTCGGGTGTGAACCGTGCTGGCGTGCTGCTCCTTTCAATTCAGTTTCTCCTTTTGTTTCTGCGTGCTGTGTCTTGTGTGTGGATTGGATCGTCCACTCGGCCAACCAACCACAAGTGAACTCGTGGCTCTTCACTGAACGTGCAATAGCCTCTCCTGCCGGCTATATTTCACCGGCCACAAAATGCTCGATCGTGTGCAAAATGTAAAATAAAGAATCATGCACCACATCACCATGCTGAAACCTGAGGCGCAATTTATTTGTTCCAGACCATGGAAATCACTTTCGAGATCATGGAGTTCGGCAGTGGCCGAACTTTTTCTGAAACATAAACTTGAAACTATTCAAGAGAAATTAGTACTAATATGCAATTATACATACTACTATATAACACAACATTAATGTCAAGTTGTCAACAAGTCCATATTAAAAATACATACTAGTGGATGATAGAGGCCTATCGAAACAGATCATACACCCGAGTTAGTCCAGGTGGGCGAAACCCTAGCCACCACCTCCCCTCTCCTTCCACCCGCCGCCACGACTAACCTGTTGGGTGCATGTTCAGTCATTTGTTTCTATTTTATTTCGGTGCAATGTTCTCGTTCTCGTTTCAAATTTAGTCACGTCTTTTCACAATAATCTACGTTTTAAACTAAAAGTCTGTTCCACATTAATTTATATTCTATGATTTAGATACTCATCGCATTCTCGAAAACTAACACCAACACTTAAAATGAAAAAAAACACGATCGCTCTATTGGAGTACTATAAAAAAGACCTGTTAATTTGTTGTGAAATTCGTGGAGTGATGATGGTTATATTAAAAAGGAGGGAGTATAATTCTAGAAGTAAAAAAGAGAGTAGGTGGGCTGGCCCGATGGGCTATTCCAAACTCCTATGCTACCAATAATCCCCTTATCTCTCGGCCTCATCAGCAAGGGGATAACGTCCATTCCACACTCGCGCGCAGCTGCAGCTTCCGATGGCGTCCTCCTCCTCCGCCCTCGGCGCCATCCTCCAGCGCTTCCCGCTCCTCGCGCCGCGCGCCGCCTCCCGCCGCGCGCCGACCAGCCGCCGCGCCGTCGCCAACAAGATCTCCTGCATCGGATGGGTACGTGCATACCAGCTCGATCGGCTCACTCAACGTACGCTTTGACTGGCTGCTGATGTCGGGACGCGTGCATGCAGGACCCGGAGGGCATCCTGGCGGCGCCGCAGCCGGGCCACATCGCCAACCTCGAGTTCCGCCGCCGCCTCGACAGCGACGCCGACGCGCGCGCGGCCTTCGACCAGCAGGTCAAGGAGGAGCAGGAGCGCCGCCGCAAGGAGCGCGAGGCACGTGTGGTTCCTGACACGGAGGCCGGGCTGGTGGAGTACTTCCTCGACACGGACGCGCGGGAGATCGAGATCGAGATCGGCAGGCTCCGCCCCAGGCTCAACACGGCCTTCTTCGACTACATCAAGCGGGAAATCTCCGAGATCAAATTCGCAGCCACCAGAACGGCGGTAAAAGCTCTCAACTTTCTCATACAGCTTTTGCTCTGACACAAAATTCCCCATGCCAGCTTGGTTTAGATCTCTGTTGTGCTCGCATGCAGGACATGGAAGACAGATTGATCGAGCTGGACGCGATGCAGAAGGTTATCGGCGAGGGAGTCGGTCAGTTCACAACATCTTACATGAGATTGCTCAATTTGCTGCACTACATTATCCAAGCTATGGCTAGATAACTCCACTGTCCTTCTCGATGGTGCAGAGGCCTATGACAAGTTGCAGAATGACCTCGTGACGGCGAAAGAGCGGCTCACCAACATCCTTCAGTCTAAAGACAGGAAATCAACAGTAAGATCTGAAACTGAAAATTCTGCAACTTCTTCTCTTTTTTTGCAAACTCTCTGTATGCAACACTTTTCTTTTATTGGGAACTCGTCGTATGGACCAGCCGATTTTGTAACTGTGACGTGTTATTGTGGTGATTCCCAGCTGCTCGACATGGTCGAACGGAATGAGCTCAACATGTCCATATTAACACTTCTTGATGAGAACATTGCGAGCGCAAAGGCAAGCAATCAGGTGCTGTGCTGCCCCGGTCCTCTTTTATCAAGAGAAATCGAATAATTTGCCAAACTATTTAGGCTTTGCATCTTTGATCATGTGTTTTCTTTGCTATGCTTCTAACTTGGATATTTGTCTGTACTGTTCAGGAGGAAGCTGTGGCTTTCATGGAGAATGTGCGCTCAGCTATGTTGAAGTACATAACAGTATAAAATTTTGTCTATGTACCGGCGACCTGTGATATGCGGCATTGGGATTGTCTTGGGCACCTATATAGTTGTTCAAATTAGTGCCACAAACCTGTAGCTTACAACGAGACATTGTGCAATTAAATTTTGTTTTTTCTCTTTCATATATTTTCCAACTGTGACTAGCTTTACTGGCAACGAGAGATTGTACAATCATATACCTGTACTACAAACAAATACATCAAGAATAATTTCTGTTTTTTGGGTTGACTCAGGCCTTTTTGGAACAAAAGGAAAAGTGTAGGAGTTTTAGAATATATGATTCCTAAATCAAATGTTCCTTTGCTACGGTTTGGAGCAACTGAATTGGTATATCATACTAAACTTTGAAATTCCCACGGAAAACTATTGCAAATGAATCTTAGAGAAAACTAAACATGAGATCCTACCTCATGTTTTATTTTCTTTGTATCTACCATTTCTACATTTTTTTGTTTGATATCCAAAGTACAGCTTTCTTGTGTTGCTTTGTTCCTGTAGAAATTCAGGATACATGACAAATTAATTTCAGTGTGTATCCTATTGCTAAATTTCGACCTCTTCCATTCCAAAATGGAGCCTCTAACTTGATATGTACCTCTTGGAGTAGAGGTGGTTAATATAAGCTGGTACTATGATATTTCGTTGTGCTTGTGGGTCGAAGCTTGGTTTCCATTGTGCTTGGCAGCCTTGCTGCCATTCGCCCAGTTTACGTGTGAAGGTTGGGAATAAAGCCAAGTTTGCAGTTGGTTAACTCTGTTTAACTGTGGTAATGAAAATTAGGCACAAAAGTATGCAAAAGCGGATGAAACAAATAGTAAAATAAGCAAAAGTGGTTGAGCAAACATGACCATTACAATCCACAGCAACACCAAACGCAACACATAATATTCTTTCCAAAGCTAAAAATGTTGAAACTGAACATGCATATCCAAGGGGGTACCTGTTCCCATAATTTTTAAATAAAATTATGATCTTTATTTTCTTTTCTTCTAAGTATGCGAACTGGATCAGCATATGTGCCAAAAGCACCGCCCTCATCGTTCAAAATGGAGCTAGAAAAACGCCACATACATGGTATTAATAGTTAAGTACTCCATCTGTCTCAAATTATAAGGAGCCTTAATGATATAAGTTTGACCATAATTTGTACTTCTAACATGACCAGAAAATTTGTGTTAATGATATATGAAATGAATGTTTTTGCAAAAAAATCTAACGGTACCATTTATATATTCTGAATTCATATATTTTAGTATATTAGTGATCAAAGTCGACCTTTAAAGACCATCACCAAAAATAGTGCCTTATATTTTGGGACGGAGGGAGTACTTATTTTTTTTGTTGGTTTTAGAGGTGGATGCTTGAAAGCTTTGTGATGGATTTTTTTTTCAGAAGTGAATATCGATTTTCCCCTAGATTTTAAATACTTAGGCTGTCTATTTGAGTCACATTTTATGAAGAAGGATAGGAGAAGAAAATTCAAGAATATAAAATAAATACATGTGGAAAAGCTGAGAGTTGGGAAACACGGAGATTATATTGATGTGGGTGTTCCGTTGCAACAACAGGAAACATATGAATTCATAGAAACTTGATTCCAACATGAAATTATTAGAAGAGTAAATTAACATGTTCTTATGCCGTTGAAGATCCTCATTAACATCCTCACGTATATGAATTCTAAAAGGATGTCATGTGGACTGTTCTTTTTTTTGCGATAAAACTCTTCTGTTCTTATTTAAAGTGATGTAACGGGTGATTTTATTTTCCTCTCTTTCATTTCATTGCATCAAATGTATTGAATTGTGCCACGAAATATCTAAAAAGAATGTTCACCGTGTTGCAACAATTATCTATCTAGTATAGATTATTGTCTCTCCCTTCCAAATTAGTTGACACACATTTGTCAAGACACGGAAGTATCTAGACACTAAACAAATATAGATACATTCGTATTTAGACAAATGCAAGTCATTTAATGTTGAACGGAGGCTGTAGAATAATAGATTTCAGGTTTTACCCAGCGGCGCGTAACAAACGCGGTGATTATTTCCAGCAAGATGATGGCTATGGACATATTTTTTCGGGTTCAAGTTTTTTTGGGGGTACATGAAAAATTTGAGGAAAACTGCCGACTGGGATCGACATGAAAAATCACTTGCAAAATACTAGGGAGGGTAAAAACTGACAAAACTTTAGTAAAATTTAATTGCATGGTTGAAAAGTTGTTAAATGAGATAACTAGCGTAACCATACCAAACTAGTGTAAAAAATGGATTTTACTCAGTACATCAAAATGTAATATTGTATCGGTGATTGAGAATTAATTTAAACACTGTCGATTTTACAAACTAGAGTTGGGTCGATTTCACAGAAAAATGGGGTAATTTAAGCTCGGTAGATACCCTCTGCCGTGCATGTCTCCGCCGCCTCTCCCCTAGATTACTAGGAAAAATGCCCGTGCGTTGCTACGGCAGAGAAAAAATTACATCCTGAAGACGGCGATCAAATAATCTACTAAGACCTAATCAGTGACATATAAATTTGCTGCAACACTATCGATTCGTGGGTTCAGCGAAACATGTAATGTTGTACATTGTTACCACCTAGTCTGTGACATAGCTTGTAACAATATAAGACTATTTTTTTCAAACAAAAAACTACAACAAAAAATGCTAAAATGGTTGATTTTTTCCTTTGAACTTGCAATGTACTACCGAAGTATCACCAGTTGATTCCCAAATCGAATCACGAAAATTCTCAACATATTTCAAACATGAGAGTGAATCACGTTGCTTGAACCTAAAAGTGCAGCTCTTCACCAAAGAAAAATCGGATACGTGTCCGGAGCTGGACTTGAATGATCACCGGATGGACAGTACTTACTTTCGCGTGCACGCTCAACATCAAAACTGAAACAAAAATGCTTAAAAGCATTCATTTGATGATGCATTCGTTAGGAATTCATAATTCATGGTTCAGAGCATTTAGTTAGCTAGTCATATTTTTATAAATGAACTGATCAAAGAAATTCAGACAATCACCGAAGTAAAAAAATAAGATTTTTTTCTAAATCTGACAAAAACAAAAATTACCTGGACTGAAATCAGTCTGTCTTACTCATATCTGAACAGAAATTGTATTATAGTCGCAACTGAAATCAGCCACTCTGATTCATATCTCAAACCTCAGCATTGTTCATTGCTTAAACCTGAAATTCCAGTACTTCAGGCTGAATCAACTTCTCGTGCGCCACCAGCGCAGCTGCGCCAAGGTGCGACACACAATGCAGCGCCAGGAACACCGCCTCCTAGAACTGATCCCCGCTGCCCATGCTCGAGAGAACGCGAAGCACGGCCTAGAACTTGGCGATGACCATGGAGCGCGGACACCGCCAGCACCACGACGAAGCCCTGCGGCTCCCCTCTTTGGTTCTTTGCCCCGGTCGTTCTTCCCGGGCGATCAGGGCCATCCACGTGACGTGATGGTATCACTATCGCCTAGGATCTGCATGGCATGGACACCTTCCTGGCCTCTCCAGCTTGCCTGTGTTGGCGTGCGTGGACACCAACGAGTTCCCGATCAAGAGGAACAGGTCGAGCACCAGCCAGACCGAGCAGCCACCCGAATCTCTCCAATGGATGAGTGCCCGTCAGCCACACTGTCAAGCATCCTGGACAAAAAGCCCAGCCGCCCGCATACAGATCAGCGGCTCGCCGGTCTCACTGGCCGCTTCCATGAGAGGGAACCTGTCTACCGTACCCACCCATGCGCTAATTACACCCAGATTCCGGCGATTCCGGCGAGCAGAGAGAAGCCCTGACTTTTCAACTGGATCCAGAAGGAACTCCATCCCCTTCCCTTCCATCGCCGACGGCCGCTGCTCACACCCGGCCATACCGTCCCCACCGCCTGATCTATCCCTCTTCGTGGCACACCTGCGCTGCGCCAGCGCTTTGCGCGTTTCCCCTCGCGCCATTAGGGGCGAGCTGGTGGAATCACTGACTTTCGCTGAGAGTCGTCACCGGACTTGGCGGATCCTAATTCAGAAGAACTCAAATTTGTGTGTTTCCTGTAGTTCATCTGTGGATGCACTGCTCGTCATGCTTGCATCAGCTGGAATCACAGCAGTGGTAGGTGCGTTCCTGTCTCCACTACCGAGTGCGCGGCCCGGCCAACTTCGAGGTCACCGAGAGCCGCTCGCGGCACTTGACGCCGACGAGAAAGGTGGAGTGGTCAGGGCGTGCGGCAGCCAGGAGGGCGCAGTAGGAAGCCAGCGCGCCGGATGGGGCGAGGCGCAACCCTCCAGCTCGGCGACAGGTGTCGCGGGACGGGGCAGATAGAGAGGGAGATGCTGCCGGCGAGGAGGACGGGGTGGGGGATTGGGCCTTTTTGTTTCCCTCACAGAGCTGCTGCTGCTTGCACCCGGCAAGATCGATGCAAGCGATTGGTGGATGGCGCCGGCCGACTTGAGGAACGAGACATGGGAAGGATGGTTGGTGGTGACGCGAGACGGATCGGAGGGGATCTAATAGGAATCGTTATTTTAACTCGGCGGTGGCAGTACTGTAATACCTCCAAAAACACAGGGGTAAAATCGGAAATTTAAAAAACGCATCAAGCCATATCTTTACTATTACTAGTTGTGGAATGTACGTGCAACGCACGTATTCATAATTAATGAGGTGTAATTTGCATGTAGTAAAATCGAAAAGGCAAAGGGCTCGCGAACTACATGTATCTCATTTTTCCGAAAACTCAAAATTATCATTTTGAGTTTCCACAAATTGATTTTTTTTCACAATTGTAGATAGTGTCGAGATCTACAACCGTGCAGAATTTGAACTCAAAATACATTTTATTGCAGGCTACACAAAAAAGACAAATCAGGCAAAATTTCATGCAAAAGAAGAAATATGGAGCACCACCAGACTCTAAGAAACCACATGTGTTCATCAACTATAAGCTTCCCTAACCAGGGAGAACTTCTCAAGGAAAATTATTATTCAGATATACAAATAGATATTGTAAGCAATTATATTGACAAAAACTACGGATAGCAATTTTTTTTGAAGGACTACGAATAGCAAGTCTATGCAGGTCTTCTTAAGAAGACTAAATAGCGCTGGGGACAGACTGAATGACATGCATCAATGAACAGGTTCTGGGACGGGCGCCGCAGATGTTTGAGCTGATGAAATGTCTGGGCTACGCCATCCCGTAAGGTGTGACGCCGCCGGTCGATCTGCTGCTGGCCTGCTTCTGCTCAATCTCGAAGCTGCCCAGGTCCGCCGCATTGTGGACCTTCCCGATGCGTGCCTCGAAACTGCCGGCACTGCCGCGAGCTGGCCTAAACGCCGCACATGGCACCCGCGTCGGCCACAAGAGCTGCCTGAGTGCCAGTGGCATGTCGGCGCGACCGGGCATACGCAGCTCGCCTAGGAACGCCTTGACGAGCAAGACGTATCATGTTGAGCTGCTCCGCGAAGCGGCCACGGACGACGTACAAGACGGATCGATACGATGGATTCCGTCGTGCCGAGGAGGGATTGGCCGTTGGCGGTAGTCTTCCGGTAGTTCCAGCGAGGGCCTCGGTGCGCTCTCGGCCGGCCTCGCTCGGCGCCTCACGGACAGCAACCTTGTCTTTTTGCCCCTATCCAACTACACCGCGCTCGGGCTCGTCGCCGCCAGCGCCACGGCGAAGGAGATTCTCGGCGTACCGGTGTGCAATCCCGCGGAGAGCTCGACGCCTCGACAAGTTCGTCGCCCACGCGGCTGGGGAAGCCCTGCCGACCGCTCTGGCGGCCGTAGCGTCGCGTTCTCGTGCGGCGTCTGGAGCCCGGCCGGTTTCCGCGAGGCCGTCGTCGCCGGGGCGTACGGCGCCGGGATTGGTCAAAGCACGAGCTAAGAAAAAACAAGAAACGAAAAAGGCTGATAGGTGTAGGCCAAATCGCTAGGCCGATTTTGCTTTGGTGCCGATCGGAGCGGTTCCGATCAGGACACCTGAATTCGATCAGAGTTGCTACCATCATCGCTTGCGTTTAATTTTTTACCTATTCTCCCTCTCGTTATTGGAATCAGATCGAGACCGTGACCAGCTCGCGGTTCTTTTTTGGACAATCTGGATCGGTGATCAAAAAAGAACGGTCAAGATCAAAACTGTTTGCTGCTCGACATCGGGATAATCTGGATCGTTGATCGAAAATTAAACGGACACGATTCAAAGTATCTCAACATGTTTGCTCTTTTAATAGTAGTATAGAAATGGGAGTTGGTACTTCGTACGTCCTGCGAACCGTGGTGAGCCTCAACGCGATCGATAACTTGGGCCGGCCCATGAACAAAACGCGCGAACAAATCCATTCACGGCTGGCATCCCTCAATCAACGCCAAATATCAATATTCGCATATCAACCAGATCGGTACTTGCCGTGAATGAATTTCCTGCGAATCAGCCAATGCATAAGATCTTCATCTCCTCAGGGGAGGACCACGCCCCTGGGCTGGCCGGGATATGTGCTGCCACACCTCCTCCCTGCACTGCCGCCATGCTCCGATCCGTTCCGCCCTCTTTTAGCCCAAGTTCTGGCCGTCAAGCTCGTACTCCTTCTTCTGGTTCTGCCCGTTGGCATGCTCGCCGCGCTCGCCTTAGCGTGGCCTCGTGCCTCGCGGATCCCTCTCATCACCGGCTGGTCCAGCGGCATCGGGCTTGCCATGGCCATGGTCGTCGCGAGGGAGGGCGCGAAGGGTCATCATCCTTGCGCGCAACGTTGCCCTTGCCGCCATCAGGGCCACCGCGGAGCACGACCTCTGGACGCCACGGGCGTGACGCGGGCTCGAGGAGGCTGCTCGTCGCAACCACGGAGTCTCACGTGTAAGAGCAGGACATGGAGGAGGTCAAGTGGATGGTGGACATCAACCTCAAGGACAAGGATACCGCCGACTTGGTCCAGGAAACCATGATCCAGGTCTGCTGCCCCTTTCTCTTATTTCCTATTTTACTCTACTTTCAGGAAACCATGATCCATGCCACCAAGTTTCTCATGCCATCGACACTTGGGTTAAAAGTGGCAGCGAAAAATTCGAGTCTCGTTCATCTCGGATCTTGCAAGGCTGCAGGCTTTTCACTTATTACTATTAGGCTGAGCTTGATTGCTCACAGCAAGGGACGTCCTCGTGTGTACACTATAATCTCTGTACCAACATACGGCCCTCTTTATAGTGTTTGATGTATCATGCACCATTTTTGTGAATGCTTTGCCCCCATGGCATTTGGTTTATCGTGTACTTGTTTTCTATGTGTATGAATGTAGTTGTTTTCTAAGTATGAATGCTGACGAGCGCAGGGCCATTGGAGGGTTTGCTGCTCCTCGTATTCCTGTTCTAACAAAGTTCTGCATTAATCTCACAGAAAATGAATCTAAGGCTGTCGGTGATGTTGATTCTACTACTCGGCAAAGGTCTCCGAAGGCTGCATTGACGGCGATTCCAGAGCTTTGCTCATTTTCAGAGTAATCCATGGAGTCTGAGTAGCCGAAAACATACAGTACAATGCGAGTATAATTTTACCCCATGTGCATAAGTACTCTGCATATTATTAGCTAAATTAGGACAAGCAATAGGCGTTAAGACACCAAACCAGTATTTCCTTTCTTACACTGATAAATTAATAATTAGCAATAGGCGTTAAGAATTGACCATGTGGGAGTTTTTAGCTGCACAACAAAATAAGTAAACTGATATATGCCTATCTCTTCCGGTCAATCAGGTGAATCCGCATGCAGAAGTTGAGAAGCAAATATATGAAGATTTCACACCTCTAGCTGTTTGAATACAGTGGTAGCTCATACTGATACTGCATCTCAAGGCATCTGTTTTTTGAATGCAGTGAAACCTTTCTTGCTTGATTTGATCTTTCCAGGAGAGGAATATATGGGGAACGGCTACCTTTCTCCTGAAAAAACTACCTTTCTTGTTTTTTGATTTGATCACATCCCGGCATTTGGTAGTTTGATGCTATCTTCTTGACGGCTACCTTTCTCCTGAAAAAACTCTCGTAGGTGTTATATGGCATACCCCAATCGCTGGTTCGAAATAAAATCATTTTAGACTTTTGAAAAGAAAAAATCTTAGTTTTCCACCAAAAAACTGCTGGGAGCTACAGGCCTAATATATTGGTTTGGTTTCCTATCCCAGTGGTGATCATTTGATTGATTTTTTTTTCCTAATGAAGTGTTTTCAAACTTCTAAATGATATCACCTCATCCCTCAAGCAAGGGCAGTTCACGACATGAAACATTTAGCTTTCCTAGATCACACTAACATAACCTTACAAGTGATAAGAAGTACATTCATGTCATTAATTAGAATAAATCTATAGCTAGCACTGGTTACTTTTGTTCATGTGTTCTGGTTTTCTGGGATTAGATCGACAACACAACTAGCAATAACATGGTTAGCGATCTATGTAAGCATATATATTAAGTGATCACTAGAGCATTGCCATGAAAAATGTCCACACTAGCTTTTCTTTTCTAAAGAATTTTGATTTAGTCGCCCCTAATTTTGTTTGGTTAGTCACCAACTGAGAATGCCAATTACACCCAACATTTTTGTAAGCATTCTACGTTCTGTAATCTAATTTTTCCATGCACACACGTGTTGGTGTAGACACTCTTTTTTGATAAAAATGTCGACCCGTATTTTCCTTAATGCAGATTTGTTGTGGCCAAAACAGAAAATGCTGCCTTGCTAATCCTGGATTAAATTTTAAATATAACAGGTTCAGTAAGCCTTCAACTGCAAGCCATCATGTACTAGGCTACTAGCCCATTCAGAATTGTAAAGAAACCCTACAAGAAGGGAAAAAATGTCAGCAGTTTGGTTATACATCGCAAGCAATCAATTTTTATGTACACAATAACATTTATCTATTGAAACATCATTAGGTTGATCGCAGTAGGCTGAGGGGAACCTGGAGGTGGGCGTGGAAGTGTTCATCGAGTCGGAGCAGAAGCCGATGCCATGTCAAACATGAAGACTTGTGAAATGGAATGGTATTTTGAGCAATAACAATGTACATCAGGCAGAGAGATTTTAGTGTCTTGGAATATGTATAAACTCATCGAATTTTTACGTGCATTGTCGATGCCATGAGGAAACAAACTTGAGGAGGTGTGTGGTTGTTGCATGTACGAGAAGTAGTAATTTTGTTTGTTTCAATGAAGTTGTAAGTTGCATGTGATTTTGTACCACCGTGAACTTTATTTAGATGAGCACATTAGTGAATTACACATTTGATCAATGGACTCGGGTTTAATTTTTTTTGGTCCATACCGCCACACATGCAGTTGACTATCCTATATAAAGTAGATTATCCCACTCAAATATTTCTCTTAACAATAGCACAATGAGGGACTGTTGCATTGAGGAGTTGGAAGGTGTAGCAATTACAATGTTTTGTAGCAATTACAATGTTTTGGTATTCAAAACAAAGACGATTATTTGATTTTGATTTGATATCCACATATATTTGTGTCTCCGGCAGCAAACGGAAAAACTACAGACACGTTAGGTAAAAAAGAGATTGAGAGTTTGGATGCTCTATTGACGGAGATGATGACCTTGTACCATGGATGCTGACAAATGGCGGAGATAGTGGGTGCAACAATGTGACCGTTCTGTTCAAGGATTATAAAGATATATATTTCTTCATAAATATTAGAATTATACTCCGTAGCAACGCACGGGCAATCAACTAGTTATATAGTAGAGATAAACCCGAGGGAGCAGAAAGCATGGACGACGACGGCCGCGGACATGACTCGCGCCGGCCAGCAGAGCAAGGAAGTCGTCCTGGACACATGGAGCTGGACGTGATCGGATCTCACTACACCACGGTATATATTCAGGGGCATTTTGTTTGAGGCACTTTCTAAAGTGCCCCCAAAAGGTTTAAATTAGGGGCAGATTATAGGAGTGCCCCAATAGGCACTACATTTGGAGGCACTTCATCAAAGTGCCCCAGTAGGTAGTACTTTTGGAGGCACTTCATCAAAGTGCCCCAATAGGTACTACATTTGGAGGCAATTCATCAAAGTGCCCCAATAGGTAGTGCTTTTGGAGGCACTTCATCAACGTGCCCCAGTAGGTACTACATTTGGAGCACTTCATCAAAGCTTAAAGCTTAAACTTTGATGACATCTAGACACGAGAACAGAAGACTCCATCAACTTCATGAGCTTGGGATACTCTATTTCTTATTCTCCGTGCCAGTACCATCACATCTGTATATCACAGCCGAATATAAGTTTATAGTTTATAAAATAAAGGAACTGGGGAAATGAGAATAATTTACTACAGGTATAAACTGCGAATACAAAAGACATTGTCCGCATAAGTAAACTGGCATCTCCTCAAACCGTGTATTTCCATTAATAATATCCAGCATTGTCCGCTAATTATGGTGTAGCAAGAATATCTAGTTGCACTAGCACATTTCATTGCACTAGCACATTTCAGTAATATGTCTTCCAGATAAGCGGCGCAACTCCTTAATGCATTGCAGACTGCGGAATCACTACTGTATTCATCTCCTACCATGAAAAGTTTGAAGTTGAGCACCAATACCTGGATTGGAGTTTCATGAGCTATACCTTTAACTCCTCTCATGGATAACTCAACGCAACTGAGGATGCTTTCATGTGCTTCGGTGCTATGAGGAGGTTGAGCCGGTGCTACAGAATAAGCAAGCTGAGCTGGCTGCACTAGATAAAACTGCCACACACTATGCTTCAGTTCAGTGTACCAAAAAGATAGAAAACCTCCAGACAAAAGTTCATGTTCCCAATGTAGCTCTATACTGAAATTCTTGGTGGTATTAAGGAATTGGTTGTGTGCTTCAAATTTTGCACATGCTGAAAACTTTCCAAGAAGAATAGAACTAACTGGGATTGGATATCTAGAGCACGCACTCTGTAATGCTTCCAACTGCGTGAAGCTTCCAATAAGAGACCTGACTACCTGCACAATGTCTTGGAATTGTGCATTGACAGTGAAGAAGTAAAGCGTTGTCTCATATTCAGCTTGATGCTTAATACCAATGGACACGCCATATTCAAAGCTTGCATACTTACTGCCAAAAGTGAAGTTTCTGATATAAGCAGCATATCGCCTCATAGAAAGGACCAACAGAAATTTCACCTCATATGTCCCATGCAGGTTGGTATTATTCAGGAAAGGTCGCTGTATAATTCCAGGATCCTAGTTCTTCTGTACAACCAAGTCAATAACCAAAAGCTCCCAGCATCTTGTCCGTTTACTCAACAAAGCCTGAGCAGAGTACAACCAATCGGGTTTCAGCTGCAAGCAGATCCAACTACCTTGAGTTGCAGGCCCAGAGGAGGTTAGTTGCTCGCCGTCTCCGTCACCCAGGAAAGACGGCCATGGAAGTGGACGAGGCATGCCGCTAGCATAGAGGTTCCTACCCGGAGAAGGATGTGGAGTCGGCGCAATAAGTGGTACCTGAGTAGTGATGTGCTTTTCGTTGTTGTCATGGAGACATAATGCCGAACAGCTTGTGGGTGCCATGATTATGTAGCCAACGGTTACAGGGAAGATGCCATTGCCCCTGCCAACATGTGCCAGACCACCAGTCGAGCAGGTGGCAGGCGTCAGTGGAGCGATACTGACGGTGTCAAGGTCCTCATCGCTCTCCGCCGAGACAGCGAGCTTGGGGAAGATGCCAACGGTGGCATCGCTGCTCGGGCACTCGGTCGAGCATGTGGTAGGCGTCCTGGCACCATGGCCGCTGCCATCGATGGTGGTGATGTTGTGGTCTGCCCTCCACTGTACTGGAGCAGCAAACTCAACGAAGACGTCGGTGAGGGTCGCCGTAGGCGTGAAGCCAGAGCCGACGCCCAGCTTGTCGGCACCCTCGCCATATCCTCCACAATTTCTTCCTCTCTTATCCGAGCAAGGCAAGATGCACCAGTGATACTGGAAGGAGATCTCAACTGCACAGCTGCTTGAATATCATCCCGCAGGCCCTCAATGTAATGCTGGACGAAGCACTCGGTGTTGAGGTTAGGGTTGAGAGCCAGCACTCGGTGTTGAGGTTAGGGTTGAGAGCCAGCACACGGTGTAGACGGTCCCAGAACTTCGTGGTGTACTCGACCACAGTTCCAGTAGCACCACCAACGGGCGCATGTGTGGATTGAACAAATTCATGGGCATTTGGTCGAACAGGTGGTGGGAAGGGAGTGGGGTGGTGATTTTTCTGTGCCTCTGGTACCAAATTGTCACGGCCCAACAGAGGGAGGCGACAAACAACTGGATCAGTACCAGTACCTGGATACAAATTGGGCATACCAGGGTAATTTGGGGTGAGAACTCAGCAAAGCAAGGAGATGGGAAGCTAGAGCAGGAGGTGAGGAACTAGAGCAGAGACGAGAAGTTTGGAGACGATACAATCCTTCCATCCCCTCTCTTGTGCTGGTCTCCTCTTATATAAGCATCGGTCCATACGCTGTAGTTGGGCCAGCCCAAAGAACATAGAACCTTCTGTAGTAAAGCCCAATGGGTATGACATATCTTAACTAGAAAAATATCAAAGTCTCAAAAAAAAAACTAGAAAAATATCAAAATGACCCCTGCAGGCTGCAGGTCCGGTCAACCCAGCCCATTCCCCCCGCGCGCGCTCTCTGTCTCTCGTTTCTCGTTTCGCCGCCGGCGTCGCCTGCTACCCCGGCCGTCTCCGCCCGAGGAAATGACAGAAAACCACCACAATTGGGGCTAAGTTGTCTGAGACCACCGAAATTGAGACTAGGGACACAAACCACCTATCTTTGGGGCAGGAGTGTGACAAGGAGCACTGATTCTGAATTTTAGTTGTCTTAACAGCATTTCTGACCGTGCGGTCCCACTGTCAGGCCTAGGTGGCAAAAACAAAACAGAGAAAAATAAAAAAGTCAACAACCGGAGGGAGCCGTGGGCGGGGAGGAAGGGGAGGTGGAGCGGCCCGCAGCCAGGACGCGGTCGGGCGGGAGCGTCTCCGGGCCACCGCCACCACCCGACACGCCGCACCGCAGGCGAACATGGCACGGGCGTGGGCCACGAGCGAGCGCGGCGGCGCGGGCGAGCGGGCCACGGGCGAGCGCCGTCCATGGCGGGGGCGAGCTCGAGCCCCCGGCCACGGCGCCACGGGCGAGCACGGCGGCGCGGGCGCGGGCCACGGCGTGGGCGCGGGCCGTGGGCGCGCGCGGGCATGGGTGAGGACCAGCTGCAGGAGGTCGGGGCGGGGGCGACCTCCGGCAACCTCCGGCGAGCGCGACCTACGGTGACAGCCATGGCCAGCTCGTTCCCGGGCTTGATGGCGCTCTGTTCCGGTGATTTGGCGGCGACGCGCGCGGATTTGGCGCGGTTGCAGGCGCCTCGCACCGCCGTGTGGACGGCGGCGGATGTGGATCGATGCGGGGCGGCGCCTGGGGTAGTGGAGGCGCCGGAGCCTGGGCGGGCTGGAGCGCGCCGGAGGTGGGCGGCGCGCGTGAGGATGGTGGAGGCGAGGCGCACGCGGGGGTATGATCCGCGGGAGGATTCGATGCGTTCATGGGCACGCTGCTCGCGTCCACGGGCGCCCCGTGTGCGTGTCCCCCGCAGCAGCAATAGCAACAGCGGGCGGCGGTCAAGGAGAGGCCGTCGAGCAGCTCCCGCACGGACACAGCCGTCTCCGCGGCGTCGTCCTCGTCGTCCGCCGGGTCGAGCAGCTCCCGCACGGACGCGGCCGTCTCCGCGGCGCCGTCCTCGTCGTCCGCCGGGTCGAGCAGCTCCCCCCGCACGGATGCGACGAGAAGCAGGGGAGGCGGAGCTTGGAGGCGTTGACCTCCCGCCGTCCCTGATTTGGTTTCTTTTTTCCTTTTCTTTGCCACGTGGGCCTGGCAGTGGGTCGGCTCGGTCAGAAATCCTGTTAACAGCACTAATCTGTGAAATCAGTGCAACTTGTCACACCTCTGCCCCAAAGATAGGTGGTTTGTGTCCCTAGCCTCAATTTCGGTGGTCTCAGACAACTTAGCCCTAATTGTGGTGGTTATTTGTCATTTCCTCTCTCCGCCCCCCTCTGCCACCGCCATGGGTGGCAAACCGACCGCCTTGGTGTGCTCTCCCATATCACCATGTTTGATTTGTTCATCGGGCTCTCCCGTAGCCGGCAACCCCAAAACTTTAGCTAGGGTTTCGGTCGCCGGAGTTCTTCGCCGTGCTCTGTTGCTCTCCGCGCGCCTCCTCTGCTCCCCTCTGCTTAGTCAACGAACTCTTCCTCGAACCCCCGTGCTCCGGCAGTCCGGCTCCTCCTCGCCGCCTCGTTGCTGTGCGGTTTTGCGTGACCGTGTGGTGACCGACACGCCCCCACTAGATGGTGCTGCTGCCCGCTCGGCGTGCTCTCCAGCGCCGCTCTCGCGTCCTCTTCGCGGCCCTGCTCCTCCGACCCGATGCCTTCGAGGCCTCCAGCGCAACTCTCCAGGTACACTCGAGCCGCACGTCTTCTGTTCGACATAATGCTCGAGAGAAATTGGATCATGGAACTGGTTTCCATATTCTGAATTTATGGTTCCTCTAGCTAGGTTGTAATCAGAACAACATACGTTGGATTTGCATCCCAAAAGAATTACAAGTTTACAATAGTGCATAGGTTGAAGTTTGTTTTCGTGTCATCTAGATTGTACCAATAGTGCATTGATGTGCAAAATTGGAATCCTATCTATTAAGTTCCAAATGATAGAAAACATTTAGCTATCCCAATCTGCTACTTCACAGATATGCCATCTACAGTTTGTTTTTGTTGACAGATATTTCATGGTGCTACAACATATAGTCGCAAGCTCTTTCACAAGATTAGTCCGAATCTAGTGTCTGTTCTCAACATCTCGCCGAATGGCAAGTTCAAGCGGAATATAAAGTCATGGATGTGTGGTGCGTTTCTGGGGAGTGCCTCGATCTAATACATTTTTTGCTTTCTCGCGGATCCATAGAGGTACGGCAGTCCTTTGTCTAATTTAGGCATCTTAAAGGTAGACCTGTTATTCGCCTCACATATGGTTAATTTGGTTAAAATAAGCTTAGCTAGTCCAAACATCCCTGGTATACCGTTGCTAGGAGATGGGTGCAGCTCATCATTTAGTATGTAGAGTTTACAAGTCTGCAACATTATAATATATTCATTGACATCTATTATTGAATATTTCTGCAGTGAAGGTGCGTTTTTTTACTGTTAAGGAAGTGTCTTTGCTTGACCAAGGAAGCAATGCAGAACAGTCTATTCTCACACTTGAACAGGTTAGCTGTTGTTCTTGATTTGTCTCATAGTATTAATCATGTGATATCTGCTGTTTTCTACGTCACTTTCACATGCTTTGACATCTAAAGCTTTTTGTTCTTGTTTATGCGCTGCTTTAATTTTATATTTTTTGCTTCTTAGGAAATCGTTCTGCTTAGTCAGTTCGAACATAAAAATAGTCCAGTATTATGGAACTGACAAGTTATATTCCGCGCTCCTTTTGATGCTGCTTCATTCTGCATCTGAGTTTTGGAATTTATTTGATTGAAGTAGTAATTATATGTGCTTGTATGCATAGAGATAGGGAAAAGGTGTGTAAAAGGATATTGTAAAATTGCAGCATTATGATATTATTATGCTCTCTCTGTTTTTGAACTGGGTCAGCTTACTTAGTTGTATGCTTGACTAACCTGCATTTGTGTAGGTCGTGGCATAGAGATAGGTAAAAGGTTGTGCTGTGATGTATTAACTGCCCCAGTGCTTGTGATCTGGTGATGGTGCAGATGATGATTTAGACATTTCTGATTTTATTTGTGGATCATTTGGTGGTCAAAACCTCAAAATCATGCTTGTACAGCTTGATTCGGTCAAAATAGGTCCTGAATGTATGTGCCATGTTGTTGTACATGATCAGCTCAATATATATGCCATGGATATGTTTCATCAAATTTGGTACCGATTGGGATAGGAGAAGAGGTATAATAGAAACAGGTGTTTCATCTGTCCACATAGAGGAAGCAGATCCCCTCGCCAATCTAGCAATTTCATGAGCTACGCTGTTCGATTCTCTATGTACATGATCGAACTGGACTTTGATAAAATCACATGCTAAATGATAGCAGTCATCAAAGATTCCTGCTGCCACTCCATGACTTACAGCTCCATTCTTCATAGTGTTGATAACCTCCAAGCAATCTGAGTTAATGATGATTCGGTTGCAGCCAATTAATTGAGCTAGAGACAAGCCATGCTTGAGAGCCATAGCTTCTGCTATTAAAACATCAAAAGCACGGTCAATTTTTGCATTGCAAGCTGCCAAAAAATGTCCCTTACTATCTCCAATAACTGCACCCGTTGTTCCTTGCAATGCATCTTCATCAAAGCTTAATAGCTAGTACTTGATATATGTCTATGTTTAGACTTGTCATGCTCCATCAAACGTGTTATTACAGATTTATAACTCTCAGCCTAAGACTGTTGCTCAGAGAAAAGTTTATATTTGTTCTTTGCAGAGGTGATTCAACTATCTAGTAAGTTGATCTCTGATACCAGAATGTATGCAGACAAGGCTAGAGACCTCAATTGCCAGGTATGGTCCATGTAACTTCATTTCTCGTTCCAGTATATATGCATCCAAGCAGCTAATCCTAGCACCATTACCGAAACAAATGATGAACCTATATTATCTCCGTGTCTCTTTGTCTGCAGCTAAATTAAAAAAATAAGCTCTGCTCAGCACAGTTGAGTAGCCACAAATTTGGCCATAATTATTACCTTTCACCTTCGTACATCTGATTTAATTCCATCCTAACTTGGTCCCATGGTGATCTGGCACAACCTGCTAATTAATGCTTACTAGTAAAGATACAAATTCCACCAAGTTTCTGCAATCTTATGATGTGAGCACCTAATACTAGACATGCAGGCTTCGCTCCAGCGTACAATCATGAATGTATCATAGTATTCAAACAGAAAATATGGAATGAACATCTTAAGGTGGAATCACCGGATATAGAACTGTAAAGAAAATGTAAGGCTACAGATAATCATATAGGGCTGCAAAGAAGCAAATGGAACACTATATATGACATTGTTGGGTCTTTTTTAGATAAACCTTCCCACTTTATTAATCAATAAAGTTCAAGACAGACATATGGATCAGTAGAAAATCTGGGCGACCTAAAAGCCACACCTAGTGCCCAGGCTTTCTTTATGAATTTTAGACCGTATGTACATGTATAGAAGGGAAATAATACACATCTCAACAACCATATGCTAGTCTAGTGCATTTTAAAAAGAAGTCTGGGTCGCAAACCGAACGCCTCGGTGTGCTCTTCCGTATCCTCCTGTTTGATTTGTTCCTCGAGCTCTCCCGCGGCGCGCAGCCCCAAAACCTTAGCTAGGGTTTCGGTCGCCGCAGTTCTTCGCCGTGCTCTGCTGCTCTCGGCGCGCCTCCTGCTGCTCCCTGTACGTCCTCCACGATCTCTTCCTCGACCCCCGTGCTCCTACTCCTCCTCGCTACCTCGTTGCTGTGCAGTTCGGCATGACCGTGTGATGATCGCCGCCGCCGCCGCCGCTTGATGGTGCTGCTGCCCGCTCGGCGTGCTCTCCAGCGCCGCTCTCACATCCTCTTCGCGGCCCTGCTCTTCCGACCGATGCCTTTGAGCTCCTCCAGGTCGTGCCTCGAGCGCAACTCTCCAGGTACAACTCGAGCCGTGCGTCATCTGTTCGACAGAATGTCCGACAGAAATTTGATCACGGCACTAATTTATATCTTCTGATTTTTAACAATGGTGGGATCATTTACCCTTATAGTGGTGTTGGCACTGATACTCACACAACTATGATAGATGGTCTTGGTGTTGCTGGATGGGGAGTTGGTGGTATCGAGGCAGAAGCTACAATGCTTGGCCAGGTGAAGTTAATATGTGTTACTAACAAGTTTTCATCTCTGATACTATCCGCTGGGATCACTCATTTATGCCATATACCTGAACTGAACGTGGTTTGTTGTGCAGCCAATGATCATGGTCTTGCCAGCAGTTGTTGGTTTCAAATTATCAGGGAAGCTGAGGAAGAGTTACAGCCACAGACTTGTTTCTAACAGTAACCCAAATGCTTAGGAAACATGGCGTCGTTGGGAAGTTTCTGGAATTTTATGGTACCCCTCTTGCCATTGTTTTTAAATCTATGTCACTTTCTTTTACGAGCTTCTCTAATTTTTGCATACTACTCAATTTCAGGGGGAGGTATGGGTAAACTATCTCTGGCTGATAGGGCTAGTATTGCAAACATGTCACCAGAATATGGTGCAACTAAGGGTTTTCTTCCCAGTTGATGCAAAGACATTGGACTACTTGAAGCTAACTGGCAGAAGCGATGACACTGTATGTTATGTGCCGTGATTGCATTTGATTTGCAGCTTAACTCCACATGCATCCTAACTTCCTAATGTAATGCTGGGAGCTGCTTTGGTTGCCAAAAAGGCCTGCGACCTTGGCCTTGAGGTTTGTGGCTTAACTTTGTCTTCAACTTTGGACTTAAATGTCTTTGTTCATTTTGTTGATATAGCATATGCTATTTTTAAGAAACGTAAGAGGAACTCCAGCATGTTGGTAGTTTATAACTTTATATCCTCATGTGCAACATGTTCCTATTAAGATGGGTGATGTTCGTGAACAAAGTTATTGCAGCCTTTTCTTTTATTACGAGTGAAGTGTTAAGATTTAATGTGCTATTTTCTCTGCCTATGTTATGTTCTGATAATTTCTAAAAGCCAACTGTTGCTTTAGTATAACATTTTTGGTGTTAATTAGGTGAAACCATGGATTAAGACAAGCCTTGCGCCAGGTTCTGGTGTTGTGAAGAAGTACTTGGACAAGAGCTCAGTCGCCGGTGTGATTGCCGCGCCGCCGCGCCTCCTGTTCTCCCTCTACGTGGTCCACAACCTCTTCCTCGACACCCCGTGGTACTGCTCCTCCTCGCCGCTTCGTTACCGATTTGATCCAGAACTACAAGGTTCTTCTGGATGTGTTCAGCAAGCTGCGGATAAGGTACTACTGTCTCTAGTGCTGCTGATGTGGAATCTATCAAGTGCTTTTTAATTTACCGGATTGGGATGTGTGGTTGCAATTATTTTTCGCTTGTAGTATGATGATTCCACAAACGTTTAGTTTGCAGTTTACTAGATTGTATTGGGATGCTTAGCTGCAATTATTCTTCACTTGCATGACATGTCTCTAGGTTAGGCTATATAGCACCCAAATTGTTTGAGAAATCTGACACGTTTTATTTATGTTGATACTTTCCAAGTTTGGATCATGTTACTCTTATTTGCATCTACATTTGTGTCATTGGCTACATATTCTGATATTAACTTGTCTTTTCTTATGCTGCAGAATTGATCAAAGTCGTGTTCGTTTCGTTCAGAACGTATGCTGCTGCCCTGCTCTGTATGACACCTATTATAAGTCACCCAAAAGGTAAGCATTTGACTGATCTTGTGAACCACCAATACTAGAATTTCGTCATGCATACATCCAGAATAAACCTAAGAAAACATGATCCCAGGCGGATACTTGGCATGTTCCCCCTCGCCCAGGCCCATCGCAAGGAAAGCGAAAACCTAGATTTGCTTTATCAGGTATCAAACGGGAACTCCGAGCAAATAAAACACCTTTCAAAAGTATTAATACAGTCACATGGATGGTAAATGCATGAATGTGATGGACTAAGAGCAATAGGCCGGACCATCCTACAAAAACGAAACGGTCCCTTCGTAACCAGTCATCCATAGTATCAAATAGATCATTTTCTTCTTTAGGAACTCTACCAAGGGCTATAGTCATAGTGATCCTCCTATTCAATTACTTCAACCATTTCCCAGCACCTCATGTCACTTCCAAGGCATATGATAGTTTTATTATCTGTGGACGATTTGTTTCTCGTTCAATGCCCTTTTTCAATGGTCTCGAAGATATAAATTTTTTTCTTTTTATCTATGGAGTCACAACCGAGGTCGTGGTAAATCCATGAATTTGATTCGATTTGTTTTTCTTATACTTTTGTTTTTATTATACTATAGAAATAAACATTTCAATTCAGCATTATTCCATAACTCCTATTTCAAAGCCTATCTTTTAAGGGAAAAATGAAAATAAAAGTAACCCCTATATCCCCATTCCCTCTCCATTTCATGGGTGGAAGAACAGAAAAGGAGGATTCTAAAAAAAACTTTCGAAATCTATTTTTATGTGTAGCGGAAAGGAGTTGCAATTTCTTCTTATTCCTATAGAACTTCTAGTAACAAGAATATAAAATCGTAAATAACAAAAAATTCTTGTCTTGCGCGGTCTAAGTCTAAGGAAATAAAAAAAATTCGCTTATACAATTTCATCTACATCGAATTTATATATCAGAATAGCGGATAGAGGCATTATTCAAGGAGTCAGATCTACTTACTTTATGGTTCTTTCCAATTTTATGTTGGGTTGCATCTACATTTGTGTCATTGGCTACATATTCTGATATTAACTTGTCTTTTCTTATGCTGCAGAATTGATCAAAGTCGTGTTCGTTTCGTTCAGAACGTATGCTGCTGCCCTGCTCTGTATGACACCTATTACAAGTCACCCAAAAGGTAAGCATTTGACTGATCTTGTGAACCACCAATACTAGAATTTCGTCATGCATGCATGTCAATTGACTGAATACTGATTGATCTATTATGAAACCTCTCATATTTAGCTCAACCAGTCAATAATATGACACAAGGGCTCCTTCTCCTGGACTACTGCCTTCAAGGGTTTAGAATCGAGATAAATTGCAGCTCAAATAGTAACTAGTATAGGAGTAACACATAATAGGGAACCTGAATGTATATATGCTTATAGCCTTGTAGTGTAATTTGTCCATATTTTTCAGTTGACATCGTCAATCAACTGACAAGGTACCGAACACTGAATGGCCTCATTAAGTAGCATACATATTCGTGTATAACAATAGTTTCACGCCTGCACACTGCATCGAACACTGAATGGCCTCATATTACTAGGAAGTTAGAATAGATGGAAATGCATCGAACACTGAATGGCCTCATTAAGTAGTACTTCTTGGTAGGAAATCAGCCACCTCTTTATTCTTCATTCTTGTCTGATTTTCCTTCTTAAATAAAGACACTGAAACCAACGGGATATACTGGACGTCTGTAACTTATTCCATCAGTTTAGTTAGACTCGCTGTACCCTTGGGCAATGTTCAGAAACCTAGAGAGAATAAATTTTGATTCGAGTAAATTAGCCAATTGATAAAGTGCTGCAACTTCACATGCTTGCTTATAGTTTGGTGTTTAGTATTACTATTAATTGTTTGTGTACTGCTCCCGAGAGAATTATAACTCTGTTTTGATATAGCAAGCCGGAGCGTGTATTTCCATTCTCCACTTGATTAGTTCGATCTAATTCATCATCACATGAACCTGCACTTGTTAAACTTCAGATCTGCAATCATATGTTGTGCTGGAATTGCAGGGTGGTGGCTTTATTTCTTTGGAATCAGTTGAAGCTTTTCTCACTATTCCTCTCATTAGCATGAAGTTGTTGGTAGCCCTTAAGTGAAGTTTAAGTTGTTGCTCCTACTTATGGAATTTTCTTGATTTGTTAGATGTACCAATTTACTATTGTCAAGTAGGTTTTGTATAACAGAAGATCGCATGAACTTCAAGAATTTCTGTTCAGTTCATGGTACATTGTGAAATTTGGAATCATTTGGCATCATCCTGCGGAGCGCCCTTCTGCGGGGCCGGTGCGACGAACTTGGCACGACGCTGATGGTGGCCTACCGTGGCTACGAGCTCGCCTCCGCGGCGGAGCCTCAGGTCTGCAGCGATCTTGGGGGTGATGGGATGAACACGACCGTCGTCGCGCGGGGGACGAGGGTGTGGCTGCCGGCACCGGTGCGGGAGAGCCTCTCGGCGGACGTGCTGAGCGCCGCCGGGGTCTTCGACGTCACGATCGCGATCCGGATGGGTAGTGGGCGAAGCACCTCCCGGGGCGACGGGCTGCTGGTGTCGTGCATGGGAAGACCGGTCAGCGACGACGGTGGCGGCGTGGCTTTGTGCGACACGGGCGTGCTGCACCTGCCACGTGCGCACTAACCTGACCTGCATGGATCATGATGGTACATTTTGCTGCGTTAGCCTATTTCAACTCTCCTAGATTTATCGAACTAGCGTAAACAACGACAAGAGGAAATGTGTGGCCTTTAATTTCTCTACCAAGTGAAATATTCGGAAATAAATTTGAGCTATTTGCAATTACCATATATGTATAACTACGCCGCATTGTCTAAGAAACGCGTATTTTTGAAAGGAAGGTCTCGACCAAAACCCATCCACACATCGACCTACATAAACCCTGAGAGGCCATACCCAGCGCATCGATCCCAGCAAAGAGCAAACACGTACGGCGGTCATGGACACGGATGACGCGCGCCGTGCGGATCAAGGAAGTTCTCCGCCTCCTCGCCCGACACCAGAGATGGACGCAGCTGCACCTATACTAAAATGTCTACTTGTTTGCATGTACGTCTGCTTCGTGTTCTTGGTGAGTTTCCTCCTCTTCTTCATCGTGGCAGGGATCACGTACAAACATCCCAACTACTCCGTCGCCATCACGGCCGTCTCCGGCCTCCACCCAGCGACGGACCACGGCCGCCGCCCCGCGCTGGATCTGGAGTTCCATGTCACCGTCGTCGTCGCGCGGCGGAGCCCCGTCATACACGCGTGCGACCACGAACCCGGCACGACGCTCCAGGTGAGCTACCACGGCTTTGAGCTCGCATCCGCGGCCATGCCGCAGTTCTGCCTGATGTCCGAGCGCTCACGGACCGTCGTTGCCCGGGGTACCCGCGTGTGGCTGCCGGGGCCGGCGGTGGACAGCCTAGCAGCGGACCTGCGGCGTGCCGCCGGTGTGTTCGACGTCACGATCTGGCACGGCGTCGCGCACGGAGGGGTGATTTCGTGCATGGGGAGGCGCGTCGGGGAGGACGTCGGCGCCGCGGCTTTGTGCGATGTGAGTGGGACTGCGCACTGAACTGTCCCGCGTGGGTCGCTGCAGAGCGTTCCGTGGAATTAAGGCAAAGTGCTCACTGGCCGGTGCCTTGTGGAATAATTTCTTTGTAGCACAAGGGGGACTTTCGTTTCTCCTAGCTTTGTGTCGATGCTTCTTTTCTTTCAGAAGTCAATCCTTACTAGAAGGAAAAGGCGCGCGTTGCTGCGCCCGTTTCATTCTAAGCAAGAGAGAATACAAATTTTATTAGTAATGTTAAAATCAGAAACATATTCATGTGTGAGGCTTTTCAACACAAAATACTTTATGAAATGAAATAAATAGTACGTATGAAATGAAATAAATAGTACGTTGGACAAAGGGCAAGTAAGCACGAGCAACAAAGCATACGGAGCAATCATGTATTTTACGCATTGCTCCATATCCTTTGATAATGCAATCAAGCCAGCAAGCTTAATTCAACATCAATTTGGACATGACCGAATCATGTTATGCACTTCAATACTCCGGGAGATTTATTTTCTTACATGGACCACATTTGATGATATTTGGAATGCTTTCAACCCCAAATTTGATGAAAATCGAAATCCTGGAATGGTCCTAAAAATCCATACAGATTTCAAGTGTATTAGCGAAATAATCAACAACTAAAACATAGGCCAGTTTCCATTTCAGGTGTTTGGAAATATTAGCAGAAAACACTACACCCCCATGAGCTCCAATATGGACATTTGTACATGTGAATATCACATCAATGCATTCTCCCCAGATTATAAAAAACAAAGTTGGGGTTGACACTACACAATGTCAACTGGAATCTTCATCCTACATTGGTAATCGACTCATCATCCACCGAAACATCATTACTATTATAGGTGAGAAACAGTGGAGAACACACAGTCTTAAGTGAAAAAACATATTACTTTCAGAAACCTACTAAACAATAGTACATAACATAATTCGAGTCTTCACCTTTTTCTCAAACAGCTCCCACACATCAAGAATTACTTGCAAAGTGGTTCTTCTACTTCAATGGGTGTCTAGACACATACTGCACAATTGACTGTTGCTGATTTTGCTGGCTTTGTGCATAAAAGAACATTTTCTTCTTCTCACTGCCTTCATAAAGCTCATGATAAATAAGTGACAAAATCGTCCACAAGATTCTCCTATCCCCATCAATGACACTCAAACTGAGGGACTCAGTGATAAAGATATAGAAAATTATGCGCCACTTTAGTTTCACCTCAGGCTGCAATTAGAACTCCATTCCAAACTTGAAAATACAGACGTAGCAACAAAAACAACAACCACCAACCGGCAGTACCACCACACATACGGCCAGAGCAATCATAACCACCACAATTATTCTTAAATGGTGTAAAGATATTAACCATGAAGAGAGTTGTTACAATTATGCAACACCAGGTCCGACACACAGGTCGGTACATGGCGATGCAAAAGACCATTACATTGTCCATCTCTACTGAACATAGCAATGCCATCAGCTGCTGACTACATTTGCATTTCGGGTAATCTTCCATTCTTGCAGGAGATCAAGCACGGTTCTAAATGTCTTTCATGAAACAGATGTAACTGACTTGAACGCGGTTGGGCTGGTCAGTTCCCTCTGAGTTTTGCATTATCACTCTCCAATATGACCAGACATTATGTCAGACACAGGATTCCCTGGACCCTTAACAGGCAGGCAATGACTTCAGCACCGGTACATCCTGAGATTGAAGTAACCGCAGCCATTTCTTAAGACTGAACCCCAGGCAGCTCCATTCCTTAAGACTGAACCCCAGGCAGCTTTGTTGGTATCAGGTGCAAAGCTAACGTAAGTATTAAGCTTATGCCAACCAGCATCAGGCCTAGTCCATAGTGCTTTGCACTGAACTACCTCCGCGACTCGCATTTAATAGCGAAGTAGAATCGTGGGAGTGGCGACATTCATCCCCTTTCTAAGCACTTCATTGTTCTCCAATTTTTTCGGCGAGGCCCAAGAATGTATCCAGTGACAAATGTGACTCGTATCAATAATAGTACAAGTGAGCTATGATGTTTAAAACATGCTTAATTGCGTTCTTTGGACTGAAGGATCTAACGTAATCACCAAACAGATGGTTAATATTTGTCGGTACTGAGTTTAGAGAATAAGCTTATTTGATTACATTCAACAAAAAGAATCTACAGGGCAAGCAAGAAAAAAAGCACTGTATGATTTCTTGTCACCAAAATGACATTTGTATATCCTTTCTAGCATCTCCTCAATAAAGCCGATTAAGTAAATAGCGATTCCTTCCATTCTCTGCAAGTTAAAGTTGATTTAGTAAGACTACTTTTCTTTAGTGATAACCACAAACAAATCTTCTTTTTCTATAAGTAGTCCTCCAATCTGTAACACTTATGTGATTTAGTAAGACTACTTTTCCTTTACCTGCAACAAAATCTTGTTTTCCTATAAGTAGTCCTACAAAATGTAACATTTATGTAGAAGCCTAGAAGCCTCACAAATTAGCCCGATGGTGTATCGCTGATGTTGTTAAGAACAACCTAGTGTACAACACTTCAGCAAGCTGGCTTCCTTTCTTTCAACATATCTAGAGTAGTTTGTCCAAAAGAATCCTCCCGAACTGGCAAAGTCAATAAGATAATAAATTAGATATAGAAACACTTGAGCAAGCTGGTTTCCTTTCTTTCAACATATCTAATTTTTCACAACAAGCAAACAATGTTCCATTTCATTATTATGTTTACTGATTCTCCCACGAGTTATCAGCAAGGTGAAAGAAAAGATCCACCTAATTAGTAAATAAATACTAACCACATAAATATGACTTCTGATAGGTGGATGCAAATACGAAAAGTATCAGCTTTTAAGTTAGCTTGGTCCAGTATCAAATTGTTGAAAACCATGCAAGAAAAATATAGGAATCAACATCTGAAAATTACACACGGACATACCTGACCATTATGTTTGAACGACAACAATTCTAAACTGCTTGTTGTCCTTAGGTAGTGGCAAAGCTTGCTTCACAACATTCACTTCCAACTGCAACCAAACTATTTTAAGCACAGAGGTAGTTATCTGTAAAATGAAAAGGTTTGCATTTTCTCTAAGATACAGTTCGCTAAGTTTAATGGTAATGAGAAAACTAAAATAAATTTAAATTGGATTGCATAATGAAATACTTGCGACGGCTTGTTTGGGATGAAAGAATTAGCCAACACAAATTGTTAAACAGCTTGTAAATTCTTGTGAACACTTGTTGGACATGCTACTGTGTAATATTAATAATCTGAAAATGACCCCCAGGCCTGAAGAAAAAAAACCTCATGTCCTATCATCGGGACGTCAACCGATTTGTTGTCGAAAACACATTCATCCGGAGTTGAGATGCCTGGTACAAAATAATGAATATTACCCTAGAGAAAATTGGTGGTCATGAACGGCAAGAGAGGAGTCTGAGCGTGAACTTATGCAGGACTGTTAGGGGAAAAGAAGGTGTCAAGAAAATAAATACAAATCCTGCTTTATTTTATTTTCTGTAGGCAAACTCAAGAAACTCCCATCACAAACCAACTCAAGAACAAACCATCATCTAGTTTGCAAAATAAACATAACCTAGCCAGCTGCTGTAGAAGATCTATTGGGCACCGCATCCTTCCCTTTTGGCCATGGCCGAATCTGAAGCTGCCCCTTCGAAAACCTCGATTCTATCACACACACGAAAGTTTGCATCTAAAACAAGGAGGCATCAGATTTTCCAAGGGCACATGGTATATCTAGCGGAGGTAGAGGAGAGGAAAAGGAGATCGAAAGAGATAGAGAGATCAAGAAGAGGTGGCGGCTGCCACCATTGGACGGGATTCGGAGCAGGCCGTGGACGCATCCCCCTGGTCCTCTTTGCCCGCGCCGACCGACGGCGCCGCCGTGCTCCTTCTCCTCCCGCGACCCCCGCCCTTCTCCTTGCTGCCAGGTCGCCGGCCCTCCGAGCCGACCGCTCGCGGCCGCCGTCGTCTGGGCCGCCTCGCGGGAGCAGCCGAGCACCACGAGGAGGGGCGGCGCTGCGCCGACGAGCAGGAGGTGGACGGAAGGAGGAGACGAAGGCGGGAGAGTAGCCGACGCGAGCTCGGGCGGAGGAAGCTAGCACACGGGGATGGAATGAGACGAATCAAGGGGATGGGTCGGTTGTGGAGGAGAGTGGGCCGCGTTGTGTTGACCACCGTGGTCGAGAAGACACCGATTCTATAGTCGGTATCACGCTACTACATCTGAACCGTCCACGGCTGATCGAACGGCTGATGTACTGCGAGCAACCACAGCTCGCCATTTCTTGGGAGCTTAGTTATGTTACTGATTTTTATTTATGCTTTCGTTTCTGCTCATGATTGCATAATTGTTTCCGGCATCCATAGAACTCTCTCCTACCGAGAAGAAGATACAGTTCAAATCCTCGAGCAAAGTGCACCATGGATCTGAATGCATAACATAATGTTTTTCTAATTCTCAGTCAAATGAGAATTAGATTAGTTCTTATTCGCATAACGTCATCCGTTATAATTAAGTCGCCGGCTAACACAGGTTATCTACCGGTGTACAGCTACGTTTCAAACTTGGTCAGCCTTGCAGCGTGTGGAGCACCGGAATCTATTTTTGGAGGTGGCGACGAGGTTGGAGGCTGCGGCCAGGGAGTTATTCTCTAGTCATGGATGACAACATAGTCTCCGGATAGACCTATTAGCATCTTAGGCGGATCTACAATTTCTTATTATGATATGTAATTCGTCTTTTTTTTATTTTATGTCGAATTGGGTAGTGGTGAACGGCTTTGTACATCTTAGCTATGTAGAGACCGGGTGTAGTGATTAAACCTTTTAAGTAATAAAATCTCTTTATCTAAAAAAAAAAATAATTGGGCTTGTAACTGATTCGGACCATTTGATTTTTTTTGATCATGCATCAGTTGCAACTTGCAAGTAACGTGTAACTAAGATTTGATGACGTCACACAAATGAGAATTAAATTTGTTTTCATTCGAAGGAGTTGCAACTGGACTTACAACTGCTTCGGACCATTTGATTTACTTTATGATTTGAATTAAGTTAATTCTCATTTGACCGAGCTTTAGAGAGACCCATAACATAACCATGGATGAGTATAAATACATCTAACTAATATATCATTGATATTTCTCGCTCTTGAGTTTGATATTGGGGATGTCTATTATGAATAGGAGGAGAGTTGATATTGCTCACTCTTCAGTCTCAGTCTTGACTGTAAAAAAATGATTTCAATGTGGGAGAAACCCACGTGATATTTTGATAGAGAAGGGTGCAACAATATCGAAATTGCGAGAATGAGGACTCGAACTCGGGTGGGTGGGAAGACATCGGCCCCTCTCCACCACTAGGCCATGCCTTAGTCTGCAATCATAGTCTGAAAGGCTGCAAAACTACTTACATCGTCAATTACCCATATCATTCAATGTGGTGGGGGGGGGGGGGGGGGGGGGGGTCGACGACGTGGCCAGCGAACAGGATCGCACCAGACACCTCGTCGATGACAAAGAAGGCAAACGGGTGGTCAGCGACGAAGTTCACACGTGGTGGCGGCGGCGGTGAATTCCGAGCACATGTTACCCACCCCTAAATAGCGGTGACCGCCGCCGCCTCGGTGCCTTCCTCGTTCACCTCGATGACGGCCTTGTGGATGATCTGCTCCAGCGCCAGCCTCCTCCTCCCTCCTGCGTCGGCCATGTCGGAAAGGTCGGCCTTCCCCAGGTGTGATCCCCAGTTCTTTCAGAACGTTCGTCATGTCCGTGCTGAAGTTGAGCTTGAACTTGGGCAGTCGGAAGTTGCCGACCAGGACGGAGCTCCTAGGCAGGTGCCGCCGTAGAAAGTCCGGGTCACACGAGATCTTGTCAGCGAGCGGCCACAGCCCGTCGCGCGCTTTGGGAAGGAATACGCACATCGAGTAGACCGGCCCCGCCGGCTGGGCGGGCAATGGTCGGCCCTGGTCGTAGCGGAGCTGGAGCACCTTGAACCCGTCGTGGCAGGCGATGCGTTGCATGCCGAAGCCGTGCATGAAGGGCACGCTGACGTCGGTGCCGTCGAGGCGGTGGAACTTTTTCTTCTTGGTGTCCTTCTTGTCGAAGGGGATCTCCCACTTGCCCTTGAAGTATATGGCGTTGGTGAGAACGAGGTCGGTGAGACGCGACACAGCGCTGAGTCGATGATGGAGGGGATGAGGTTGTTCGTCGACGCCGCCGCCCACGCGTTGATCTGGTTCGCTGCTTGCTCCGGCTGCATGAGCACGAGCACACAATCGAGACATGAGTGGTATACAACTATACATTGACATGTTTGTACGTAAGAAGAGAGTTGTACTGACCTTTTGGTGGAAGTTGACGGCGCGTATGTCGGCCTTGTACGACCGCGCAACGGCGTCGTGGTAGGCAGGGCGGAGGGGCAACGTCCTGTCGTGCCACACGCCGCACGCGAAGTTCACGCGAGGCCCACCGGCGTCAGACCGGTCGGCGAGGGCCTGACCGGCGAGCGCGCGCGCGTGGTCGGCGAGGGCATCGCGCGACGGAGCACCGAGGACGCCGAGCAGCTCGCCGAGGGTACGCTCGCGGGCGCCGGCGGCCACCAGCGAGAGCGCCGCGTAGACGGACAGCGGCGAGTGGACGAGGTTGTCGCTCCTGCCGTCGTCATCCCCGGCGAGGCGCTTATTGATGCTGAGGGCGAACTTCTCCAGGCCGTTTTTGGCGGCGGCGTGGTCCGCCTGGGCTTCGGTGAAGATCCATCGGGATAGCTTCGGGAGGCGGCGGAGGGTGAAGTCCTTCGCAGATTGCATCTTTGCCTTTGCATCCGTTGTTTTTGACTTGTGGTCAGGTCACGTCCGGCCGTTTATATGACCGGAAGCAAGGGCTGGTTGACTTGGGTCCTACCTCGTTATTTTCAGTGGTCTTATTTCCAGAAAAAAACGACTTTTTGTGTTCAAAAAAAGGAGAAATCGTCATGGTTTACATCATTCTTTTTTATTTACGGATGGAGTGTCAGAAAGAGAAAAATAAATAAAGTGATCATAGAAATCCCTATTTATCCTCCTTAGTGTTAGAAGCAATTGTTTTTATAACAATCTAAAGTGTATTTACAAATTTGACGAAATTGTGTGCAGCTTCGGGTATATAGACGTATAGTCATGTTCAACTGGGCAATGGTAGGCTACGCGACGAAGAAATAGCAAATGTGGCAAAAGTATATTTTCCGGCGTGCATCACCAAACTAGTTTAAGGTATGTTTTTCGTTAATGCTTTTACCAATGGCAAGGGCTCGAAGGACAATCCACCAAAATCACCTTTTGTTTCTCCATGAAAGAGCACGGAAGTAGAGTTGCTCGTTTTCTGATTTCCACAAAACAAATGGACGACTGAATCTAAATAAATTCTTTTGAGAAGAGTTTACGCCTATGCAGGCTCTCACCTATGTGGGACGGATGCTTCTACTTGGTCATCGTAGACATTTAATCCATTTGAGAGTTGTCTTTCTTTGATAAACAATGTAGTTCTGTTGGGGTCGAGGCTTTCTAATAAGCCACTTCCTAACGCTCGGTTGCCTGAGATCTCCGCTAACGCTCGGTCAAATTTTCAAGCCGGATCGGTAATCATAGTTTCGCGATTGTAACGTACGAGGGAGCTAGTTGTTGTTCGGCGATTGTTAACCTACAAGGGAGCTGATTGTTTCGGCCCATCTTGCTCGGTTACGGCCTGACTGCAGTTTGTGCTCTTTATTGTATGTTTTTTTTGTTTTTTTTCTTGTTTTGCTCGGTTATGGCCTGTTTACCTGCTAGCAGTTCACGACATTTTTTTGCTAATTTTTTTAAGGTGATGCTTTTTTTGCTTTGGTTGCGGTCGACCTTTTTTCCGTGCAATCACACATGAATTTTGTTAAGCACGCAATTACACGTTACTATTTTTTGCTATTTAGTGTGCAATTGCACATCTTTTTACTGTGTAATCGGCTAATCGCACATGTGTAATTGCAAAGGTTTTTTCCTGTAATTACACATTATCATAATATTACCATGCAATTAGAATTTACTCTTGCTTATGTTTTAGGGTTTAGGTGCAATTTTGTTTGGTTATATGGCATTCGGTTTTACGGGTGTTTTACGAGAATTATATGTGATTCTCGCATAGCTTTGCGATCACGATTCTCGTTTTGCGTGCAATTACACATAAATATCATTAAACGTGCAATTACACGTAAACATAGTTAAACGCGTAATTACACATAAAAATCATTAAATGTGTAATTGCACATGAAAATCGTTAAACGGCGTGTGCAATTACACATGACAATCTTTAAACGTATAATTGCACATGAAAATCGTTAAACGTGTAATCGCACATGTTTTTTCCGTGCAATTACATATGAATATCGGTAAACGTGTAATTGCACATGAAAATCGTTAGACGTGTAATTGCACACGTATTTTTCCTTGCAGTTACACATGAATATCGGTAAACATGCAATCGCACAATTTTCTTTTTTTGCTTTTTAGTGTGTAGTTGCATATCTCTTTACCGCGCATGTGCACTTGTGTAATTGCCGATGTTTTTTTTTGCGTGTAATACACATGATTATTATTTTACCATGTAATTAGAATTTGAAATAATATATGACTGTATTTTGTATTTTTATGAATATATTTTTTGTATCCCGCAAGCACTTTTCTTAATACACCACAATATACACAATATACAGCCAAGACCGATAGGCTTTATTTCTTCTTTTTTGGATTGATTGACGGGAACCGTGAGCCAGCTTAATTTTGCTAGATAGATCCGTAAGCTAGCTCAGAGTCAGCTAGCTGCTCCCTAGTAGCTTCAATGGATCGATCTAGCTTTCTATTTTAGCATAATCGGATCGATCCAGCTGAATCTAATTGGCCCCAGTTTGCACAGGCCCAGTTTACACATTAAGCCTCAGATACGTCCAAAAAGTCCAGCCCGTAAAATCAACACAAAAAAAGGACGGAAAACACGATCTCGACCAGCCATTGCGTGCTGACGTAGCTCGACCGAGCGTTTACTTGAATCTCGGTTACCTGAGCGCTAGGCAGATTCATCACGCCTAGCGCTCAGGTATGCGCGAAGCAGATTCATCACTTTGGCCAAAAGTATGCGCGAATCCATGGACCTATGGTAAGAAACACCCACGAAGGCTAAGATCGAGAGGTAGGGTTCCCGAGCTCCCGCGACTCCTCCCTCCCTCCAACCCTAGCCGCCGCCGCCAGCCCGCGCCGCCGCCGGCGAGCCCGCGCCCTCCCTCCTCTTCCCCTCCTCCCTCCCGCGTCCGCGCCGCCCCGCGGCGGCCGGGCGCGGCCTCGCCTCCCCCGCGCCCAGGAACCCCCTCCCGCGCATCCTTCCCTCGCCGTCGTCGGCAGAGGCCGCCGGGCGCGGCCCGGTTGGCGCCTCCTGCTCCCTCGTCGGGTGAGCTTGGCGCGGGCCGAGCTACTTGACCTGGGCGTCGTGTTGGCCGGGGACGCGACGGCGCGGTCGTTCTAGCGGCGGCGTGGCGGCTTGGCGGCGGTGGGGCGGGCTCGTGTGCGTGGCGGCGTCCGCGGCACAGGCGGCGGCGGCGCGGCGACCACGCAGGGTGGTGCAGTGGTGCTGCTTGTGGACGGTGGTGGAGGATGGTGCGCGGCTGCGGCTGGGACCGCGACCCTTCGGGCGTCCTCCCCCCTCAGCCTCTACATCGATCCGGGCTTGGCGTTCTTCTCTCCGCGGCCGGCGGCGTACTCACGTCGGCGAGTGGTGGTGGCGTGGTGGAGACTCTGCGGCGGCGGCGGCCTGCGGGCTGCAGCATGGCGGCGGGATTGGTACGGGCCCGATCTGGGCCTGGCCGTGCCACGCGGGCCTGGCCGGGCTAGTTGGGCCTGGGCTATTCCAGCTACCGTGTCCGGTCGGCTCCGGTGGAGAGAGGTCCCTACAGTGGGCTACTGCGCTCTAGGTTTCCCTCTCAGATCCGTCGATCCTGCAGTGTGGTTGTCCTCGTGTCTTAGGGTGGAGTGCGCGGATGCCGGGGCGGCGGCCCTGGGTGGCGGGTCACATGGGTTGCTCTCCGGCGAGCACCATGGTGACGGTGGTGGCTGCATCGTTTGGTTGGTTGCGTGGGCAGCGAGCGGTGCAGCGATGGGTGGCTCGGGCGCGTTCCGGCGGTGCCTGGATCTAGAGTTGGCTCCTTGTCGCTTGCGTCCTACGACCCTCTTTGTGACGCAGGGGAGTGACCGAGCTAAAGCGCCGTGCTTTGGCACTGACGACGGCGACGCCCGCGGGTGCCGCTCTCCTCTTGAGGACGTCGTCTTGGTGTTCTTCCTCGTGTCAGGGTTCCGGGTGAAAACTCAAGTCCTTCTGGACTCGGCGGCGGCGACGCTTTGCGCCGTTACCCTCTTGGGGGCGTCGTTGTGGAGCTCAGGGGAGTTAGGGCTTAGCGTGGAGCTGGTGTGCTTGTCCGGCTTCGTAGTCGTGTTGTTTCGCCTTCGGCATATTCGATGTGGCTTTTGTAGCTCGGTTTTCTTAGGATCTTCTTTGTAAGAGGGCTGCCTCACTACTTTGTATCGTTCGGCCGTTGTGGTTTTATTTATAAAGCGGGGCTTCGGCCTGTTTCGTGTAGAAACACCCACGAACCTATCACAACCCAACGCGGACGAACCATAGATACGCCATACCCATACGCGCAGCATTGTGTCCAAGAGACGCGTGCTTTTGAAAGGAAGGTGTCGACCAAAACTCTTCCACCCATCGACCTACATAAACCCAGGGAGGTCCTCTTCTTGCAGCCATACCCAGCGACGGCCGTCTCCCAGCAACGAACACTGCGGTCATGGACATGGACGAGCGCCGTGCAGATCAAGGAGCACCTCGCCGGATACCGGAGATGGACGCGGCTGCACCTACGGGAGTACATCGATGTGTAGAATGGTGCCGTCCTCGCGGCCATGTGCTTATTCGCGACGTGTTTCCTCATCTGGCTCATCGTGGCAGGGATCACGTACAAGGAGCCGAACTACTCCGTCGCGATCGCCGCCGTGTCCGGCCTCGACCTGACGACGGACCTCGGCCGCCGCCGTCCCGCCGTGCTGGATCCGGAGTTCAACCTCACCGTCGTCGTCGCACCGCGGAGCCCTCTCATCCACGCGTGCAGCTGCGGCACGACCGTGCGGGTGAGCTACCACGGCTTCCAGCTCGCCTCCGCCACGGTGCCCAAGTTTTGCGAGGTTGAGGCGGGCACGCTGACCGTCCTCGCGCCGGGAGAACGCGTGTCCCTGCCGGGGCCGGCTCTCGACAGCTTGGCGGCGGACATGCGGCGCGCCGCCGGTGTGTTCGACGTCACGATCACGGTCCCGCACACGGAGTTCTACCGAGGTGTCACGTACCTGATGCATGAGCTGGTGATTTCGTGCATGGGGAGGCTCGTCGGGGAGGACGCCGGCGGCGGCGGTTTGTGCGATGTGCGCGTACAGTGAACTGAACTGCGTCTGCGTGGTCGATGCAGTATTCTTGATCTTGTCTTAGCTCCGGTCAATTGTTTCTCCTTGTACTGTGCCGATCGACGTTTCACAAGTCGATCATTTTGATATATTTGTCTAACTCTGGAAAATATAGGAACCTATCAACGTCAAGACCGACATATTAAGAACTACTCCTATGTGTGAGTAGTTTATCAAGACTAGGTGAATGTCACCAAAGGTTTTGGTTACCGGTAGAATTGGTTTCCCGAGGGGGTCTAGATTACCGATTACCGCAGTTATCAGAAAATACCGACCGGTTACCAGATGAATGCGAAAATCAGAATTCAAAAAAATCGGTACTCAATTTGTCCATTTACTGAGGTTTTTGGTTAAAATTAAAAAAATCGAATTTTTTTTGCCCGGTATGACATTTTCCCGGGGGTGCCGACAACGGCGACGCATTTGGCCGGGCACGATCTGCGCCATGGAGGGCCGACGGGCCGAGACGATGGAGGTGGGCGCAGCAGGAGTTCGACGGGCTGCAGGAGGTGGGCGCAGCAAGAGGACGACGCGGGCTGCAGGAGGTTGGCGGAGGCTCCGGCGTGGAGGCAGGAGGTGGCTCTCCTGCCGCCGTGCTCCGGCGCCCGGTTGCGAGGAAGCCGGGGCGGCGGCCCTGGAACGATGGCTGCAGCTGCAGCGGTGTGGCATGGGTGTCGCGGCCATGGGCGCCGTGGTTGTCATGGTCGGCGGGCAAGCTTGGTGGTCGGCGCCGTTCTCGCCGCCATTCTTGTTGCTCCTCTCGCCTTGCGGTCGGATGGACCTCCTGGGTGAAAGCTCTGCACGATTTCGGTCGGTGCCGACGACGGCGACGCATTTGGCGTCGTCCCTCTCTTGTTTGCGTCGTTGTGGTGGTTTCATCCCAACCGACGTGGGCGGTCCTGTGGTATCCGGGTGAAAACCCAAGATCCTCCGGAGCGGGTGATGCATGTAAAATGCATACATGAACTTTGCACTATATCACTCATATTTGCATCATATAAGGGTTATATCACTGTTATATAATGATTTTTGGGAATAAAATATGTATTTCCTATTTTTATGGAATTAACCCTGCGCAGGCAGAAAACCCTATTTTTTCCTTTTAAGTTTCAGGGGCCCAAACGACGTCAAAAAAATCTGGAAAAATACAGGCGTCATTATTTTGGAAGGAGGAAGACTTGTGAGCGAATGAAGCAAGCAAACGGAGACCGGAAGCCCAAAAGAGGGGGGCCCACGCGGCCTCTGTACCTAGCCGCGTGGGGCCCACCCTTTTGGCCCTCGAGGCTCCGCTACCGTCGATCTTTTCTCCACCGCATTCGTCTTGACCGAAAAACGCCTATAAAAGAAGTCCCACGGCGTTCTCGAAAACAAGCGCCGCCACACGACAGAAACACGAAAACGAAGATCTGCAGCTGCAGATTGGAGGTGAAAAACTCAGGAGGGGCGCTGTCGGCGTGGTCTCCATCTTCTCCATCGACATCTCCACCGTCTCCACCATGAAGAGGGAGTAGCCCACCTCTGGACTATGGGTTTGTGGAAGTAACTTATGTATCTCTCCTCTATTTGAGCTTCACTAATTAGTACCGTATGAGCTGCTGAACATGATTACGGTCATCGTTGTAATTCCTATGTGGTGGATCTTTTTGTGAGTTAATATATGTTTGAGCTATTGCAATGTTTGTTTCAGTTATAAGTATAGATGCATATTATGTACCCCGTTCTTATCTACTTGTTATGATCAAGCATGTTTATGAGAGCGTGTGTGGGGTGATGTGTGCATTAGTTGGAGTAACGGGGGTGGTGAGTGCGGTAAGTTGACCACTGTAATATCGCGATCCACTTGGGTGTTTTACCTTACTTTGTTACCTCACTAGGGATAAACAAAAATACCATGCTACAAGGGTTGTGGGTGACTTGCCACTTCTCCGTGTCTAGATCTAGCATGTTCTTATTTTAATTTCATGTCATGATACTTAAATCTATATTCTGAGTTATCTTAATTACTAAGGTGTTATGATTTAGTTCGCATCTTGGTGGAGTATAAGTGAGACTAATAAACAAAAGATCTCTATGTTAGGACGTGATGCTCATATAATTAGTAACTTGATATCAAACCCTGTGTTGCAATCTCATATGTCAACTCAATGTGTCCATTGTCTGCCACTTTATTAAAGAGAGAGTGCATTTGTGAAACCATGAACCCCGGTCCATTTTTAATCATAAGAAACACCTTTCCAACAACTTTTACCACTTTTCCATTTTCTGGCATTATTAAATCCGAAAATACAAAAACACTTTTACATCTTGCATTCATCATAAAAAACTCAAAAATATCATTCATCATTGTTGTCATCATCCTTGCACATTTATTCACCATCATTGCATATTTATTTCTTGTTTGCATCACATACTATCTTGATATCATTCTTACACCTTGTGCTTGACAACCACAGGTGAGATTGAGAACCAAAACATTTAACTCTGTTTTGTAGGTGACCAAAAAGAAGGATAAGGAGATAAACTTTTCACTACTGATTCCCCAAGAGTTCGATATTAAACCCTCGAGTCACCCTCGTGGGGAAAACACGTCTTTCACTTGCTACACACTCTGCACTTGGAGTCTCAACCTAACCCATTTACTTTTGACGCAGGTAACTACGCACCGGAGATCAAGACTGTTTTCTGGAGCCGTAGATCAACCTCTTCAAGGGTCATCAAGACTGTTTTATGACGCCGTTGCCGGGGATCGAAGAAGCAACACCACATCAAGATTCCCTCGTCAACTACGCGCCCGTCATAGCAGTATCATTGGGTATCAAGAATGTTTTCTGGCGCCGTTGCCGGGGAATCATAGCTGCGAAGGTTTATCCAAGGAGATCACAATAAAGTCAACATCACCAACTTGTGCTAACACCTAAACTTGGGGAGGTTGCACCTACGTGAGCATCATCTTATCCATCTTTACCTTCAAAGCAGAATTATTTGTTTTGTCATTGTCTTGCATTTGTAATTCAGTTTGCATTTGTGAGACTCATTTTATTTTCAGTTTTGCATAAAAAATTAAAAAATACATAAAAACTTGCAATCATGGTTCTGGGAAACAAACAGGGAACAAGTTCTCCATTGAATTATGTCTCTAATTTTAAACAATATCATGGAGAAACACTAAAAGATGCTTGGGTAAGAATTAATAGGATGCACTATTATAATACCCCGTAATTTATTGGATATTCTCGTCGAGGTTCTTGTCATCACCGCTGAAGACCATTTTATCTGTCATTCTTGAATTTCAAATCAGAGACGACAGTCGGGGGCGTCTCTCCGAGACATTCGATCGTGGAGTACTCTTTTATTCTAAGATAGTATCGTGAAATTATCTATTTCATGGCCATCTTCTTGTGACCTTTCAAAAACAAGCCTCTTCTCAAAGATCCGAGTCCATGGTTGAATCGGGGTCGTCGAGACAATCGAAATGGACCACTCATTTGCAGAAATCGGATTCCGGATGCATCTTCCGTAATTTATTTCATTCTAATGGCCAAGATTATTTTTGATTTCGAATTTTGTATTAAATAAAAGTGGAAAGAACAGGGCTGTACAATCCCCAAGCCTTATCTCTTCCTCAACATACGTGAGGCCTCTTTCTCTTTTCTTCCTCACCGTGAGCTCCATCTCTCTCCCATGGTGCCTCCTCCATCTACCTCCCTTTCCTCTTCCCTTTCCCCATGATCTCTCCCAGCAGCTCCACGCTCTACTCTCCACCAAGGGCATCCATTGGATCTATTCTTGGGGAAGGAGAACAAGGAACAAGAAGTGGTGCAAGAGGAGAAGGGAGAAGAAGAGAAGACCCCTTCCCTCCCCTCTGTCCGATTCCTTGTGGTCAAGCCCGAAGGGTGAGTTTCTCCACCCTCTAAGATTCCCTCTTATTCTGTAGATGAAGTTATTCATGAAGGTTAGGGCAGGGGACTAGCAGGTCCATGGGCAACTAGGGCTCAAATCGTTTCTACTGCTGTCCTCGTGTCTGCAGGCTCAGTAATCATCAATTTCGAGTAGCTATATGGCAAAATTAGAGGACCGGTATATGTAATGGTTTGTAGGTCATGTTCCCACGATCGTTTTGAGCCGTCAATCACTCAATTTGGTTCAGCGGTTTAGCCGCAGCGACGAAAGCAAGTTGCTGTTCTGTTTCTGCTAAACAGTATTTTTTGTAGCTTTTGTCCATAGCTTTCCATGCTCTTTGAGGGATGATTAAATTGTTTTCTACCATGGTACAGCTACCTGATACCTTATACTTCATAGATAAACTTGATTTACTTAATTCCTTTGAGTATTCTTGTTGTTATGAGTTTTCAAAGATGGCTACTTGTTATTTCAGAATTTTGGAAACAACAGAGAATAGTGTTTTCCCGTGGGTTTAGGAGCTTTTACCCTTCATCTAAATTGAAGATTTGTTCCTTCCTAACTTGTATGTGATGCCTAGTTTCTAATACAAAAGGATTTACTTGATTTCCATTAGTATTCTTCTTTCTATGTTTTTCCAAAGAGAGCTACTCGTTATTCTGAATCTGGAAACAGCAGTCAAGTATTTGTTGGTTATGACCTTTATAGATCCATATTTTGAGTTCGAATAGTAGGAGTTATTTGTAGCCAAGGTCCATATGAATCCATAGGCATATCATTTACTTGTTTTAGAGCTTTCTAGCTCGAGATATGAATTCTTTCGTGAAGGGACAGCAAAGGGTTTACCCCCTCGGAAATGTGATTAGCCACATTTGGTGTATGTGCTCTGCATAGTTGGCTTACTCACAGGTGTGGGATTATTCCCAATCAACGTCTTCGCTATCGGTAAAGGCAAGTGCATGATGAACCCTTGTTCTCTATGTTCGTCCATTGTGTGACGGTTTGACTGATTGTTGTCATTGATTGAGATGTCTTGTTCAAATGGTTCGCTTTATACTTATTCAGTTCTTTCGATTCGGTTTCTTCATCCATGTTCAGAAATAGTTCACTTTCTTAATTTCCTAGCTAACTCGGTGAGAAACTGTTCACAAGTGGCTACTCCGATAGAGTTCGGTGAGAACTGTCAGCTTGTGAGCTAGTCCGATGGCTATTCTTTCATGTCAGACCGGTGAGAGACTGTCCCGAGTGGCTACTCCGATAGAGTTCGGTGAGAACTGTCAGCTCGTGGGCTAGTCCGGGCGACATATTCACCCTTTCTATCAGACCGGTGAGAGACTGTCCTGAGTGGCTACTCCGATAGAGTTCGGTGAGAACTGTCAGCTCGTGGGCTAGTCCGGGCGACATATTCAGATGTTCAGTTTCAGTTACATATTCAGATGTTCAGTTTCAGTTACATATTCAGATGTTCAGTTTCAGTTACATATTCAAATATTCGGGTTCAGTCTTCTAGTTCATAAAGAGATTATCAGTATTTTTCAGGTGGTCCGGGTTGGGTTCAGTGGTGTAGGCTGTTGAAAATTGGTAACCCCTAGCTATGTACTTGACACAATGGGATTATTATTCTGACGGTTCTGTATTTTACTTGCTGAGTATTTTTATACTCATTCTTGTGTTTCATTTGGTTTTCAGGTACTAATAAGCGACGAGTATGGGATATGGGCGTAGCACCTCTACTTCATTGAGCACGTCACATAACTTCAAATAATAATCAGTGGACGCCATTTCTTTTTAGTGGCTTTCTACAGTTCTTGGTGTTTCTTTCTAGTTATTTTACCGCTTTCTATCTTCTTACTGATAACTGCCTGTCGTGGATTTCCGTATATACAAAGGAAAACTCTGTCAAAATTCCTAATAATCTCCGGACTTGATAGAATTTGTTGTAGCGCGGTAGCATCTCAGGTAAGGTTGAAATCTGGGGTGTTACAATGGAAACGAAGTAGTTTAAATGAGTTTGTATAAATGGTTAGAGAGACGCCTGGGCCGCTAATCTAAGCCATGCATCATTCATGGTGGAAATTTACTTACATGCTATGGTGAACCGTCTGTGATGCACCTTATAATAAAAAGTTATTCCAATGGTAAATAAAAAAGGTGTTGAGGTTGTTCATCTTGTTTGTTTGTCTTGTCATTTTGATATGGGCTTGTTCCATATCCTGGGACAAGAGGTACCCCAGTTGATACTCTTGATGATACCATTATTACTTACATGATAGCTAACTTGAACTTGCTTTGTTTCCTAAGTTGAGTAACTCATGGTGTAGGTACTTGTATTCAAGGGCATGAGACACCTAACCTTTACTTTATCAAGCACACTACTCATATTTGCTTTCACATTAAACTTTAATCATTCAAGATGCTATGATAGGGGTAATGAGAGCTTGACACCAAGAATTCCACATTGCAATCATTAACTTAAGTAGAAGAGTTTGGAAGTTAGATGAAACTTATGCATGCTTTACCTCTACTCACATATACATCTTTCCAAAGTGTCCACCTTTTATATTCAGATTTTCATCTACACTCTATGACCAATGTAGGATGTTCTTACCTATCATTATGCATACATGTGGTCCATATTACTATCTTCTATGTTACACTTTGTGAACTATCATTGAACATCCTTGCTTGAATACTTGATATCACTTCATAAACTGTTTTGCATATTGCTACTCCTTTGAAGAATGAATCATTTGACTATATGTAGCAGTAGCAATCATCTTTGATATCCATTGTTAGTGCTATATTGCAAAGCCCATGTTAGTTTTATCACCTTCATACTCGAGGACGAGTATTGGTTAAGCTTGGGGATGTTGATGCATGTAAAATGCATACATGAACTTTGCACTATATCACTCATATTCCAATCATATTTGCATCATATAAGGGTTATATGACTGTTATATAATGATTTTTTGGAATAAAATATTTATTTCCTATTTTTATGGAATTAACCCTACGCAGGCAGAAAACCCTATTTTTTCCTTTTAAGTTTCAGGGACCCAAACGACGTCAAACAAATCTGGAAAAATACAGGCGTCATTATTTTGGAAGGAGGAAGACTTGGGAGCGAAGGAAGCAAGCAAACGAAGGCCGGAAGCCCAAAAGAGGGGGCCCACGCGGCCTATGTACCTGGCCGCGTGGGGCCCACCCTTTTGGCCCTCGAGGCTCCGCTGTCGTCGAACTTTTCTCCACCGCCTTCGTCTTGACCTAAAAACGCTATAAAAGAAGTCCCACTGCGTTCTCGAAAACAAGCGCCGCCACACGACAGAAACACGAAAACGAAGATCTGGAGCTGCAGATTGGAGGGGAAAACTCCGGCGGGGCGCTGCCGGCGTGGTCTCCATCTTCTCCATCGACATCTCCACCGTCTCCACCATGAAGAGGGAGTAGCCCACCTCTGGACTATGGGTTTGTGGAAGTAACTTATGTATCTCTCCTCTCTTTGAGCTTCACTAATTAGTACCGTATGAGCTGCTGAACATGATTACGGTCATCGTTGTAATTCCTATGTGGTGGATCTTTTTGTGAGTTAATATATGTTTGAGATTGCAATGTTTGTTTCAGTTATGAGTATAGATGCATATTATGTACCCCGTTCTTATCTACTTGTTATGATCAAGCATGTTTATGAGAGCGTGTGTGGGGTGATGTGTGCATTAGTTGGAGTAACGGGGGGTGGTGAGTGCGGTAAGTTGACCACTGTAATATCGCGATCCACTTGGGTGTTTTACCTTACTTTGTTACCTCACTAGGGATAAACAAAAATACCATGCTACAAGGGTTGTGGGTGACTTGCCACTTCTCCGTGACTAGATCTAGCATGTTCTTATTTTAACTTCATGTCATGATACTTAAAGCTATACTCTGAGTTATCTTAATTATAAGGTGTTATGATTTAGTTCGCATCTTGGTGAGTATAAGTGAGATTAATAACCAAAAGATTCTATGTTAGGACGTGATGCCCATATAATTAGTAACTTGATATCAAACCCTGTGTTGCAATCTCATATGTCAACTCTATGTGTCCATTGTCTGCCACTTTATTAAACAGAGAGTGCATTTGTGAAACCATGAACCCCGGTCCATTTTTAATCATAAGAAACACCTTTCCAACAACTTTTACCACTTTTCCATTTTCTGCCATTATTAAATCCGAAAATACAAAAACACTTTTACATCTTGCATTCATCATAAAAAACCCAAAAATATCATTCATCATTGTTGTCATCATCCTTGCACATTTATTCACCACCATTGCATATTTATTTCTTGTTTGCATCACATACTATCTTGATATCATTCTTACACCTTGTGCTTGACAACCATAGGTGAGGTTGAGGACCAAAACATTTAACTCTGTTTTGTAGGTGACCAAAAAGAAGGATAAGGAGATAAACTTTTCACTACTGATTCCCCGAGAGTTCGATATTAAACCCTCGAGTCACCCTCGTGGGAAAACACATCTTCCACTTACTACACACTCTGCACTTGGAGTCTCAACCTAACCCATTTACTTTTGACGCAGGTAACAACGCACCGGAGATCAAGACTGTTTTCTGGAGCCGCAGATCAACCTCTTCAAGGGCCATCAGCGGGCGGCGGCGACGGACACGTTGCGACCTTCTTGGAGGCGTCGTCTTGGAGACCTAGGCCATCACGGCGCGGTTGGTTCGCGGCAGTTGGCGGGTGAGTTTAGGTGGCTGCAGGACGTGGATGCCGGGGCGGCGGCCCCGGACGGTGGTGGACGTCGAGGCAGCGGCCTCGAACTCCCACGCCGCTAAGGTTCTATGAGGCAAGGCCTTTGCCCTGCGTGTGTTTTGGGTGGCGACTCGGATGAAGACTGCGCGGGCAGAGAGTTCGTCGACCTGACTGGATCGCTTTCGGGTAATGCGAAGGTCGATCTGGTTGCTTCTCCGGGGCGGCGGCCCCGGTACAGGGTGGTTTTGGTGGCAACCCGGATGAAGCATGCGTGGGCAGAGGGTTCGTCGACCATGACTGGATCACTTTCGGGCAATGCGAAGGTGGATCTGGTTGTTACGCCGGGGTGGCGGCCCGGAGCAGGTGGTGTGTGTTGTGGCGTTTGTCGACTTGGGTCGTGTGGGCGGCGGTCGCTTCGTTTGTGTCATTCTTTTGTACAGATTGTATGGTTTTTAGACCCGGTTTCTCTTATAAACTGGGTCAATTCTTTCTATCTATTGGGCGGTGGATACGACCACCTTGTACCTCAAAAAAGATAAACAATTCAAAGCAAAATTCCGGGTACCTCGCCACATTTTGCATGGTAATTTGTGTGTTGTTCGTGGGAGCGACTGGATTGGGAGGATGTACTGTACGTTCACGACACGATATTCACAAATACACAAAATTTCGGCTCCACGCTTATTTTCTAATATATTCACATTGGTCATTATTCAATAGTACAAATACACAATTGGGGCCACATGTCCTCTTCTCATCCTAGTATTCCTCTTAGGTGAGGGCGTACCCCGCGAACAGGGCCTGACAGCCCCACCAGCCATGTTCCTAGGCGACGTCACTGCGCGCCTCCCTCGTCTTGGAGCCCAAGTCTTTGATACGTCTCCAACGTATCTATAATTTCTGATGTTCATGCTTATATTATACCAATTGCTACATGTTTTATTTACACTTTATATCATTTTAATGCATTTTCTGGGACTAACCTATTAACAAGATGCCACAGTGCCAGTTCCTGTTTTCTGCTGTTTTTGTGTTTTAGAAAAGTTGTTCTGGAAATATTCTCGGAATTGGCGAAACAAAAGCCCAGCTCCCTATTTTTCTGTCACGTACACGGAGTCCGAAGGAGACACGAAAGGGACCGAGGAGGCGGCCACACCACGTGGCGGCGCGCCCCCCCTGCCGCGCCATGACGTGGTGTGGGCCCCTCGGGTCTCCACCGACGTCGCCCCTTCGCCTATAAATACATCTATTCGGGAAAACCCTAAATACCCGAGTCATATTCCACGAAAAGTTCCAGAGCCGTCGCCGCCGTCAACCCTAACTCGGGAGGGTTCTGAAGCTCTTCGCGGCACCCTGCCGGAGAGGGGAATCATCACCGGAGGGCTCTACATCGCCATGCCTGCCTCCGGAGTGATGTGTGAGTAGTTCATCCTTGGACTATGGTCCATAGCAGTAGCTAGATGGTTGTCTTCTCCTCTTGTGCCATCATGTTTAGATCTTGTGAGCTGCCTATCATGATCAAGATCATCTTATTGTAATGCTACATGTTGTGTTTGCTGGGATCCGATGAATATTGATACTATGTCAAGTTGAATATTGAATTATCATGTCTATGTTATTTATGATCTTGCATGCTCTCCGTTGCTTGTTGATACTCTGCCAAGTTGATGCTTGTGACTCCAAGAGGGAGTATTTATGCTAGATAGTGGGTTCATGCCTCCATTTAATCTGGGACAGTGACAGAAAGTTCTAAGGTTGTGGATGTGCTGTTGCCACTAGGGGTAAAACAGCGATGCTTTGTCTAAGGATAATTGTGTTGCTTACATTATGCACTTTACTTAATACAATAGTCTGTTGCTTGCAACTCAATACTGGAAGGGGTACGGATGTTAACCTGAAGGTGGACTATTTAGGCACAGATGCATGCTGGATAGCGGTCTGTGTACCATGTTGTAATGCCCAATTAAATCTCATAGTAGACACTACTTGCACATGCATTATTATTATGCACTTATCAATATTGTTAATTGCCCAGCTGTAATTTGTTTACCCAGCATGTTAGTTATCTTTATGGAGAGACACCACTAGTGAACTGTGGACTCTGGTCCATTCTTTTACATCTGATAATACAACCTACTGCAATCATTGTTTTCTTTCATTCTCTACAAACAAACATCATTTTCCACACTATACTTTTCCACACTATACGTCTAATCCTTTGTTTTCAGCAAGCCGGTGAGATTGACAACCTCACTGTTAAGTTGGGGCAAAGTATTTTGGTTGTGTTGTGTGCAGGTTCCAAGTCAACCGCCAGGACCTCCCCTATGCACCAACACTTTTTCTGGCATCATTGTCAGGAAGAGGAAGCACTCCCTCCATCACCACTTTTTCTGGCGCCATTGACACTTTCAGAAGTGTCTTCATCTCCTACTGGTTCGATAACCTCGGTTTCATACTGAGGGAAAACTTGCTGCTGCACTTATCATACCTTCCTCTTGGGGTTCCCAACGAACGTGTGACTTTCACGTCATCAGTCTTCTAGGAAGTTTTGTCTCGTGTTGTACTAAGATGCGCCCGACAGAGAGAGGCTAGCCTACCATCGGGTGCTCGGACTATCGGGTCACAGCCTTGGCCTCCGGGTTGTGGGCGACCCCTGGGTCCCCCGGGTCAAGCGTGACCCCGTGAAAGCTTCGAGACCTTTGTCGTTGTATGCCGAAGTCGAGCTTGTTGGGTTCCCGTGTGGTAGGTGGGCTAGTCTTTACACTTGACTTTCTCCATCTTGGTGGGCCCATGTACGATGGACCCATTTTTAGCAGCATAAGGAATCATGTTCCAATGTTACGACACAGTCAGATTTTGTAGGGTTAAAACTTTACAATGTTCACTAGTTTTAAATTCAGATTTGATCATTTTTACACAACCCGTAAAAGAACATATTTTTAGTTGAGATTATACAGTTAGTAGAAAATCTAAAATATGATTTAGAAATTTTAAAAACAAAAAGTTACGTGTAGCTCGGTCTCTATATAGGGGCTCTGGTTTATATAGGTCTTCATATTCATTATCTTCTACTCCGAATTGTACCGCGTTTCCAAGTTTCAGAAAATCTAGAGCCTAATATGTATCAAAAATAATCTAGAGCCTACTAATGACGAACTAGATCTAAAATGCCTTTCGGGTGTTTTCTGCCTTTAAAGACAAGAAGAGAAAAGCGCTCGAAATTGGTAACCCACGTGGCGTCTCATTCATCGATTAGAATCGATTTGGAAAAAGGAAAGAAAAAAAAACAACAAAACTCACCTCGGCCTGACCCTCTTCTCCGGCGACTTCACCCATCGCCGCGGCCGCCCGCCGGCCATCGCGTCCATCCCGACCGCCCGCCGCGGCCCTTCCGGCCCTCCGCCATTCCGCCCCTCCTGCGAGCTCGGTGAGGTGCGCGCGCCTCTCTCGCTGCCCTGCCCTGTACGGCGAGCAAGACGAGAGCGATCGGCGTCGGGATGTGGAGGCGGCGGCTGAGCGCCCTTCTTCCCCGATCCCCATGCTCCTCCGCCGCCCCTTCCTCCTACCAGCAGCACCACCGCCACATCCTCATCCACGCCCCCAATGAGGTAACCCCACGCTTCCCCCCTTTCTTCCTCTCCCGCGCATTCCGTCGAACGCACCCCCGGCCGGACCGAATCTGCGATGTTTGCCCTTTCTTGCTCCACTGGATTGATATTCCTGTGGTTCCTTGATGCTAACCGAGTCGAATTTTTTCTTGCAGACACCACTTGCTCGCAATCTGCTCAGGCTCTTCACATCCCTATCTGTACGTTTGTTCCGAAATCTCCATTTGTATTTTTTGTCAAGTGCGTCTCTGCACAATGCATGTGAATAACTGGTCATGTACCCTTCGTTTATCATCTAGGGAAATGATGGTGCCAGGCCGTTCATTGCTTTCATCCTAGGTAAATTTCCTACCTTTACTCCAGTCTCCAAGCCTCCAGGACTGCTTTTATATGTCTGTAAAATCCATGCATATCTTGTGTAGTATAACTTGAGTCCTTTTCCAGTGATGATAATCAGTGTTATTTTAAGTTGGATGTAGTCCTGCTCGAATTTCAAATTTCCATGTGACTAATGAGGTTCTTGCATATAGGGGGTCCTGGGAGTGGGAAAGGAACACAATGTAGTAGGATTGCTTCCGATTTTGGATTTGCTCATGTGAGTGCTGGTGATCTTCTGCGGGATGAAATAGCTTCTGGTACTGAGAAAGGGTAAAAAAAAATCATTCAATTCTCAGATAGCCATACGATGACTAACACAAATTATTCAGTGAATTGATTTGTTGGTTTACTTGACACTTGTCAGGGAAGACATCCTAGAGATAATAAAGGAGGGGAGGATTGTTCCTTCAGAGGTAACTGTTGAGCTGATCAGAAAAGCAATCGAATCAAGCACTGCTAAAAGGGTTCTTATTGATGGTTTCCCAAGGTGTGAGGAAAACAGAATTGCATTCGAAAAATTAGTAAGTTTTCTGTTTGGTTTGCATTACTAGTCCAGGCTTCTCTATTAATTGAAATAGTATGTGATGATATGATAGGTCGACGATGTTCGTCAGTTTTTGTTCAGCTTTTGGGTAGGCTAATAACGGTGAATGTTGCGGTTTTGTAGCACTGTTGGTTGTAACCATTTTCTTGTACATGCATATCTTTACTTTTTTACATCAATATGCACGCCCAAAACTGCCTGTGCTAGTATGCAATCAGCCATTTCTCATGCATGTATATTTAGTGCTACTAAATTAGTAACTATGTCCTTCTCTAGAACAATGCAATTTTAGTTTTATTATATGCCGTAGTTACCAGTTAATGTTACTACCATTATGGTGGATGCAGGGTTGCATCTTGTCAACTAGTAATAGTATTTATATGAAAGATAATGTTTATGATGTAATAGGGTTAGAAGAAGACACTGGCATACCAACTGAGATATCTTCATTGTTGTCCAGTCATTAATTGCTAGGCAGATAAATGTAGGCTGCATGGTTCTTGTTCTGATACGTTGATGAATAAATTTCAGACTGGAACTGAACCAGACCTTGTGATATTCTTTGACTGTCCTGAAGATTTGATGGTTAAACGCCTCTTAAGCCGTAACCAGGTTTGGTCTTTGTACTATCTTACTTTCCCCACTTCTCTATCTATAAGTTTAATCCTTATGTGCTTCTCTAAGATTTTAATTTCCACATGTTACTTTTGGCTTAGACATTCATCTGCTTAATCGCTCTCTCTTTACTAACATGAAGGATGGCATTCCTAAAGAATAGTGTAAGACTTTGCTTATTTCCTTGTCTATTGCCACAAATAATCATATGTCAATTGAAGAAAAGAAACATAACTTCACTAATTTATTATCCGCATATAACCAAAATGGTTGGTTGATTACTGCAAATTTGTCAGTAGATGTATTACTCTAGGGGGATTTACTCTAAATTATACAGTATCACATTAGATTGATCCCTTTGTTTATTTCTTAGGGACGAGTTGATGATAACATTGAGACAATCAAGAAGCGTCTAAAAGTGTTCGAGAGTTTGAATATGCCTGTTGTTGACTACTACGCTTCAAGGGGAAAGGCTCATAAGGTAATTAATTGAATTATTTTGCACAGAGCATCCCAGATAGGAGAACTTCTTGTACCTTTTACTTTGCTTACATGGTTTTATTTCTATTTACTTTCCAGTAACAGAAAAAGAGTTTGTTAACCTTTTTTATTACCTTGCCTTATGCCTTGTGTTATAGAATTCGATCCAAAAGGCTTCTTAATGGGTAACATTGAACTAGAGCGCCTCCTTCTCTTTACATTTACGAATGTCAATACTTATTTCAGAAAGAAACAAGTTACCCAATGTATAAATAGAAAGAATATATGTCAAAATTTAATTGAGAGACAGAGACAGGATGCAATTCCTTCAAGTTCTGATTTCATTTGACAGTAGCATCATTTCCTATGGCATGGGAAGGAATGTCAGATGTGCCTATCAATTTGATATTAGATGTCTTGAGTGACCGTGCTACATCGGTTTGGGGGGCATTGCTTATCTCTTAAAAATGGGTACAAAGTAGGGATATATCATTGTACTTGGACTGTTTATCATAATGATATCATATTTAATTTAGACTGGCCTCTGGGATGACAAAGGGTACTTGTTGAACTCCATGCAGATAAATGCAACAGGAAATGCAGATGAAATCTTTGAAGAGGTCCGCAAGCTATTCTCCTCCTTGAGGTAAATCCTGATGTTTGAGACATGAAATTTCTCTTATAGGTTGATGGGAAACGTTGTCCCGTGTTTCTTCACCAAGAAAAGGGTACCATCTATTTGGGGGGTCATTTTGTACAAGTGAGCAAACTATGCCGGCATACCTAAAGGAGGTGCAGTCTTGCATCTCTGATTGAAAACTTATCATTCTCTCGTACCTAAGAACGTGACCAGCCAGGACCAGCCCTTGTCAGCATATGTTTATACTTCATAGAAAAAACAACCTGAGCCCCGCGGAGTCCATGACTAGAACGCGGGTGGTTGGCGTGCACATCCTCACTCCTTGCCAAGAGAGTGACGCTCTGTTCTCTATTCCCTAGTACCAAATTAGATCTGAAACATTTCCTGATTTAACGTATTTATCGTATCTTAAATTCTTAATGCTTTGAATTGAATGCCACCCAATATGTAGTACCCATACTTTAAATGCAATAATAAGTGAGAACGTTGCAGCTAGGGTGGGCCGCGGCTAAGCAGAAGGCTATTGCTTGTAATAGGCAGCAAGAGCTTGAATTTCTGATCCTATGCCATTTGTGTTCATTGTGCACAATAAAGAGAGACAAACTCACAAGCAAAATGAATAGAGTAGCATCTGTCTTCTTTTTTTTTAGAAAAGGGGAAGACCCCAGCCTAAGGATGATGGATAAGGAAGAAGAGGTCCTAGAGGATGCCAAGTTGCTAACTTTGCCTCCTTCTTTGACTCATTGAACTCTTGCTTGTAGCTTGTCCTTTTGCCCGTTTAACGAAGCAGTAGCACTTTCACAGCCCCAACTTCTAATAAAGATGTGCTTAGTTAGTACTCATACAAAAGGGAGATGCAAATCGTATGACCAATATCTTGTGTGAATTATAACACTGATTTTCTGAGCACGCGACTTATCTTGCCTGGGTTGAAATTATGTGCATCTAAAAATTTGCCCTGTTTGCAGGCTATGAGGAGGCTGTCGTCTTCCACAGAGCCGGGTCATGCCTGGCGGAAACTCTCCTTTTCTTTTTCCAGCTTTAGCGTACATATTGAGGCACTCATTTGAGGTCCTCTGAAACGCCAGCCTGTTAATGATAAATTCTAACCCTGCGCCCTTGTTGCGCTGACGGTACCTTCTTGTGGCAGAACCGTCACGATAAATTCTTGTCAACACTCTTACTACAGCGTATGGACGCTGTCACCAGAACAGTTGTATGGTATTAAGGTCTATGCCGTGCCTGGCTGGTCACGGTTTACTGTGTATATCTATTTTATTTTATACTATATGCAGAGATGAACTGCAGGCGCCCGATAATAAACTATTGTTGTTCTGAAAGAAAATCAGTACTGGTAGTATTGCTGCGGCCGGCTAGTTTGTCAGTTCCTGGACCGGCCGTTTAATGTAATCAGAATCCTCAACGCGTGCCGTGGAAATGCAGTCCGTTGAAGGCCGGCAGCTGCACGCCTCAGGTTAGTCTTGAAAGTACTCCATCTTGAAGATTGTCTATTCATTCATGGGAGGAGAAAGGGAGAGGAGATGATGGGGATGGATGGCCTAGGATGTAAAATCTTGCTGACTTGAACTCTTCCTTTCCCTGCCTTGCAATCCATGGAGTATATGAACACCAGGCAGCAATCAATCAGCACATCATCATCACATTGACAGGTAAACTCCTCCAAGAGCTTCTCTGGATTCTAGCTAGATACACAAACACTACGAAACACATGAATTTGGTGTGAACGTGAAGAAGGCGGTACGGAAAACTGTCTCGATCCTACGCAAACAAATAACCAGGATAATAAAGAGTTCGAGGTAAGATTGGACTCTGTGGAATCAAGGTAGGCGTAGGACGAAGGATCAGTCGTCACGAGCGCCGTCGGGGTCGACCGGACCTAACTTGCTATGGCGACTCACGAGCACTTGACGAGATCACCTCTTGACTTTCTTTCGCAGCATGAAAACTCCAAGCGGGCCTGCATCTGAACATGCCGCGTGTTGTTGGAGAACACAAGCCAGATAGGATTTTTTGCATGTACATATTGAGCGGAGAATAAATGGAAATTGAATTGATGTTCGTATCCCCCATTGACGATATATATGTGGATAATATCATTTGGTGTCCTATGTCTCGCAAAAAGCAAAAACCATTGTAGCGCTCTATGTAACAAAGTTGTTGTGCTCGCATTGCAAACCTGACGTCCACGGTGTGAGAGCTTGCACAAACGATGAGAACGAGGATTATAACCACCTCTCGTACAATTAGGTGCCTATTTGTCTTGTGCTGCCTCCAAACAATTAGCTGCGAGTAAATTCAAATTTCCAGGACGAAGAATCTCAGCCTTGTGTCCTTGTGGTCACCAAACAAGGAATACCGGATGTTTTGGAACATCCTTGAAACGGGAGAGGGAAAGCATTAGGATATTGCTCTTGCTGTCAGAGTCGAATGAATCTTATTTTTTTTTGGAGCAATCGGCAGAAGCACTGCCTCTTCATATAGATAGAAAAAGGTGAAACCACATTGTACACGGGAGTGTACACGGATGACATGTTTTAGTTAGGTACATGCCGAAACCCACGAAGCTCAAACTCCTTAATAAGATGGAATGAATCTTTGACATAGAATTAATAAGATTTTGCGCCTCAAACTCCTTAATCGCACTAATGAAATTGGTGCGGTGGAACCATTCTGCTAAAATGGTTTCGGCCGAAATGGCACTGTCAAATATTGTCGGGTTCGAACTGCCTATTCTCACAAAGTCAAAGTGGTCAGGGCCGAACGGATCTTTGCGGTGATAAATAAAAATTCTTGGAAATCAAGATTCTCTAGATTCCAAATGTTACTTCGGTGTACTTTTCTGTTAGCGATGATGCTCCATATGTCATCGTGTTTTGGTTTCCCTCGCCAAAATAGAACCATGAGAAACCTGATAGGACTAGGAAGTAAAACCCGGCCATCTTTCACATAATTGCATATTGAGAGGGCGTTGATATTAAAACAACAAAGTGAGTATCTAAATTCCTCACCTTCGAAAAAAAAAAGAATCTGAATTCCAACTAGTATTTTGCAATCATCACCCGTTTTTTTTTAACTGTATAATCATCACCCGTTGATGGTGCTCCAAATGTCAACCTGTCCTGCTTCGAAATGTGTGACCAGTCTCTTCTTCCTTCTTCCCCTTCTCCTTCTCCTCTGATGAAACGCAACAGACAACGGAAACCATCCAAGATCCCATCTATAAGTACCGCCACCGCCGATCGATCGTCTTCCACCGCGCCACCGCATCCCCAGCTGCCGTGCGCTCACTCCGCCGACGGACGAAGAAATGGCCGTGTCGGAGGAGCTGCCGGAGGCGCCGGCGCCGCCTAGCCGCGGCGGCCTGCGGTACAACTCGCCGCTGTTCCAGGTCTCCCTCATCGGGCTGGTCTGCTTCTGCTGCCCGGGAATGTTCAACGCGCTCTCCGGCCTGGGCGGCGGCGGGCAGCTCGACCACACCACCGCCGACAACGCCAACACGGCGCTCTACGCCTGCTTCGCCGTCTTCGGCATCCTCGGCGGCGCCGCACACAACCTTCTCGGCCCGCGCACCACGCTCCTCCTCGGCTCCCTCACATACCCGCTCTACGCCGCCTCCTTCCTCTACTACAACCACCGCCACTCCCAGGTCTTCCCCGTCACGGCCGGCGCGCTCCTCGGCGCCGGCGCCGGCCTTCTCTGGGCGGCCCAGGGCGCCATCATGACATCCTACCCGCCGCCCAACCGCCGCGGCAGCTACATCTCCCTCTTCTGGTGCCTCTTCAACCTCGGCGGCGTCCTCGGCGGCCTCCTCCCGTTCTCCTTCAACTACCACCGCGGCGCCGACGCCGGCAGCGTCAACGACGCCACCTACATCGCGTTCATGGCCTTCATGCTCGTCGGCGCTGGGCTAACGTTCCTGGTTCTTCCCCCCTCCAAGATCGTCCGCGACGACGGCACCCGCGCCACCAGGGTCACCTACTCGTCCGTCTCCACCGAGGGCTGGGAGATCCTCAAGCTCTTCGCCAACTGGCGGATGCTGCTCATCCTCCCCGCCGCATGGGCTAGCAACTTCTTCTACACCTACCAGTTCAACAACGTCAACGGCCTCCTCTTCACGCTCCGCACCAAGGGCCTCAACCACGTCTTCTACTGGGGCGCGCAGATGGTCGGCTCCGCCGGCATCGGATACTTCCTCGACTTCGGCTTCTCCTCCCGCAGGAAGAGGGGCCTCATCGGGGTCGCCGCCGTCGCCGCGCTCGGCACCGCCATCTGGGCCGGCGGCCTCGCCAACCAGCTCACGTACCTCGATGGCACCTTTGACAACAAGATCGACTTCAAGGACAGCCGACGCTACGCCGGACCTTTCCTTCTCTACTTCTCCTACGGCCTGCTCGACGCCATGTTCCAGAGCCTCATCTACTGGATCATCGGCGCACTCGCCAACGACTCACAAATCCTCAGCAGGTACTGTCTACTACACTTACAGCTTCAATCATGATCACTTACAGAGCTGAAGTCAACTACTGTAGCAAACAAATACTCTGTTGTAAGTTCTTCCATGATCCTAAGTTGACTAGCAGACTGTCAACACGAAAGTTTCATAAAATACTCCATGGTCTCAGGAGAGTCTACTGACTTTACACGGCTAGATTTAATATTGAACTACACCGTAACATGCTATCTGAATCATCAACATTCAAAAAGGGGTGACCTTTTTCATGTAAAGAACGTAACTGGAGTCTTTGGCCAATTACCAACAGGGAAAGACGGAAAGTACTAGTAAGAAAAAGCATGATTGCCACGACGTATTGGATGTTTGCTCCTCGTGCCTATCCTGTCCCCTTTCAGAACCTAATTGCAAGGGAAACATCATCTGTTTGCTGTCAGAAACCAGATGTCTTCAGAATTCGTATTAAAGTTGCTGCTGCTGATAGAGATGTGCTACAGCAAATGCTGATAGGTTGTGTTGGACAAAGCTAGATTCTTATCCAGCTACCATTTCCTTTCAAAATAACTACACAACTAGAAGGGGTTGGCGCGCTTTGATGCGCCTGATCGTATTATTGCGGCTATAAATACATGATATTCTGATCTGATTAAAGATTAGTGTGTCATACATGATTGTGATTATGAATACATGACATGTTGACCTAATAAAATATTAGTGTCTCATACATGATCAGGTACACAAGTTCATACCCGTTTTAGGAAATATTGCACATATTGTCTATCACCTACCCTATATAAGCTGTATAATATTTTTTAATCTCTTAATGGGACGAGCCCGACAATTGGTGTAGTGGTGTGTAGACAGCAAGGAGTTGTATGACGCGGGGATAGTTGAGGTGGAGGCAGAGCTAGCGTGTGTCGCTCGTGCTTGTGCTTGCTGGTCGGGAAGGAGGAGGCACAGTGAGAAAGGGGAGGGCCGCTCAGGTGGCTCATCGGTCAGAGCTACAAACGGGAGTCGCGCATGGAAGGAGCGCGACGACATCACTCGAGGACGATCCCCACCGATTCGGCCACATCGGTTCAGATTTGTGGTGGACCTGTCGGATCGAAGCCGAATCAATGAGAGAAGAGCCGGTGGTGGTCACCGAAAAATAGGCGTGAGAGTGACATGAAAAATTTGACTGGCAATGCCGCGCTTGGTGAACTTTAAACAGTGGTTGTGTATTCGCGGCCGATTCGATTAGAGTGGTGGCGAAACTGCCGGATTCTAAGCCAAATCGACGGAAAGAGACGACACTAGTCACAGGTGGAGAGTTGTGAGGATGACATGAAACTTCCGATTGGCAATTAGCATGGGTGTGTTGGTCTTTCTTTTATATGGTAACAGTCAAAAAAAAATTACAAACTTGATGTTATTTGGCAAAATTTAATAGTTGCTGGCGCAAGGTTTGTTTTTTCCCAAATGACCTAGAAAAAGTTATGTCCTATTTCTAGGGGATTGTATATTGTTATTATTTATTTTTACATTTATCTTATGTATCTAATAAAATATTGACACGTAGATGAACCATAGAGCTCTATTTCTAGGGAGATTTCTACATTTATCTTATGTATCCAATAAAACGTTGACACGTGCATGAACCATGGAGCTCTATTTCTAGTGAGATTGTATATTGTAAGGATATCCAATAATTTTTTTTCAACTGAATTTAAAACTATGAACTATAAATAAATAAATAATGTGAGCTAAGTGGGGTCTACCATGATGTTGACATGTGATTTAGCAGTAAATAAGCACGAATATATGTGTATGTCCAATAGAATTTTTTTCAACTGAATTAAAACTGTGAACTATAAAAAAATAAAAAAATGTGAGTTAAGTGGGATCTACCATGTTGTTGACATGTGAACGAAGGAGAGGGCTTCAATTCTATTGGGATTGTATTATGTAGAGATATGCTCTCTAAATTAAGGCTGGTCTTTAAAAAATGGTCCAGAAGAAGCCTTGGTGTGTAATACTTTCTTAACAGTCTCATGCATCATTCTTAGTGGAGTACTCTTCTTAGTGTATCCTGCATTTCTTTATTCTTCGAAGTACAAGCCAAAGTGCCTGCTTGGCATATGCACATGCCCATAATATGGAACAAAATTGAAAACACCATAGTTTCCTATTTTTTCTTGATAATAATTGAGGAGAGCAAGTCTTTCAGCTTCTGCACAACACAGTGCACACACAAAACTAAGCTTTTAAAGCACAAGATTTCCTACAAAAAAAAGGGAGATTCTCGCATTAGAAATGCAATTGGTGCGTTAATCAAAATGCTTTGTCTGAATAAACTTCCAACTTTGTCGCAGATATGTTGGCTTCTACAAGGGGGTGCAGAGCGCAGGAGCAGCTGTGGCATGGCAAGTCGACACCCACAAGACATCCCTGCTATCGCAGCTGATCGTGAACTGGGGTTTGACCACCATCAGTTACCCATTGCTCGCGATCTTGGTGTTCTTGGCCGTGAAGGACGAGGACTACTCGGTGTCCTCCGTCGAGGATGGCAAAGAGAAAGACACCAAAATGGCCGCGCCATCAAGCTTGCACTGAAGAGATCAAGATACGTCTCAGTTATCCAAAAAGAGTGTGTTCGTCTGCTGCAATATCTCAGAAGTACAGTGGCTTTAGGCCGTGGTGTAGAGAGTGTACTCACTTTGCAATCTTTGTGTTGTGTTCAATTGTTACCAATGTGTAGTTGCAGTGTTCAGTGGCAATACCATGTATTTTTTTCCTCTTTTTTTTTTGATCTTGGATTCAGTTTAGTTGCAGTACATTGCAGATTCATTTCATGTTCAAATCATTGTGCAACTTGGCCGCTGCAGTGAAGGAATGATAACCAGTTGGGGCTTCATTATCTATTGGCATTTGTCTGTGGGCTCCTTTTGTGCAGATTCAAGCTCGTGCTCCAGCTAATGGAACCAAAATTCTGAACTGTAGATAATTCTGAATTCGCCAGAAATCAAGCAACTTGGTATAGTAGATCTGTAGGCATAAAAATTTATTGTTGGACTAGCAATTTTCAAGCAACTTCGTACAATTAGCTGCCTGTCAGTGTTCATAATTCTCAACGCAGATCGAAAACTTTCGAACGGCCCCATCGATCATTTGCAAGTTGACGTTAAAACTCTGATGAAGCAACCATCAGGTTAATCCAAAAGAAATAAAAAAGAATTGCCATGCACATATCTCACGTGCTGACCATGCTACGCGGTGGCTGTAATCATTAATCCTTGATTTTTATAATCGCTACACGTGCATGCCGCACGTGATACCACCACGACACGAGGTCCTCGTGCGTTGGGTGCACCCTCATATCGGCACATCCTTCCTGCGAACGTTCTATACAAGAGGTGGTGTCCGCGCTCTCCATTTCCCGAGGTGGGACTAAAACAACAGCATGACTCTGCGTCTCTGCCTATCCTTGCTCTGCTCGTGAGAATCTGAGGTGGGAACGTCTGGGCCGTGAGTTGTGAGAGGCATTCCCCGTGGGCTGGGCCTTACAGTAATTCGGCTCTCAGAACTTTGTTCGGTTTGATAGCCTACTAACCGTAATTCTCAACAACAAAACTTTTCGATGCTGTCATGGTTAATCAGTGCAGTAGTTTGACTTGGCTTTTACTGATCTAAGAGAATGGTAAGAGTGTAATTTTATTTTATTCCAAATGAATCGGCGGAGCACTGCCTCTTCAGTTAACGGAGGAAGTAATTCACAAGCTGTAAAAACACACAATATGGAATTTCACAGCACAAACATGCTTTATTGCAGCCAATTATTAAGCTTAGCTTATTGTAACTTCAACAAAGCTACATCAGGAAGCATAATAATAACTAGAGTACAAGGACGTACCAGAAAACTGGCCCAAACATATCAAACGTAGATTACGCATCAAATTCAGATACAGGCTACAGAGCCACTATTGCTAAGTAAGTTTACATGTCTGACACCGTAGCAACTGAACAGCTTTATCTTGTAGCTCAATGAACGAATCTAAGTAATGTCTTCTCTTCGTGTTGCAGGATACGGATGGACTTCTCCTATGCGAGCTCGAGAACAAGCGCGGATGCTCCGCCTCCGCCGTTGCACACACCGGCGACCCCGATTTTGCCACTCTTCTCCCTGAGAACCTGTTGAGAAGCAAGACAGGATTGGTTTATTTACATCAAAAACTACGAGAATAGGGTGTTGCGGATCAGATGCCGTAAAATGGTGACAATTCATAGTGGCCATAGAAAAGATGTCCAATACCCTTCTCCTTCATGATAGCCATAGAAAAGAGTATATAACTAGATTTCATTATTTTTACTCACGCAAAAGCTTCTTATACGAAAAAAGATCCATCCTTAAGAAACAGACTAACACATGATCAGAACCAAAAAAACAAGAGAGAACTTACACCGATAAGAGTGACCAGAATACGAGCACCACTGCATCCAAGAGGGTGTCCTAAAGACACGGCTCCTCCATGTACATTAACCTTTTCCTGCAAGCACAGAGGTTGTGAGCAGTTGAGTAAAAACTATAATCTGTAGTTTAACTAACAAATATTGTTGGTGAATAAGAAATAATAATATCAAGATGCATTTTCCGATGGCAATATGGGCTGATTTTTTGGCCCATAAAAATTTATTTGAACAAGGCAGGACTTACTGAAGGAAGACCGAGAAGCTTTTGGTTTGCAAGTGCAACAGCCTGTAATAAAAAGGTGGAAAGAAATATGATTAACAAAAAACGGCAATTAGTAAGTAGTTAAATAAATGATCAATACCATACCGCAAAGGCTTCGTTAATTTCGTAAAAATCAACACAGGAAGAATCTAAGCCAGCATGCGCGAGAGCCTTCGGTATGGCAAGTGCTGGGGTAGTGGTAAATAGCTCAGGAGCCTGCATAATGAATTGATAGTTAGAAATATCATTCCTGATTGCAAATTTTGATAGCAATTTTCTTTACAAAAACTTTGGTAGCGAATAACCTTCAGATATTGCAATTACATAAAAATATTCCAGAGAAGGTATTTATGCAAACTTTGATAGCTTATAACAATATTTTATAGTATATAACAATCGGTTATAGTAATTACATAGAACTATTTCATAGAGGATGGATTCATATAACCATCCTGAACTTAGATCATTTCTATATCCGTGTCCAGAACCTTAACCATTATGTACAATTGCTTAAAAGAGGTTAAATGTCTCCAAATTAAGATAAGACTTGGTATTGTGGCTTACTTGAGCTGCATCACCAAATCCTTTGATCCTTGCAAGTACTTGCAGACCAAGTTCTTGAGCCTTCTGCCCACTCACCAATACTAATGCGGCAGCACCATCACTGCTCCATGTAAACCAAACAAATAAGAATCACATATTCAGTAGAAGTACTCCACAAGGCTTGCAAATAAAATAAACAAGCAGACACCTTATACTAGAAGCATTCCCAGCAGTAACAGTACCGGCATTATCCTTGAAACTTGGGCGGAGCTTCTTCAGTTTCGCTGGGTCAAACTAAAAAAACAATTCTCATATTAGACGGTAGTTGAATGATTGCATCACATCCAAATACAATGACAAAAATTTCGCTTTAATTAATCATGAAGACAAGCTATCAGCAACTTTTCCAACATGTACTACATACTGCATATTAATATTATTTAGCTTAGTGCATATTAAATTAAGTTACAGCATGCATGAAAGCACCAAACAAAAAATGTCATTCACGACTTGCTTTAACCAATTTGGCTGTCTTAAAAGGAAATTTGCAGCAACTGCTATCCAAATAACATGGGTATGACGTATGAGTATATTTTACCGAAGTTTCTATTTGAAATAATTTACCTTGTCTAGGCTCTCGTCTTTGTCAACAAGTACCGGTGGTCTCCCTCTGCCAACTGGAACTTCAATCTGGTTGATAGGACACAGAGCATTAGGAAGACAAATAATGAACCATTACTAACTTCGGCAGAGTCAGAAAATCACCGGAACAATCTCCCATGCAAAAGCACCACTGTCACGAGCAGCAATTCCACGCTCATTACTTTGAATAGCAAAATTATCCTACATAAGCATATACAGATTCGGATATGTCAAAATGAAAAATATATCATATATGGTCCGTAATGTACAAGAAGATCATTACATAAAATCCTAGAAGATTTTATAGTATTTGACAAAGTTCAACTCTACCATGTCCTATTCTTCAACAAAGAAGGTGAAAGGAAAATTATAACTGGGAGGCGATTAAGGTGCAAAAACATATTATTCTAAAGAACTCAGTGCACTCAAAGGAAGAACTGTTAGCGTGCTTCAGTATTTAATATTCACCTCTACTGAATCTCTAGAAGCAACTGAGAAATATAGGCACTTCTGTGCAAGCCAGATATAAGAATAATAACTACATTAGAAGGTGGTTACTACAATTTGTCATAAGTTACCTGGTCTTCCCTTGTCAGGGCATGGTTGTCAGCACAAAGCTCAGCACACACTCCCATGGCATAATCACCGTATACATCCCAAAGGCCATCCTTAAGCATACCATCAATGAGGCTATCATGTCCGAAACGAGAACCTTTTCTGCATTTGAGTACGCAGATCAAAACGTTGCCACCAAGACGTAAAATAGGCTTAAGCAACATACTTTAAATAAATTCCAACAAAGAACATAATCTAAACACAAGATGTCAGGTAAACTACTTCCAACAGATATTTTGGCATCCTATTCCACCTCATATGCTAGGTTTATTCACCCAAAAAAAAAACAAGATTGTTCTTCATGTGCAGATCTGGATACAGCCAGAAGAATACTTTACTGACCTAGCCTCAGCAATGTATTTCGGAGCATTCGACATGCTTTCCATGCCACCAGCCACCACAATATCATTGCTGCCCAGTTGGATTGATTGTGCAGCGAACATGGTTGCTGCAGAAAGGGAAAAAACACAAGATCATCGGTCAGAAAAAATGTCTCGCTTCTAGAAACTGCAAACAGAGATCATAAGAAGTTGGTCACATGAACTCAAACCTTTCATGCCAGATGCGCAAACTTTGTTGACAGTGGTGCAAACAACCGTGTTTGGTATCCCTGCACCTAAAGCAGCTTGCCTCGCAGGGGCTTGCCCCAAGTTAGCACTCAAGACATTGCCGAAGAAGACCTCCTGCACAAGGGATGGATCCACGTTTGCCCTTTTGAGAGCAGCTGATCATCACGTTGATCATGTTATTAGTATTGGAATTAAGCAAATCCAACAAATACATACATACAGGGGTATTACTGATCTCACCTTCAATAGCTATGGAACCAAGCTTAGTAGCAGGCAGGGAAGACAGGGCACCAAGGAAACCACCCATAGGGGTGCGCGCAACCCAACAACACAGACATCTGTCAAGTAAGGAAGATGACGTTACTGATTGCAGAATATTGCACACCATCAAGACTACTGGACCCAGTTTTATTCTCTTTGCATTGATTGTATCTTAAAACACACGCTGCCTAAATAGTACCTTCTCTTTCCAGTCACGGACAGCCAAACTTAGGACAAATTGGTACCATTAACTATATTATTTGGCTCCCATACCCATGACCAAGGACAAAATTTGACAAACAGGGAAAGCTAAATCACTAGATGCAAGATATCTCCTTTGATTTGTTGCTCTCCTTAATTCCAATTTTTTATAATAAAATTTTACAAGTGCACAAATCCTAAATAACCACTGGGTGCCTAGAGATGTCCCGATAATATTTTGGCTTCAAAGTAACAATCTTACCTCTAGAATCTGGATGCAGATCGTTCGTGTCATCAATTTTTTGTTCATTTTCATTTAATTTTTTATCACGAAGTCTGAACTTGCTCATTGCCAGCATCATCGAGAACAAGCTCATTGCCAGCATCATCGAGGACAAGCTCGATTTCAGTTCTTGCAATATTTTTTACAAGAAGTGTGTGCACACAGAAAAAATTTCCTCAATTCTCACAGGCAGTAGTGAAATATTTGTTTATACTGGTGATGCACCAAAAACCTCCCCCAAACAAATCACCACTTGTAGATCCAAGTATCCAACTACACCTATAGCTGCCTCTCCATGTGATTCCGAAGGGGGATTATCCAACTACACCTGTAGCTGCCTCTCGAATGCGATTCCGAAGGGGGATAAGGAAGTTACGATACATGCCACAGCCACTGATCTGATGGGTATATTTCGTCAACCTTCTCCATGTCACTAAGCCTACCAACTCGATTATACAGCAAACGTGGTAGGACGATCCAAGGATGCCACAATGATTTAAGGAAACAAACACACACAAATTCAAGATTGCGCGCAGGTAAGGTATCATAATGAAACTCTGAAAAATAACCACTCATCAGTGACTAAAATAACTAGGAATTCTGAGGAGAGTTTGACAATCTTGCTTCACGATGCAGATCGTTTGTTTTCTCGTTCTTATAATTACTAGGAATTCTGAACTAGTAACAACGAGGTCATTGCCAGCACCATCGAGAACAAGCTCGTACCCAGACTCGCTTGCCCGCCGTTCATTCAGAAACCACAAAATTGCAAGAAGAGAGCAGCGTGTACCTCTGGGGCCGATGTTGTCTGAACCCATGGCGGCTCCCGCGCGGCTCTCGACCTGCAAAATTGGAACAAGAAACGAGCTCCGGTTCAGTCCCAACCTACTTGGCCGGCGAGCGCGCCGTGGAATCAAGCAAAGAGCAGCTGGATCGCACGATTCCGCATCAAGAAAGAACGCGGCAGCTCCTCACCAATAATGCGAAGAGAGATGGGGAGAGCGTGCCTGGGGTTGGATGGATCTGGCGCCCGGCGGAGTCCACGAGGCGCACGGGAGAGAAGAGCAGCCGAGATCGTGCTCTGGGCAGGGGCGGTGGGCTGCTGGCTGGCTGGCTGGCTGCTCGTGCAGTCGTGCTCTGGTTATGTAATGGAGGCGGCTCGGAGAGTCAGAGTCCGTGTCCAAGTGGGGGCTGCGGTCACTGCCCGCTAGTCGGATCTCACTTTTTTTCAAGCTTAATTCTGGTAACAATACGTGGCAAAATTTAGTGAAGAATTCATCATTCTTTGACAGATGCACTACCAAAGTGTGGTACAAACCAAATACATATCAAACTACCAAATTTAGGATTGAACTACCAAAAGGACTCGAGAAGATCTCACCTAGGGCGCGATCAGATCGGGTATCGGCGGTGAAGGGCGCGCGCCGTCGAAGAAGAGGACTCTAGGCGTCACCGCCAGCCGAGAGTTATTTTAGAGTTATGTTCTAAAATTACGGAATTAATTTACCGCTCAATCAAGTCATACACCGTTGGGTTTGTATCGTGCGCGTGTGAATTATAGGTTGGATAATGATTGTGATCTTTTTTAGTTACAACTGGTATAAATGTCCTAGACCGTTAGATTTCTTCGTGATTCATGCGAGTCACGAGTTGCAACAAGTTTGATGTCATCACTTGACTTACTAAGATCCAAAGAATATTTTTCATCTTACTAAGAATTAGCACACCCAAAATTATACAAATAGAAGATACTATTTAAAATAAAGACAACGGACCAGGAACATTTTGCAGTTAGAACCGCCGTGGACTGAGAGAAACGTTAGCCGCTTTGCGATAGTTTGTTAACTTACTAGCGCACATAAAAATGTTTGTGCATTCACAATTTTTTTGAAAAAAAACAGCACTTAAAGCATGGTGCCAGCAGCAGTTCTGCATTTACTTTAAAGAAAAATGATGTAAGCAAAGTGGAAGAAAAACAAGAATCAAGTTCCGGCGTCGCCGGGGAGGCTGTGGAGGTGGTTCGTCGGGCGCGGCTCTCTCGCTGTGCTTCTCTGGCCGGCCGAGGAGGCGAGGGGAGGAGCTGGTGGGTGTCGGTGCTCTGTTTTTGGTGCAGGTTGGTGAGGTGGTCTTCTTCTTCGGCGCGTCTGCTTTCGCTGGCCATGGTGGTGAGGCGAGCAGTGCCTGGAGACGGTGCGGTGCGGGCTGGCCTGGTCGGCGTGGCGTCGGTGGGTAGCTGGGTGGAGCTGGGGAGTTGGAGCTTTGGCCGTGGTCGTTCATCGAGCCCAGAGTCCATCGCGGAGCGGCGGATGGATCTTGCGGTCGTCTACTTCAGGTGACAGGTGGTGGTTCCTCTTCCCCGGCGACGAGTGGTACGGCGGCGCCGGCGTCGGTTAGGCTTCTTGGGAGCGCGGTGGTGGACCTGATCGTGTTTCTTCCTGGATGCTGGGGGTGCTTCGTGCAATTTGCAGGGTCCTTCTGTAATTTCTTTTCTTTCTTGGACTTCTTTGTAATTTGTACTGAGTATGCTGTTTATATGGATCGGGTCCTTTTCCTCAAAAAAAAAAAAAACAAGAATCAAGTCAGAGAAGGAGAACGAGTAGCGACATGTGCTGGACCGAGCTGAGGCATGTGTTGACTCGGCGGAAGCACGCGCGTCGACGTTGCTCGTCGCTGTCTCGGGCTCGCATCTACTGTACTTCATTGATGCAGCCCAGCATGTCTCGGGCTGGTCTAGCGGGCTCGCCTATACTTTCCATCAGTAACGGCCCAGCCTGTCTCTCGGATAGTTCTCTTGGGTGGATTTGGACAAAAATAATTCAGCACAGAGTAACCTTAAGTCGGAAATAATTTCAAGCTAACCGGAAAGTGGGTTTTGATCCGGGCACCAGTGCACCCTCCAGTTAAAAATATTCGAAATCCATATTTATAAGCTTCAAAAAGTTTCAAAAAAATTCCACATGTAGCCAATGATACTAGTCATCTGAGCGCGGCAAATGCCGCGCGCCCGTGCTTGTAAATTCTAATTTGAAAATTGTGATGTTCTAAAGTTGTCTAAGCTTGGAAATAATTGAAATTGGGGAAAAAATCGCTTTAAAAATAGTCGGATTTTGGAGACTGCTCAAATTTGAAAATGGTGGGCCCTCAAAATTTTGAAATTTCAAATTTGAATTTTTATCGGAGGACATAAGTAGGCAGCATTTATTTTTATTTGCCCACTTTGATATATTTGTTGAATTTTCCTAATAGATATATTTAAATGTACTGATTTTGCAGCATTTTACATTTTTTAAAAAAAACTAAAAAAAGGGAAAAGAAAAAAAGTCTGACGTGTGGGGCCACTGTGAGGTAGCGATGACGTCACAGTGGCCACAATTGGCCAGAGGATCCCGCGGCGGCGTCGGGCTCGGCGCGCCGCCGCGCTCCTGGACGCACGCGTGGGCACGCTGGATGCGCCCGGAGCCGGGCGACCCGCACGTGGCGGCGCCGCCCCTTCTAGGTCGCCGGAGCGGCCGTGGCGGCGTCCGGACGCGGGCGAGGACGACGGGCCAGGCAGCGGCGATTCCGGCGCTTGGACGGCGTCCCGGCGGCCGCATCAAGGCGAGGAGGGCGAGGCGGCGACGGCGGAGCCCGTGGTGGGCTCCGATTTGAGCGGGAAGGGGCGGCACGGCGGCGCGAGGCGTCGGCGGCCGGCAGCGACCTCGGCGGCGCGCGGGGAGAGAGAGGGGAAGTTGCGTTCTGCCGGTAGTTTTGCGGAAACGCCCCTGGCATTCACGGAATTTGTGTATCAGTCCCTCTGAGGGGTTTTTCTGTGAAATGGGTGCGCCAAAATCCGTGCGGGGCGACGTGTTGCCGCGTGATTGGAAGAAATTCAATTGCTACAGTAGCGCGAGCGCGAGCACATATGGGTCGTCCGTTATCGCGATCGGACGACTGTCGTTTAGGGGCGACGTGGACGCGTGAGAGGGAGCGATTTCGTCCTACTTTTATATATTAAGGCATATCTGATTTTTTGACGTATGAGACCACTTGATCCAATGAAATATAAAAAAAGACCACCTCCGAGTCCAAATGTCAGAAGTACCATGGCGGCTTCCTGGCCAAGCGACACGTGGTGATGAGGACATGGCTACATACACGCGACACCAACAGGACAAGCAACTCAAGCTAATTACGTCAACGTGCACCTTGCATACATACTGCTCCGTGTACACCTTTCCGGCAAATCCATGCAAAGCTCAAGCTGGTGGGCCCTGCACATGCGGTGCATGCAACCAAGACGTCAAAGCCCAAGGATTGGCCCAGCTTCACGTGAGGACTTGGACCCGATAGATGCATGCAATCGTGACCGTGGATGACTCAGCGACCACGACGATCACAATCCTGTCGCCGCAGCGTGTCCGTCCTAAATAAATAGCTAGCTTCGGATTAGGGTTAGATCGGGTTTTGTTTAGAGAAGTTTAGCTCCTGCTACTTTTATTTGTCTACGCTCGTAGCGGCTAGTGCGACCGTCCAGACAATCTTTCGGAACCCCAACTTTTGTGTTTGAGATTATTATTCATCTAGCATATCCGCAATTTCAGATTGCTTACGCTATTGTTTTCTTGCTTGTTCTTCGATTTGCACGCAGGAAACGTCCTTCGTGGACAGGTTGATCGTGTCGTTGGCTCGGTCGATAACATCGTGGAGTTGGTTCAGCGATTGCCGTGGATATCAGTCGTGTACGGTTCTCCCTATGCGGTTGGTAGCCGAATCGTGAGAGTCAAATCCTCTCCAAATCGTAGTTATCCTCTCTCATCGAAAGATCGGGAACCCTAGAACACATCACGTGGTGAAGGCCGCCGTGGGCGATGGCGGCCTCCTACAAAGGCCGCCGTCGACGACGGCGGCATCTGCCACGTGTCGCTTGGCCAGAGGCCGCCACGGTATTTTTGCCAATTTGATTGAGAGGTGGTCCTTTCTAACATTTCACTCACCCAGGTGGTCTCTTGTGTCAAAAATTCGATATATCTCACTTACGTGCAAAATTTCAACTCCAAAAACTTTGTATTCTGAGCTACACAAAAATGACAAATGTGTAGATCTGAGAATTTATATTTTCAAATCTCTAATTTTTAGCAGATTTGTTATTTTTGTGTAGCCCACAATACACAGTATTTGAATATAAAAAAATTCACGGTTATGCGATACACCATGGGCTACACATGGAATTTTATCAGATTTTTTAAAGCTTATAAATATGGTTTTCGAATTTTTTAAACTGGAGGATGCACTAGTGCCCGGGATCAAAAAGTCTCCGCTGCTAACTAACCCTCCATGATGTCAGGTTCTGTGAGTCCTCCATAGTACGGCGCATCATGACCATCATTTTCTTGTCCAAGGAAACAACATAACCGGTGTCCGTGATTTATTTCATATATATTCTTTGGAAACCGGCCCAACCATTCGCTGGGAATGGCTGAAACATTTTACTCGGCATTCATGGCGGTGCGGGCAAATTCCCTCATCTCGCTACTCTCACCGTTCATTTTTAGAAGGCACATTAGTTATCATTTCTATTTTTTTTCCGAGAATAGCGGGGGAGAAGAGCTTTCCCCACCAATTTTTATATTACTCGAAGAACCAAAGGGTAATGTCGTCAGTAGCACGCTGGAGAACAACACAGTTACATTACAGCCAGATTTACAATTAGCAAAGAAGGATGAGGCCACGCAGCGCCTCTACACGGTGCGACCAAAGGGTAATGTCGTCAGTAGCACGCTGGAGAACTTCAGAGGGCGAGGTGGTGACAACATTAAATGAGTGAATTTAAACTTGTTTTGTTCATAAATTCACTCATTTTAGCATGTACTCCCTCCGTTCCAAATTACTTGACTTGGGTTTGTCTAAATACGGATGTATCTATACTTGTTTAGTGTCTAGGTATATCCGTATTTGGACAAACCCAAGTCAACTAATTTGGAACGGAGGGAGTAGTATGTACTGCGACTCTGTATCTCTGAAACTCGTGTCAGTGTTTCTCGTCAACTGAATTTGCTAACGTCACAAGACACCACTGATGGAATCATGGAACGATAACAGATACAGCAGAGTTGCAGCCCGCTGGTGTTGTTCACGTGGATTCTGAAGCTAATGCATAGCAACTATGTTTCTCTGAAACTTGAGTCAGTTTTTTTTCACCACAGGTGGAATGGTAGTAACAGAGGATTGTCACATGCTGCAGCATTTCTGCTGGTTAACTGCGTGATGGGAGGCCATGCCGGCCGTGCGTGCTCGCTCAACCAATTTGCCCGGCGAGGGAGGGAGGTGGCAGCGGCCAGCAGCGGTGACATATCGCATTCACTGCCGGCATCATAGACGCCGACGGGGCTGGACACATGCCATGTCGACGAGCTCAGTACTGGCACCGACGAGTCTACGTACCTGCAGATCGGTACGGACGCGGTGACAGGCGCCAAACAGCACCGATCAACGTCGGTGCCCCACGCCCATGCTCGCGAAATATTGCTGGGCCCTTCTCGTCTTCATTGACGAACCGGAATCAGCGGATGGCAGTAAAGAGAGCGTTCGTCATGTCTGGCGAGCCGACGAAACCCACGGTTTGTGGTTGCAATCACATACTACGACGACGAGCAGCAAAAATCACACGGTATGATGACAAATTTGTTTTAGGGGCAGTAACAGCAATTAATCAGCTGAGAAACTTGGTCCCGACAGAAGAATTACAGATGCAGCTGCAGGAATGGCCATTGGGGAAATTGGCAGAGCGACCGATGATGTAGGAAATAGGCTTAGCATCTACTGTACTGGTCTTGGAGGCGGCGGCTGGAGGCGGTTGACGAGGGCGAGGGCGTTGCTGGTGGCCTGCTCGAGCGCGACGACCCTGCGCTTCACGTCGTCGCGCGGGGCGCCGTAGGTGGCGAGGGAGTCGAGGCAGGTGTCGGCGTCGGTGAGCGCGGCGCTGGCCCAGGTCTGCACGTTGCTGAGCCGCCACCTGAACCTCGAGCTGGAGGCGCGGCCCATGCGGCCGGCCAGCTCCGCCGCCGACCGCCGCAGCAGGTCCGCCGCGTCGCGCACCGTCTCGCGGCAGTCCCTCATGGCTCCGCCCCCGCCTCCCGACTTGGAGGTGGCGGCGGAGGAGGACAGGGGGTGGCCGATGTAGGCGGAGCAGTTGTGGGCGGCGTCGGCGGCGACGGCGAGCGCGGCCTGGGCGAGCCGGCGCGGGCTGCGGCCCACGGCGGGCGCGCGCGGCAGGAGGCTCCGCTCGCAGGCGCGGGGAAGGTCGTGGAGCGGCAGCAGCGCCGCACGAAGTCCTCCGCGGCGGGGCTGGGCGACGGTGACGCGGCGGCTAGGAGGATGGAGAGGCAGAGCAGGGCGAGGTGGCGTCTCGTCATCTTTGCTTCTAGAGGTTTCTTCTCTCCTGGTCCTGGGAAATGGAATGGGTCTCCTTCCTTGTTCGGGTTGGGAGCGCCCGGGAGACGGGAAGAAAAGGAGTGGGGAGCGTCGGCGCTCGCCTCGCCGGCCAATGAAGTCGACGAAGCGAAGTGCAAAGGGCAAAAGAGGAAACCGAATTGTTAGGCAGCCTCTCATCAGTGGGGAGTGACCAGCCGTGCCGGCGACCGCCTTTCTTCACTCAGAGTGCACGAATGGATTCATGGAAAAGTGAATCGATATTTGGGCAAAGTTTGTTGCTCACACCCAGTTTCTTGACTAGAATTAAAGGTCAATGAGAGCATCTGCACGACACCCACCAAATCCGTGTCCGGCACCCCAATTAAGGTCCAATTCGAGTGGACAAGAATTCGTTTCCGACAACCTATTGAGGTCCAATTAGGGTGTCGGGCGCATGTCTGACACAATGAAATCCCGCTTACAGCGGTGCACCCAGATTAAAAAAATGACTACAAAGAAATTTAAAAAGGTTCGAATTTCACCTATTTCTAATACATGACAAAGATTTTGAATGAGCTAGGCGCCCAAACCCTAGCCTACTTCTCCTTTTCTCACTATGCCACGTCGTCGCCTGGCTGTCGTGGAGGAGGAGCCACAGCTGGTGGAGGTGTCGTCTTTACACGACGCACGGCCGGTGGAGGGCCACCATGTGCGCCGCGATTTGCCATCGTTGCCATGTACTCGAGGTTGTCGCGCTTGATGGTGGCCACTGAGTTGGCGAGGGCCGCCAGAAACCTGGGGATATCGCCTTCGTGCTCGTTTCGCAGCAACGACAACATGTCGTAGACTCGTAGCCCGCTGGGATGACCTTCACCGGCATTGGCTCTGTCCTAGGGAGACAAAGGTAGAGGGACTGCTCGGTGGTGAACGCTCACGACGTTCACGGATGACGATGTCGCCGTCACCTCCTATACAACGCAGTGGTGAGTGCGGCTCATACTTATCCGTCGGGCTAGGCGCAAGGGAGGGACGCGCGGTGCCGGTGGTAGCAGGTGGAACAAGATCCCGTGGTTGCGTGAGATCGGGCGGCTTCGACAGAGTCAACTGTGTGGTTGGTTGCCTCCCATCACTATTTCCCCTGGCCGAGTTGTAGTGCGTCCAGGCCGTTGGGGCTGTCGACGTTGGCGATGACCGTCTCCCGCTCGCGCTCGAAGCGGTCTAGCCAACAAAAACCCGAGTTCGCCTGGCCGTTCCCGGGGAGGCGCCGCTCCTCCAACGTCATCCAGCTGCGGCACCGAGCGATGAAGCGGCGGATCAACTCCACCGTCTCACGTAGTGGCAACATGGGAAAGCCACCAGGCGAGACGACCTAGTGCTTGGGTTGACGGTAGTCGGGAGGGCGTCTCGGGCAGTGGCAACACGGGAAAGTCACCAGGCGGGATGGCCTAGTGCTTGAGTTGGCGGTAGTTAGGAAGGACGAGGAGTCTGCACAGGTGCAGTTCCTAGGCATCGTCTCTGTTGATAATGGTGCGCATCCACGGTGCACCATGGATGCGAGGGCAAGTGGATTGGCAAGGAGGAGGGCATGGTGGATAAGCACGGCGAGGTCATCCCCACTGTCTTTTATCGACGAGATGGGCGGTGTGCGGTTCGGGCGGCGTAAAGCGTATATAGGTCAATATGTGTATCTTTTTTTGTCCGATGCTGCTAAAGAAATTTATGTGGCCACGTGATGCTGATGAAGTTATGAAATTAAAAGTCCCTGCTAATCTGGACGAGGATTTCTTAGGTTGGAATTTTGACAACCGGGGTTTGTTTACTGTTAAGAGTGCATATTTTTTTTTTTGCGGGGAAGTACAGGTGGTATCACTCCACAGCCCTAACAGACCAGCCCTCAGGAAATAGAAAAATTACAACCAGGTCCATCAGGATAAGGAAGACGATGCCGACGAAGAAGCCGTGCCGCTGGCGCGCCGCCGCCGCTCCTCCTCTGAGACCTTGGACAGGACGGAGTCCCATGGCGAGCGGGAAGTCAACTATCCTCAACCCCGGAAGGCCTCCACCTTGCAACGCCACCATCATCTTCACGCTGGAGCTCACCACCTGCAACAACCAGATCAACAAACACCGGAGCCGCCGCACACGACCACCGGCACGGGAACTCGACGCACGGCATCTCCACCGAGATGCGAGCGCCAGAACGGAGGCAGAGACATGGTGGGGATCCGAAGAACACCACCACCGGAGAAGAACTCCGCCCCCACAAACCACCTGCACAGCCGCACCCTCCTCCGAGCGCCGCCGCCGGTCACCCCACTCACACCTAGTTATGTACAGGTGGGATCCGAGGTTCCCCCACCCTCCCGCCGCCGGAGCGGCCGGCGGAGGGGAGGGGAACCGGCGAATCGCCGCCGGCGAACTGGAGCGGACGGGAAGTTCCAAGAAATCGCCCTACCCTACTGTAGCGGGGGAGGGGAACGACCAAGGCTTCGTCTGTTAAGAGTGCATATTATCTGGCTATAAGGCATAGGGTGCGACCGCGATTTGAGGCGTCAGGAAGCCGTGATGTGGAGAATAACCCCACGATCTGGGATTATATTTGGAAGGCTAATGTTCCTCAAAAGGTTCGAATATTTGGTTGGCGATTTGCTCGTGATGCACTTGGAACTGAACATAATAGGTGCAAACGGACACTTAATAGGTGCAAACGGACACTGTCAGTGCGGCCAATATGCAGTATTTGTGGAATGGAGAAAGAGGATGGTTTCCATGCTGTTGTCGTATGCACAAAAGCGCGTGTGTTACGTGCTGAAGTTCGTCAGATATTGGACCTCCCGCCAGAGGATTTATTCATGAGATCATCCGACAATTTGCTCCAAATTCTTTTAAGTGGTGTGGATGATCTCTCACGTTCACGAATTCTGCTACTTTTTTGGAGATGTTGGCATTTGCGTAATGATGTTATCTTTGCAAAGGAAGAAGCGTCAGTATCGCAGTCAGTTGGCTTCTTGCAGAACTACTGTGATTCGCTGGTTCAAATTGAGCAGCAGAGGAAGGGAAGCAAGGGCAAGGTGCACGTATCTCAGGTGCGAAAATCATCCTGGAAGGCTCCTACAGAGGGGTGGGCGAAGCTGAACACTGATGCCAGTTTTGACCTGCATTTTGGAGAGGCAAATGCCGGGTGTGTCATCAGGAATTGCAATGGAGCGGTGCTACTGTCGGCATGGTCATCTCTACCGAAGTGCTCAGCTGCTGAAGAAGCTGAATATCTAGCATGTGCGTATGGGGTGAATCAGGCGCTGGAATGGTGTGACATGCCTCTCATAGTGGAGGGAGATTGCTCTTCGCTTACGGATGGTCTGCGTGGAGATTCCAGAGACCGATCTCGGTATGGTCTCATCCTTCAGGAAATCAAGCTCCTTTGTAACGATCGTAGAGAGGTTGTGTTTAGTAAAACGAATAGGGAGAGTAATATGGTAGCTCATGAGCTTGCGCAATTAGCTAAAAGGGGTGTGGCAGGCGCGGTTTTGCGCCTGGAGGCTCCCCATGCATAGATGAGTTACTTGTAAAGGACTTCACTGGTTTGATCTAATAAAACTCCCTATTCAGCGCAAAAAAAAATGTGTATCTTTTTTTGTCCGATGTTGCTTATAAACTGGAACAACCATTCTTTTTAAATCGATGAATTTCCGCTCTCGTAGTCCTATTATTACAAAAAAAAAACTCATGGATTTTTGGAAATTGATCAGGAGGAGTGGAGGACAAATAACCAAAGGAGTCAAAATGGAGCGGACTGTTGCATCAATGTTTGATTTCTTGCTTGTTCATTCTTCTTCCCCGCAAATAACCAAAGAGTATATTTTACTGAAGAACCACCTGTTTTTTTTTTTTTTGAAATACAAACCTGCGTACAATCAAAGGATACAGAGACGAGTACATACGCAAATTCGTACAAAGAGCACTCTACTCACAGCACTACAGCAGCGAACTGCTGAACCACCAGAGTTCCTCGACGCCGACGAACGCCGGAGAAGAAGAAGCCGACCACCACCCGCCTGGCAGAGGGACGACCTCCAACGTTGAAGAAGACCGCAGGAGCCACTCGCCGCAAGCAGCGAGATCTTGCCGATTAACACGCACGGCCAAGCCATCCCACGACCAGCTCCAGCACCACCCGCCGCCGGGACGGCCAGGCCGTGCCAGAACCACCACCACCGCACCACCTTTCCCAGCGCCAGAGCCGAGCACCGCACCCTGAACAGGCAGCAGAGGACCACCGGAACGCCGCTGCCCCACCCCCAGAAACTCCACGGCCAGGCCAGAGCAAACCTCACCGAGACGGAGACGGAGACGGGGGACAAAAGCTCCGCAACGCGCCGCAACCACGCCAAGAGCACCAAAGCCCACCGGATCCATGGATCCAGGAGCACGGGCCGCCGGAAGCTCGCCAGCTCCGTCCCAGAGGACCTCGCCGCGATGGGGAAGAAGCTCCGGCCACACTCCCTTTATTCCACAGCGCCGTCGCCACCACCACCCTGCCGACGCCGCCGGAGAGCCCTACTCTACTATCTACAGGCCATGAGCACAGATCGGAGGCCCCTCCACCCTCCCGCCGCCACAAGGACGGCCGGAGATGGAGGAGACCGCCGATCCAGCCGCCGGCCGTGCGAGGAGAGTGGGATCGCCCCCTTTTCGCCTGTCGGTCGCCTCGAGAGAGGGGGAAAAGAGAGTTCACCTGTTTTGCTTTTGAACTTACATCACTGAACAACTTTATGCATCACGGAACGGAGCGTGATACATTACGTTACGTCTCTTCCTCCTCCCCACACACAGCCACTTCGCTCGCTTCCCTCGTCGTCTCCCTCCTTCCCATCCCTCGATTGCCCAGCGATGGGCGGCGCGGCGGCGTCCAGGTGGATGCAGCGGCTGAGCGCGGCCAGGATCTCGACGGAGGCGCTGCAGCGGGGCCAGAGCCGCGTCATCGACGCCTCCCTCACCCTCATCCGCGAGCGCGCCAAGCTCAAGGTCGCCCTTCCTTCCATCTCTCTCTCTATCATCCCCCCTATCTCCATTCCCTACCCGCCGCCACCACCGTGCCGTTAATTCCGTTTTATCTGCATATTCCACCCGTTTTATCTCCACTGACTGACGCGAAGCTGTCCTGTTGGGGTGGAGACTGGAGAATCAGCGACACGACGTCAGCCCAGATCGAATCAACTTGTGTCATTTTCTTGTTTTCTTTCTACTATAAATCTTGCTTTACTAATCAATGCTATTTCGCATCAGCTGATCCACTTGCTCCTATATTTTCTCAAAGCACGTGATTAGTATTATCTACTGAAGAGTTACGGCCCCCTAATTGTATATTACTATGAATAATCTATCCTGGAATTGCGCAACACTTGATTGATACAACGCAATTTGGCCAGCCTGCTAAACCATTAGCAGATACAAACAGTAGATACTTTCAATATAATAATTCACAAGGAAACATGGGGGACATTTGTATCAGTTCTTCTGAAATGCAGGAAATCCACACATTCAGACAGTTTCAGATTCAGCGGCCCCACATCACAGTTCGGTGAAATTTGAGGAGTACATGGACTGGATTGTGCCACTTTCAGCACTAGGAATCACCATCTGCTACCTTGTGAATACCAAATTGTTCTCGGGGGTTACTTTTGATTCTTTTGAGGAGTAAACACAATTGTTTACTGAAACAGAGATTAGTAGGATATGGTCAAAGCTGATTACATGCACATGGGCTCGACTAATCTGTGTCGTAAGATGGAATCTAACACCCTGATAGCTTACACGGGTGTCCCTTCTCTGTAGTAGCTAGTGTATGTACCATGCATGTTACACCTCAAGAAAAGGAGTTTGTGGAATATATATTTCCTCTTCATATTCCGACAAATGATTCATTTGTTCAAAGACATATTATGATCCAAGGCTAAATGACTACTCGTAATTTCCCCACCCAGCTGATATAATTGAAACAGTGATAAATTTGTGGCCAGTTTTACCAGTCCTGATTTTATTTTCACTTGGATGCAGGGAGAGCTGCTCCGTGCTATGGGTGGCGTTAAAGCTTCTGCAACTCTGTTGGGAGTACCACTCGGGCACAACTCATCGTTCCTGCAGGGGCCTGCATTTGCTCCTCCCCGCATAAGGGAGGCCATTTGGTGTGGAAGCACCAACTCTAGCACAGAAGAAGGTAAACATAACGTCATCAAAATGCCTAGTAGCTATGTTGCATGTAAGACATAACCTTTCGCGCTATGCAGGCAAGGAATTAAATGATCCAAGAGTGCTGACCGATGTTGGTGACGTCCCTATACAAGAGATTCGTGATTGTGGTGTTGAAGATGACAGATTAATGCATGTAATCAGCGAGTCTGTCAAAACCGTGATGGAGGAAGTAAGTATATTATCCCACAATGATTGATTGAGAAACTTATTTGAGAAAACCCAAGACATTTTTCTACTGTAGTTAATACAACTTAAGGATCTTATTTCCGAATGCCAGATATTTGCCACAACAAGGCTGAAAGCAATTGAGAATAATGTTTGAAATATTATTTTCACATATTTAATAACAATGGCACAACGTTGTATAGGATCCTCTTCGGCCGTTGGTTTTAGGAGGCGATCACTCAATATCTTATCCAGTTGTTAGGGCTGTGTCGAAAAGCTTGGTGGACCTGTAGACATTCTTCATCTTGATGCACATCCAGATATCTATGATTGTTTTGAAGGGAACACTTACTCACATGCTTCCTCATTTGCAAGAATAATGGAAGGAGGTTATGCTAGGAGACTCCTACAGGTAATCTTAATTTTTCATCATGTCTGAGGTCCTCAAATGACCCATTGGGCTACTTCTGAAAGAAGATATTAGGTCTAAACATAATGGTGTGTAATCCCCTCTTTATAAATACAAGTTATTAGGATTTAGCATCTACCAGCTAAATGATTACTGGGCACAGGATATCATAAAAGAATATTATTTCCTTGTCCATTAGCGTAAGGGACCAGAGAGATATGTTGAATTGTAGCTCTTGTTGTTCCACAATTGCGAAGTGGATAAATCTGGTTTTATCCAGCTTCTGTGTCTTTATCTTTACCTTAATTCTGATGGATTTCAGGTTGGACTCAGATCTATTACTAAAGAAGGACGCGAACAAGGAAAGCGATTTGGTGTGGAACAGTATGAGATGCGTACCTTCTCCAGAGATCGAGAGAAGCTTGAGAATCTGGTAACTTGTAAACCACACCCTTGCATATTTTCTTACTTTATCAGCTGTTCATTTTAACAATAGGGCAGTTGATATTGATGTCTTCTATAGTGCCCTTGTGCCTGTCACGTCTTTTGTTAGTATCGTTAATTTCAGCTGACATTCATAAATCACAAATATACCATTCATCGCTCTTAATTGAAAACTTGTGCAGTAGTCCTGTTTGCCCGTTTGAGATCCTAGAATTTGTGAACTGCTTTATAACCAAAACAATGGAAACATGGAACTAACCTTGCTAATTACTATTGTTTGGCAGAAACTTGGGGAAGGTGTAAAGGGAGTGTACGTCTCCATCGACGTGGACTGCCTTGACCCTGCGTTTGCTCCTGGTGTCTCCCACATCGAGCCGGGAGGCCTGTCGTTCCGCGATGTGCTCAACATCCTCCAGAATCTGCAAGGCGATGTCGTGGCAGGAGACGTGGTGGAGTTCAACCCGCAGCGTGACACGGTGGATGGGATGACGGCTATGGTCGCCGCGAAGCTGGTCCGGGAGCTCAGCGCCAAGATTTCCAAGTGAGCCTCCGTGGGGCGGCGGTAGGATTTTCAGGCTCGTTGGTCGTTGATCGTTTTCCCTATATATATGTATATCAGCTGTGCCACAATTTTTTAATATGACTTAACTTCTATAAATAATGATAAAGTCATGCTGCAAAAAGTTGATGCCGAACTTGTGTTAATTTGGCACTGTCTCTCACTGGCACTGTGCTCTCACAGTTTTGTTGGTGGAGTGAGCTCCTTAATTCAAAACAGTGAAGTGAGCTCCTTAATTCTTTGACAAGGCATTGGCTTTTTGGTTGGATCATATATTTGAGTTTGTTTTGTTCTTTTTTGGAGTCGTGGAGTTTGAAGATGGCGACACAAACGCCTTTGGGGAGTTTTGGCAAAGTTTTTTTTTTAATTAGTTTTGGCATAGCTGTTTTAGAGGAAATGTTGTGAAAAGTTAGGTACTAGGTAGATCTTGAGCAGGGATTTTCTGTTACTCCCCGACAGTGAAAGGTACAAGAAAGACGGACTGCTGAACAGATTTTCTGTTGCTTTCCCGCGAGTAAAGGATCGCGCAACAGAACGAACTCAGCTGACTGACCATGGCGTCGGCCGGCGGCGACCCGCCCATCCTCCTCGTAGGCCCGCCGTACGTGTCCTTCAACGAGGCGCTGCGCGACCGCTTCCGCGTCCTCGACTTCTCCGCCTCCGACCAGCCCCTCCCGGCCTTCCTCGCCGCGGCCGCGTCCGCGCCGGAGCCCCCGCGCGCCGCGGTCGTCGTGAACGGCGGCTCCATTCGCGTCGACGCCTCGTTCCTCGACGCCGTCCCCTCCCTCCGCTGCGTCGTCTGCACGGGCTCCGGCGTCGACTACGTCGACCTCGCCGAGTGCGCGCGCCGCGGCGTGGTAGTGGGCAACTCCGGGGAGGTCTACTCCACCGACGTCGCGGACTACGCCGTCGGCCTGCTGCTCGACGTGCTCCGGCAGGTGTCGGCGGCCGGGCGGTATGTCCGGCGTGGGTCCTGGCCGGTGCAGGGCGACTATCGTCTCGGATCCAAGGTCCGTTTCTTGCTTTCCTGGATCATTATTTGTGTGCTTACTGAATTACTGCAACAAAGCAACTTCTTGATAATTCGACCAAATCATCTCCGATTTTTGTCTCCTCCTTCTCCATGATTTAACGAAATGAAGCAACATAATAATGTGTGCAACTGTGCTTACTGAATTGCTGCAACAAAGCAACTTCTGGTTAGATCGACCTAATCATCTCCGATTTTGCTCTACTCCTTCTCCATGATTTAAGGACACGAAGCAACAGAATAATGTGTGCAAGTGTATCCAGGCCATCTCATAAAATTTGTGAAGGGAAATCCCATTTTGTCATTCTCTGAAGATTAACACTGTATCACAAACCCAACAGTTAACTGTCCTGCTTTCCACTACCTGTCAACAACCTTATTTCCGTATGTTTGAGAATTGCATCCACAGTTTGGGCACTTCTTAATACACCAGTCATTCAATAACTTCTACCGTATTTAGCGATGTCACAAGAACATTTATCTTCTTCCTTTGGTACTAAAAATTAACATAAATCTTGATGTTATTTCGATGGTGTCAGCTTGGTGGGAAGCGTGTTGGCCTCATCGGTTTGGGGAACATTGGCTCTCGGATTGCGAAGAGGCTTGAAGCTTTCGGTTGCCTCATCCACTACCACTCCAGAAAACCGAAGGATTCAGTCTCTTACAAGTACTTCCCTAAAGTTCAAGATCTTGCTGCTGAATCTGACGTGCTCATTGTCGCCTGTGCGCTGAACAAGGCAACTCGGCACGTCGTGAACAAGGATGTGCTGGAGGCCTTCGGAAAGGACGGTGTGGTCATCAACATTGGGAGAGGAGCACACATCGATGAGGCGGAACTGGTCGTGGCGCTCAAGGAGGGAAAGATCGCAGGCGCGGGCCTTGACGTCTTCGAGCACGAACCTAAGGTGCCAGCAGAGCTGTTCTCCATGGACAATGTGGTTCTGACACACCACGCTGCGGTGTTTACGGAGGAGTCCAGGTCGGACCTGCTCGCGCGCACCATCGGCAACCTCGAAGCCTTCTTCTCCGGTCAGCCATTGCTCTGTCCGGTGCATGCTGATTCTCTAGCGCAGTGACTGCAAGTCAGGCCACTCAAATTGGATTGTGTTTTAATGTTGTTGCTACCATATTGAATTCATGTACTCTTCTTGAGAGAACATTGCAAATTATATAGTACATCATTATCAGGGTGTACATTGTGAACCGGCTGGTAGTACTCTCATCTCTCTCCAGATCTCCTAAGAGAATAATGTACTGGTGGTACTGATGAGATAGTTAACACAACAAACCATTCATCCCACTTAATTCAAAACCTGCCTTAGTTTGGTGCTGTGCTCTCACTGTTCTTATTAGTAGAGTTTTATAGAGAAAGGTTATGTTCTCATAATGCATTGACATCTTATATCGGAGAAACCTAATTCATTACTACCAGTTTTCTTCTACTTTGTATTTGTTTCGTTGCACAATAAAAGCATTTAGTCCATTCAAATGAAATTGAAAATGAAATGATGTGGACTGTTAGGTGTTGAGTAGGTTTTCTGTTACTTTCCAACAAGGAACGAATAACAGAAGTTCAGACATCAGAACAGAGCACACTGACACTGATTGAGGAAGTGAGGTAGAACTATGGCATCGGCCGGCGGCGACCGCCCGTCCTCCTCTTACGCCCGCCGGAGCCGTCTTTCTCCGCCCTGCTGCGCGAGCGCTTCCGCCTCCTCGACTTCTTCGCCTCCGGCGAGCCCCTCCCGGCCTTCCTCGCGGCGGCCGCGCCGGAGAACCCGCGCGCCGCGGTCGTCGTGGGCGGCGGCTCCGTGCGCGTCGACGCCTCGTTCCTCGACGCCGTACCCTCCCTCCGCTGCGTCGTCAGCACGGTCGCCGGCGTCGACCACGTCGACCTCGCCGAGTGCGCGCGCCGCGGCGTCGCCGTCGCCAACTCCGGGGACGTCTTCTCCACCGACGTCTGTAAGAAAATTAGGGTTGGAGCAATTTCGGCCTACCCTCTATTCCTCTGCCTTATCGGTGGTGCCGCTCACAATGCATATTGAGGCTAGAGGGTGGGACCTTTATATTGACTCCAAATTCCAGATAACTGAATCTGTTTCCAGATAGGACTCGTGACTTGTTAAACCAACCACTATCATTAACAGCCATTAATCGAGCCTATTACCGTTAAACAATTAGGTCTCAGCACGCATGTGTGAGTCATGCGTCGAGTTTGAATACACAATCAAAACTCGCAGGCTTTAACAATCCATAGAGCCAATCCTACGGACAACCTGGCATTCCACTCTATACTGTTCCCGGGTATAATTCCAGCATATTAATATACACTGTATTCCAATATAGACGTACCGTCTTCGTTAAGTATATTTCCTTAAGTACATGCGCATCAATAATTCCCTGTTATTTCCGTGATGCTTCCACACTGAAATTTAATTCCGAACAATGTAATAAATAAATAAAATGTTGAAAGACATAATTTCCTACAACGTCGCCGACTACGCCGTCGGCCTGCTGCTCGACGTGCTCCGGCAGGTGTCGTCGGCGGGGCGGTACGTCCGGCGCGGGTCCTGGCCGGTGCACGGCGACTATCCCCTCGGATCCAAGGTCCGTCCGGTGGTTGACTTCGCGGCTTGTTGTTTGCTTATATTCCGTACTAAATGGCTGCAACGAAGCAACTTCTTCTTGCGAAGGTCATATAGTTGAGTTTGGGCACGCTTTGAGTTCAAGTTTTCTGAAAATAAATCTGATTATTTGATCACCAAGAACATATTATGTGATGACTCAAATTCAGATTATAGCTCTTAGCTATACACTCACTGGTCTATGGTGGTAAAAGAACAGAGTATACTCTAGGAGGAATTTAGAGGAAGTACAGTGTTCTGTATTCACTTCTCTGTTGCTAGAATGATCTAGGGGAAGCACAGCTATAGCTGGAAGGGATGCTGATTCAGTAACATCTTCCTCACGATTTGTGAATTTATGAAATCATCGGCGACACTGAAGTATGCTGAAGGAGGAACTAAGCTCTGCTTTTCTGGAGTTTACATGTGGCCATGCATACTTCCCTTGCTTGTAGAGATTACATGTGGCCATGCATACTTTGCATACTTCACTTTAGTTTTGTGACCATTCACAATTTTAATTAGGGGTTGCCAAATGTGTCCTTGTGGTTACTCCTTTGAGGTCAAGTTCCATTTTCTCGCTTTATGAAGGTTAACATGATATCCTTGATACCCTAATATACATATCAACCCAAATCGGCTGGGCAATGCAGTTTGGCAATGAGGGTAGTTAATTTTGTAAGTGAACAACTTCTATCCAAATTTACTTACGGCAAATGCACTTGTTGCGGACTCTGAATCAAATGATCCCAGAACGCATTGCAATAGTATCCTTGCATAACTTTTGCAGTGTTTCTATCATTTATGGTACACATGATGCAAATTGAGGGTGATTGCCTGCCGATAGTGGAAGGGGTAGGGAAGAGGAAAGTTTGTCTATGTTTAATATTGCTACTGTAATGCTGCATGCATCATACAAGTCCAATTATATTGAGTGGGGTATGAAATACATGAACTTATCAACATATATGCAGGCATCAAATTCATCCTGGTCTGAACTGAAGGTTGCATTCTTTATGTCACAAATCCTCTGTTTTATAATTGGAGGTTTGACTGATCTTACTACATGGTTTTTTTCCAGTTCTGTTCCGTATGTGTCAATTAGTGCGCTACACTGCTACGGCTACTTCTACTCCATATTTCCATATGTTTGAGTAATTGCATCCAGAATTTGCACAATTCCATGTACTCTCGTCATTCAATAATTGGCTCCATGTTTGATTTTGGCACAAAAATATAATTAACTGTTGGCGTTATTTTGATGGTCTCAGCTTGGTGGCAAGCGTGTTGGCATCATCAGCTTGGGGAACATTGGCTCTCGGATCGCAAAGAGGCTTGAAGCCTTCAGCTGCGTCATCCACTACAACTCGAGAAACCCGAAGGAGTCAGTCTCTTACAAGTTCTTCCCGAATGTTCACAATCTTGCTGCTGAATCCGACGTGCTCATTGTCGCGTGCGCGCTGAACAAGGCGACGCGGCACATCGTGAACAAGGATGTCCTGGAAGCCCTGGGAAAGAACGGTGTGCTCATCAACATCGGGCGAGGAGCGAACGTCGATGAGGCAGAATTGGTTGTGGCACTCAAGGAGGGAAAGATCGCAGGTGCCGGCCTTGACGTCTTTGAGCACGAACCCAAGGTGCCCGCGGAGCTGTTCTCTATGGACAATGTGGTCCTGTCCCGCCACTCAGCGGTGTTCACGGAGGAATCCAGGTCAGACCTGTGCTTGCGCACCATAGGTAACCTCGAAGCTTTCTTCTCTGGTCAGCCATTGCTCACTCCAGTGCATGTTGATTCTCTAGTGCAGTAAGTGCAAGTTGGCCACTCGAATTGGCTTGGGTTCTAATGTTGCTGCTACCACATTGTATTCCTGTAATCTTTCTGAGAGAACATTGAAGTACATCAGTATCATGCTTCCCGTCATGATCACTCGCAGATATGCCTGCGTGGTCATAAAAAAGGAGTAAATTGCTAAAACCACCACATTTGTGGAAATATCGACAAACACTCACCAAAACGAATCAAAAGTGATGTTTTTTTATTGAAGCGTTGATAATATTTCTTCAATTGTTGTGTTTTTTTGCACGGAAATCCATACAATTAACGATACATAAGCTTGTCGTTAAATTTCAAAACTAGATATCTGGAAGTGAACCAGATTCTTAAACAAAATTATTTGTAGCAACTACTAGCCTAGGAGAGGCCCATTACACTGGTACGGCTTTAGTCTTGGGCAATTAAGGTAGAACCAGTAGATGGATTAGTTGAGACAGTGACAAAACCTCATGGGAAAAACCTGGAGCTAGCTATCTTGTCCAACGCTAGCTAAATTTACTTGCTGAAACTAGCAACACTGATCTTTTTTTTTTTTTTTGCCAATAGCAACACCACATTGATTATTATTATTATTATGTAGTAAGGAGTACTGTCAACAGCTAGTTTTGTAGTCCCGGAACCGAATACAGTTATAGTGGAAGAACAGACAATTGACCCTACAAATTGGAGTACTACTTAGGCTCACTAGTCACTTTTATCTGTTAACTATAACGCATCGATCCTTCGTTATTGTCGAACTTCGCACTTCAGTCCAAATTAACAAGTGTGTCAAGTTAACTTGTTGACCTGGGACTGTATAGCTTGGTCGGGTCGATGGGTACATATTTCGCCTTCATGTTTGCTCTAGCAATATTTTATCTTCTGCCTGACAGTCCCTTCGTCAAACCAAAACGAAGGGATCGAGTAAACATTTTCCATCGTAAGAATAAATGGCATTTTATGAAATGTGATTAGTGTCCTCACTTTTGGAAATATTCTTGAAACTGGATGTTCATCAAGTGGATGTACATTGTGAATCCGGTTACAGCAAACGTTAAAGAGATGAAAAACTACAAGCCGGGAGTGTACCATGTGGGACAGAGCAAAACATTTTGAAGTGATGTAGTACAAATCGCCACAAGTCCCCAGCTAAACAGGACACCCGGATCGATCAGGTAAAAGACATTCCATGCAAAAGTACAAATCATTCAGCACCAGAAAACTAAACAAGAAACATTATCTCTCTGCTTTTCATACGGCCCTTGAAACTGCTGATGACATATGATTAATTTAGGCTAATACCATTTCCCCACAAAGATGCTACTAGCCGTAATCTCTCTCTCTAGATCTCAATTTTTTTTAATAGTAAAATAGATGTACTGGTTGTACCGATGAGATTGTAGTTAATATGCTGCGATGCTGAGGTTCAAAGGCAAGCGTGATTATGTAGTGGCAGCAGTACTAATGTTGACAGTATCTCTCTCTGCCTCATTTGTCCCTACCGCGAGGTACTGCTGCCGCACATTATGATGTCCAATGCAGGCCGTTGAGATCTACATTCAAAACGATCGAATTACATGCATGCAGGGTGCAGCGTGTGCATCAGCAAAAATAATTATGTATGTCGACATCCTCCGATTAGAACAAGTGAAACAACAAAAACATAAACGGTTAATCTAACATGGGAACGTGCCCCACGAAGCAACTCCGTCCGGCGTCCATGCATGCATGCATGTGAAGAATCTTTTCACAATTCAGGAATTCAAAATGAATTATTGTTTAAACCGATAATCCAATTGAAAATCTGTTTTCACCGTTGGCTTTGTTTTGAGGAGTACTTTAAAATGAGATCTCATCTTAATATGTTTTGACAAACTTTTTTTTTTCGACGTCAGTTGCCAGGTTATAATACTGTAATAACCATATTAGTATTTAATAGTTACCACCCAAAGAATACATAGTTACCAGGCAAATTTCACATGTTTTTTATCATAGGCGCGATCTACACATTTAGAGTGAGAATTTGATCCACTCTAAACGCGTAAAATTTAGAATCATCGTCAACAAAAGATTTACATTAGTGAATAGTGAATAGAGAAGTTCAAAGAGGCAGGCAACCATTTGCTTTTAACCCGGTAACCAACTTATCAATACCTTGTGACTAAGTGAGTATAATCTGGCAACTACTGTTAGAAAAAAAGTTGTCAAAACATATTAAGATGGGATCTAGTTTTCAAGATCTCGTCGCGACAAAGCCAACCATGAAATCGGATCTCAAATTTGATTTACGGTTTAAGAGATAAATCATTTTGAAGTTTGAAAACCAAAAAGAATCTACGTGGAGGCTGTATGCCTGCATGGCTTACGTATCCTATTCAATCCGTGCCCACCAAAAGTTAATCTGGGGCACGTGCCCTTAATAGCACGGTCCAAACATAAAAGTGTTTCATGGATGAAATATATTCTCTACGTTTTTATTTACTTAGTGTTCCAAGTTTCTTAAAGTATTTTTAAAAAATTGGCTAAATATATATATAAAATATCAACATCTATAATATCAAATGCAATATATTTTGGGATTTTTTAGTTCTATTAATTTTTCATTGTATGTGTTGATATTGTTTCCTATGTATTTGGTCAATTTTTTGCTTCAAGGTAAACAAAAGGTAATTTTAACCATAGGGAGTATGTTGCTTTAGATTAGCCGCTTATTAGTTTAATCGGGAAACGAGTTTAAACTGTAGCATTTCCTTTATCGGAGAGAAAAAGGATAAAATATCTTGAACATTTTTTATCGTCTCATTCGATTCCAAAGGTGTAACTTTTTATAAGTGCAACCTCAGTTTAGTTGAAAGTGCAATTTCATGAGTTGCATATCGTTTCACTACACTAAATTAAAGTACACCTTTTGAAATGTGACTTGAAACATAAGAAAACTCTGACTATTTAAAAGATTACAAAATGGTAACATAAAAGAAAGACGACGAGCAGTTAAGCAACAATTGGCGAGGTATTTTATAAGTTTTAAGTGATTAAGGTCCGTTTGGGAGCTCCGCTTTTTTTCTTAGTATTTGGAGAACACAGTGGTTTCTAGAAATACTGTGGTGTCAGATACTTTGAGATGTTGGAGACAATGAATAGTACAGTTTAAGATATTATGGTATCCTCCAAGAATGCAGCATTGGAAACTTTCCCAAGAGCAATTTTTTCTAGACAAGTATTCTCTCCCCAAGCATTGGAATACTCTGCTTTTGGAATACTATGGTTTTAAATTTGCCAATTCTTTGGATGGGAGTAAAAAAAAGGTTTACTACTCCGTATTATACTATCGATACAAGTGATAGGTATATACAACAAAATCCAAAATAAGATGTAAATGAAAATGTGGGACACAGAGTAAGAGATAGTGGGTGGACCATTCATGTACTACCAGGAGTGGACCGCTCATTCTTATCCTCTCCCCTCTCTCCCCTGTGAACAGTAGCTTGAGAGGCTCTCCTCTGTTTCCGGGCCGAGCTGAGGCTCCTCTCGGCGGCGATGCCGCCGGGGGAGGGCTGAGGCGAGGTGCCGGCCTCCTCTCTGTGCATATTAGGTGTAGGCTTCGTCCTGTTTGGGCGCTTGGGAGTAGGGCGCGAGATCCCGCCGGCCGGATCTGGTGCATCTTGGTGCTGTTCGTCGCTGCTGTGGAGCTCTGGTGGCGTGAGTTCTTGCAGTTTGCGGCGCGCAGATCGAGGATCTCCTTCAATAAGGTCGTGCTATCGAGCTGGTCCGTCTTGGCGTGTGGGCGCGACGCTGCTTTTTCAGGTCTCCGGCGGCCTTCCATGGTGGGAGGCAAAGCAGGGGGCTCGGGAAGCAAGCTTCTTCAAGCTGCGCTCTGGCCTACCCAGCGGGATGCTCTGGGCTTCCTCTTCCTTCTCGGCCGGCCGTGGCGGCGAGGGAGATGGATTGGGAAGTGCAGCGGTAGTTGGCTGGGCTGGCTGGGGTTCTGGTGCTGGTTCTGCAGATTTGATGGCGATCTCCAAGCGTCGGCAAGATTATGCCGCTGCTATCTTCGGCCAAAAGGTTGGCCTCGCCATGCTCGTCAATCTCTTCGATGCGAGCTTCTTCTTCCTTGGCTGGAAGATCTTCTTCGGCTTCGGTGCGACCGTGAAGGTTTCTGATGCCCCAAGTGGTGTTGTCCCCGGCGGCGACAGAGCTGGCCGTGCCTGCAAGCTGAGATTCGACGGCGTTGTGCCTGGACCGGATCGAGTTTTTGTGTCCTCTAATAGGGTGCTTTGTGTGAAATCTCAGGACGTTGTTGTAATTTTCTTCTCTCTTGTGGTCCTGTTTGTAAGATTGTACCCTACGCCGTTTTAATGCAGACCGGTCCTTCGGGGCCTCTTCTTGTTCAAAAAAAAAATGTACTACCAGGAGTAGTAAAAACCCCACAGGCATTTTGAACAGAGATCTGACGAGCGACCTGCCACCTGTCGTCATCAGGGCCGTTGAACAGAGATCTGACGGTCGGTTGGTACGACCATGCATGCGGCATGGGTGTCAGCGCCCCCGCTGTTTCCGTTGGGATCAGGCGACGTCACCCCGCGTCACCCTGCCGGCGCAACGGCTACGTGCCACCTCGGTGCACGTGCCGCCGGCGACCGGGATCAGGAGCAGGGGAGGAGAGATTCCCGGAGGAGCCCGTCCAGGACCCACTCGGCCACGTCGGCCGCCACGTCGCCGGCCTCCTCCGCCACGGCCGGGTGGCGCTCCAGCCCGCGCGCGCTCGATGCGTGTAGGTCCGTCGCCACCAGCTCGTCGATGTCGCCCACCACCCGGCAGTCCGCCGCCGGGAAGGACTTCACCCTACTCCACACCTTCCCCAGAAGCGCCGGACCGTGCAATCTAGTCGAGGAGGCGCCGTCGAGGGGGAGGAGGTCGGCGAGGACTTCTTGTGCCAGGTGGAAGAGGAGCTTCCGGTTCCACCGGTGCCGGAGTGGGCCGAGCCGGGGGCTGTCGTCCATGGGGAGGTCGAGCTCCAGGAGGTGGAAGACGATCGGGTCCACCGGGGACGACACGGCGTTGCCCTTGAACGGCCGGTGCGATGGCGGCAGCGTTGCGCGCATGAACCCGCCGCGCTCTAGCACAGACCGCAGGTAGCCGTACTCGGGGTTGTCCTCCAGCGGCACCGGCACCCTCGGCGACGATGTGGACGCGACGGCGGGATGTTGGCTGCGCTGCTGCTGCTGAGCGGTGGAGAAGCTGACTGGCATTGTGGGAGCGGGACACGATGGTGTCACCGGAGCCGCCTGCTGTATTGTCGCTGCAGCCGAACCGGCGACGGGCTTCTTGATCCGCGTCGCGAAGCGCTCACACCCGTCCGGTGGTCTACTCTTGCACTTGACTGCCTGCGGGGACAGCGGCGCCGCTCTGGGCGGTGTTGGATGATCCGGTGGTGGCGGTGGAGGCGGCGGCCGCGAAGGCTTCTTACGCAGCGGCGGCGGAGGCGGTGGAAGCCTCGGAGCGTGTGGCTGCTGATCGACTTGCAGTACTTTCGCCGACAGCGGTGCGGTCGGCTTGACCACCGGAGCTGGCGCTGCTTGGACTTGGACGAGCACCATCCTCTTGTCTTCCACCACCACCAACGGGCTCGCGTTCTCCTTGTTGCTACCCGCGCTCGCCGGCTTCTTGCCGCCGCCGGACTTATTGCGGTTGGTTACGGTCTCCTTGGCCTGCCCGACGATCTCGCGCGCGTGCTCCTTGGCGTCCCGCCGCCGGTGCCCGTCCTTCCTATCCTTATTCCTCTTGGACGCTGACGTCGGCGAGCTCGGCATGGACATGTACTGCGCCGCGCGGTCGAGCACGTTCTCCTTGAGCACCTGCAGCGACAGCCGCGGGCGGTCCACAACGTCCCACGCCGACGCCGACCTGGCCGACGACGCGGACGCGCGCGGCGTGTCGGGCAGCGACCGCGCCTCGCCCGCGCCCACGTTGCAGCTCAGGCTCCGCAGCGGCTGCCGGTTCATGGACTCCGGAATGACCCGCTTCTTCTTCTCCTTGACGTTGACGGCCACCCTGGGATTGCGGCTCTTTTTGAGGCCGGGCGACGGCGAGGATTGGTCGGGCAGGCCGTCGATGCCCATGAGGCGCGCGACGAGGCTGGGCGTGCGCGGGGTCCCGGCCTCCGAGGACGGCGCGGTGGCCCTGCTCCCGGTGCTCCTCCTCCCGGACATGGCCAGGGCGTCGAACGCCGGCTCGACCTGCACGCCGATCTGGATGTCCCGGAGCTCGTCGCCCTCCAGCTCCAGGCTGTTCCTCGGCGCCTCCAGACCGCCTGCATCAAGACAATTCGTTCAGCCCAATATCAAACCTGCATTCCGCTAGCTAGCTCTGCCGCTGCAACCAGTCAGCACTCGCAATTGCAATTAGAGCTGTGAATCAGTTAGTAGTACCTTTCTTCTGATTGGCAGGAGAAGAAGAGCTGTGGTGGTGCGAATTGGATACGATGGCTCCGGTGGCGAGGTAGTCGGACGAGGGCGGGCGGCCGACGCAGCCGGCGCCGGGGGCGAAGATGAGGTAGTGGACCATGGACATGCATCCGGGGCCGTTGTCGATGGCGTCGGCCGGGAGGCCCCTGGGCGTGGCCGGCACCGACCGGCTCCGCGAGTACCACTTCATCTTGCCTGACTACTACCGAGCAGGTTAGCTACTCTATCTACTCCTGTAGCTAGCAAGAAGCTAGCTCGATGGAATGAGGCTATTCGAGCTGGATGTCGCAACAAGCTGTTGCTGCTGCTGCTGCTGGGAGGGAACAGAGTGAGAGTGAGAGGAGTTTGAAGTTCGAGCAATGCCTGTCAGCAGGTGGTGGGAGTAGTTAAGCTCGAGCTCAGCTAGTGGACGGCGGGGAGAGTGACGCTGTCTGGCTGGATGGCTGGAGGCTGGGGCAGAGCAGGGAGTGGTACTAGTGCTACTGAAGTACGTACTAGCCGTAGGCCGAGAAATCCGGATCCCCAGTCCTTCCTTCTGCTGGAATATGCAGCCGCAAAAATCGATTTCAGAGCTGCAGGAGAAGAAGAGCAGGGTAGGCTTCAAAGATGCTGAAGCATCGGGAGATGGGAGTGAAGTGGATGGTTCGAGCTCGGGAATTCCGTTCCTGGAGACAGTGTAACAGGGGAAAGTTGTTATCATGCTGCAGGCTGCTGATTGGGATTCTACGACACATCTTTCAGAGTCTCCAGCACCCCCATGCAGTGTTGGACTGGACTGTCGCCCTCTCTCGATCGGCTGCATCGTATTACTATACCATTTGTTTTCAAAAAACGGATCTTGCTACGGCTAGCCCTGGCCTTGCCCCACGTGGACCCACATTCAAAAATTGTATACCCTTCTCATGTGCTGCATCAAATCCTTCCATTCAAATCTTTTGTCTTGACCAATGTAACAATATAGAGTTTTTTCATTGAAGCCGCGATACAGTACTTCATCCGTTTCATATTAGTTGTCGCTGATTTAAGATGGGTACCAGGTACATGTAAACAAGATATAACAATGTGCCGCTCACAAGTCACATCAACCGAGCTAGAAGAGTTTTAACAGAGAAACCGGCCCCCGAGCCTCCTCCCTCCCAACGGCGGGGACGAGTCCGAGAATGGAGCTCAGCGCCGTGGTATGGTTGATCTCTAACGGTTGCTCGACGTGCCACAAAGCTGGAGCGGTGGCTGACTTCCAAATTCCGTTGTGGTGTCCTTGCTGCGGTGGCGGTGAGCACCAGAACTGCCCATTTATCTCTGGAGACGTTGCTTTGGTTACCCGTGGAGTCCTCGATGTAGATGGAGTCCATGCTTGGCCGCTGCTGAGAGTGTGAGCCTGCAAGGTGTATTGACGCCCTTGCTTGTGCTCCTTGGTCAACGCCTTCTCCGGTTTGGTGCCAGCTCGGTCGTTTACTCGCCGACTCTTAGTCGTTGAATGGTAAGATAGTGCGTTGATCGGCACCAACTTAGAGTCGAAGATGGACTACCTTAGAGCATCTCCAACCGAAGCCCCCTAACCCGCCCCAAACGTCTGGGCGGACAGCCCGGACGGGGTTTGGGCTAAAACCGCGACCCAACCGCGGCCCCCAAACCGGCTCCAAACGCCCGGGCTGTCCGGCACACCCCAAACCCAGCCCATATATGGGGACGCGCCCGGACGCGTCCGCCCCCTAGTCGCTGACAGCGTGGACCTACCCATCCGCACCATAAATCGGGCGGAACCCTTGCCCGCCGCGGTAGATATTTTGCACACTCCGCCGGCTCCTTATTCTTCCTCCGTCCCTCCAGCTAGTTCCGGCGGCCCCGCCCCACCATTTCGGTCGCCCCACTCACCCGCCGTCGTCTGCGGATTCTCCGACAAGATTTGGGCCATAGGATAGCTCCGTCTCGGCCGCATCTCGACGGATCTGGCCGCATTCCGCCGCCACCTCCGCCTCCGTAGCCGTCGATCTTCCCCGGCTTCTCCTCCGAGACCATGGTTTCCTGGGAAAAGGAGGACTCGATCGGCTCCTACCCGCTATACGAGGAGAGCACCTCGTCCGATCCGGTATGTACCCACAATTTGTGTTTTTCTCAAAGTTGTGCATTGTGAGTGTAGGAATTGAGTTGTATTTTTTTAAATGTAGGATTCACAAGCGTGTAGTTGCAATATCCGTGGCGTGATATCCGAGTTGAACGATTCCCCCCGAGGGAAGATGCTCATTTTGGAGGATTTGAACTTCACAATTAAGGAAAAAGAGAAGATTGAACACAATTTGGAGGAGGTTCAACGTGCAAACCGGAAGTTGGAGGAGAAGTTGATTAAGGTTGAAGAAGAGAAGATGATTCTACAAGATAAGAAGATGAGAAATGAGTTGAAGGTAGCGGACGTTGCCGACAAGTATAAGCGCAAGGAGAAATGTCTAACAATGTCGAAGAACTTCAAAAAATACGTCGTAAAGAAGGAGATGCATCTTAACTGTGCATTGGGAGCTATAGTTATACTAGTTATAATTATTATTGCTATGTACGCTAGTTCTTCATGCACTAGATAGAGCTTGTATAATGCAAAACGAAGCAATTGCATGAGTTGCATGGGCTGCATGTAATTGAGGAGAAGAATATGAGGAGTATGGCTGTAGAGCACTACTTTTTCGGGTTGTCCGGTCGGTGTGCGTGGACGCGTCCGCGGACACTATGGGGGCGGATTTGGGGTTGTGACTGGAGATGCTCCTAGTTCCCTTCGTTGAATCGGTTGTGACACGTTTGGGAGCTTGGTACGTCGTCGGCTACTCGCCATTCTTGGTGGGTGACAGTGCAAGGTGAGCCTTTGTTGTTTGGTTGTCGTGGGTTGCGTTGTAAACCATGTGGTGTGTGATGTGCGTTTGTATCGAAGTTGGCATGGTTGGCGTTGTACCGTCTGTTAAACATGATCTCAGTGTATCCTTGATTAGAAAAATACAATAACTATATGCACTCCAGCATGCATGCCCCTATCTCGGCACGTCAAAAGAGCCGATGTCAAGCATGCATGCGCCACATTTCTTAATTACCATTTGAAAACAAGGGATATACCACGAAGCATACTTCCGACCCGTACATGCATGCATGTGAATGAAAACTACTGAAAGTTGCCAGGCAGACGGTTGAGGCAAGGAAAGGGCGTATGATGATTGTCCAAATTTGTTTCTTTACCTGGACCCTTTCGGACACCCCCATAAGGCTCGCTTTCGGACTCGGAAAGGAGTACGTAGAATCTCATTTGCATTTTTTTCCCTGACTTTCTTGAAGGCATTGCATATCTAACTTTTGAGAGAGAACCGAAGATGACGGCACGACCGGACGCACGATCGATGATGCAGTACCAAAAATCAAACCAAAAGAATTGGGCTCACATGTACACCTCCTGTTAACTGAATAGATACTACGGTTGTTAGGTTAGTTAGTTTGTTAATATAGCTAACGATATTCTAGCTAGAGATAACTCTCCGGCCGGGCAATCCTTGCTTTGCAAGATATGTGCTGTTGCTTTGTAAGCTATATATAGCACCCGATCGTTTCAATACAAATCAGTTGCTATTCGCCAATCTATCTCATACGTAGCTAGCTCGGGCTCCTTCATGGTATCAGATTCTTAGATCGGATCCACCTTCCGCTGCTCCCTGCCCCCCTAGCCATGAGCTCCTCCTCCTCCTCGTCGGCCTCCGATGACTCCGGCTCCGATGAGCACTTTGGCATCCCGGTCGCAACTCAAACTCTCCCCACCCCTCAACTTCAAGCTCTCCGCATCCGTGATCATGTGCTAGTCACTCTCGATTACGAGAAGGAGAACTATGGCGTCTGGCATCGTCAATTCGTCACCACCCTCTCCAAGTTTGGTCTACGTGATCACATCGACGGATCCCCGGCTCAGGGCACGTCGGACTGGGTCCTCAACGATTTCGCCATCGTCTCGTGGTACGACGCCACGGTCACCGCCTCCACCTTGGAGATCGTGGAGGCCCGGCATGCCACCGCGCTCTCCCTCTGGCGCTCCATCCGCGCCGTCTTCCGCGACAACCGCGACACGCGCGCCACCTTCCTCCGCGACGAATTCCACAGCTTCACCCAGGGCGACCTCTCCGTCGTCGAGTACACTTCCACGATGAAGCGCATGGCGGACTCCCTCCGCGACCTGGGCTCCCGCGTCAAGGACCGTGACCTCGTTCACAACGTCCTCCGTGGCCTGGATCAACGTCTTCAACACGCGGTTCCCCACATGACGCGCAGCCGGCTCCCCTCCTTCATCAAGCTGCGCTCCTTCCTTCAGCTGGAGGAGCAGCGCCTCGGCCGTCAGGCGCGCGTCGTCGCCCACAACGCGCTCATGGCGCAGGCCTACCAGCAGGCGTACCAGCCGGCACATCCTGCCCCGGTGTACTAGCCGATGCAGCTCGCCCAGGCGTACCAGCCTCCGCCGCCCGCCCACTTCCACCCCGCGGCGCCGTCCTACTTCAACCCCGCGCCGCTCGGGCTCTACAGCACCTCGCCCGCCGGATCATCTACATCCTCGGGCCACGGGAAGAAGAAGAGGAAGAAGAACCCAACGGCTCCTGGCCCTTCCGCTCCTGGCACGGCCGTTGGCCACCCCGGCGGCCCCCGGCCGCCCGCGCCGCGCCCGCCCGCACCTGCTGGTCCCTCCGTGGCCGGCACGTTCCAGGCGTGGGCCGCGCCCAGCCTCCTCGGAGCTCCGCCCCGCGCACCGGTGGCGCCCCGCGCACCTGCCGCGCCCCTCGCCCTCTCCGTCAACTCGGCACCGCCAGCACGGCCGGCTCGGCGCCGCGATGGGACCAGTCTGCGCTGATCGCCGCCCTCAACCAGATGTCACTCCAAGCCAACGGCGGGGCGACGCAAGGCCCCGGCGGCGAGTGGGTCTTCGACAGCGGCGCGTCCTCCCACATGGGCTCCGGTTTCGGTATATCTTCCACTCCTATCCCCTCTACTTTTCCCTCCCGCATCATCGTCGGCGATGGTTCCTCTCTTCCCATCACCGGCACCGCCTCTCTCTCTCTACCCACCTCCTCCCGACCCCTCTCCCTCCACAATATTCTCATTTCTCCAACACTCATCAAAAACCTAGTTTCTGTTTGTGCTTTTACGCGTGACAATTTTGTTTCAATTGAATTTGACCCTTTTGGTTTTTCTATCAAGGATCTGGCAACGGGACAAGTGATTCACCGATGTGACTCCACCGGTGACCTCTACCCGCAAGTACACCCGCCCACATGCCTCCACGCCACCGCCTCTGCAGCTCTTTGGCATCAACGGCTTGGTCATCCCGGTGCCGAAGCTTTGGCGCGTGCTTCTACCTATTTCAAATTCAATTGTAATAAAAGTTTGCCCACCCATTGTGATGCATGTCAATTGGGCAAACACACTAGGCTCCCATTTTCTCCATCAACCACTAGAACTACTTCTCCTTTTGAGCTTTGTCATTGCGATTTATGGACAAGTCCTGTATTAAGTTTGTCGGGTTTTCAATACTATCTTGTTATTCTCGATGATTTTACGCATTTTGCCTGGACTTTTCCCATCCGACAGAAATCTGAAGTGCATCATCTCCTCACCCGGGTTTATGCCTATGTTCGCACTCAGTTTTCTAGCTCCATCAAGGCTTTCCAAACGGATAACGGTCGTGAGTTCGACAACACCGCCAACCAAGCCCTCTTTCACACCCATGGCACCGTATTGCGTCTCACCTGCCCTTACACATCCCAACAAAACGGCAAAGCCGAACGCATTCTCCGCACCATCAACGATGGCATTCGCACGCTCCTCATACATGCCTCCATGCCGCCCAAATGGTGGGCGGAAGCCCTAGCCACCTCAACCTTTCTCCTCAACCGCCGCCCGTGTAAAGCTCATGCTCGCACCACCCCATACGAGCTTCTTCACGGCCACACACCTGATTATTGGGCTCTTCGTGTTTTTGGTTGTTTGTGCTATCCCAACATAACCTCCACGACACCGCATAAGCTTGCCCCACGATCCATCCCATGCGTGTTTCTCGGCTACCCCGATGGACGAAAAGGCTACCGATGTTACGACCCCGTATCGCGGCGTGTTATCTTTTCTCGCCACGTAACTTTTGTCGAACAAGTGTTTCCTTTCAGATCGCTGCACCTCGGTTCTTCACCAGCTCTAGCCGTGCCATGCAACATCGACGCCTCGCCAGCAACTTCCGTCGATCGCGCGGACGTCGATCGCGCAGACGTCGATCAGGCGCCTCCTGCATGCCTCCTGGCTGGGCCATGCAGCCTTCCTGGCTCGCGCGGCGGCCAACTGCGCGCCCGTCGGTCGGGCCATGCAGCCCACCTGGCTCGCTAGGCGGCCCTTCTTCGCGCCCCGTCGCCTCACTGGGCCGCGGCCCATCTTCGGCCGCTACTGCACCATCGAGTTCTGCCTCGCCCGTCGTCCCTTCGCCGCCACCAGCGCCTGCCGCTCGACATCCCATGTCGACTCGCGCTCGTCACGGCCTCTTCCAGCCAAATCCGTGCTACGCCAACGTCGCCACCACTCCGATATCGCCAATTCCCTCCTCTGTCAGGGAGGCACTTCGCGATCCTCATTGGCGCGCGGCGATGCAAGAAGAGTTCGACGCCCTCTCCTCCAACAACACATGGACGCTCGTTCCACGCCCGGCATGAACTAACATTGTTACTGGAAAGTGGGTTTACAAAACACGCGAGGACGGCTCCCTCGAGCGGTACAAGGCGCGTTGGGTCGTTCGCGGTTTCGCCCAACGCCCCGGCAACGACTATGGGGAAACCTTCTCTCCCGTTGTCAAGCCGGCGTCGATCCGTGCTGTGCTCACCCTGGCGTGCTCTCGCAACTGGCCCGTCCACCAGCTCGACGTCAAGAACGCCTTCCTCAACGGTGTCCTCGACGAGCAAGTGTATTGCTACCAGCCCGCCGGCTTCGCCGACCCTCTTCGGCGTGATCACGTGTGCAAGCTCGTCAAGTCCCTCTACGCCTTGAAGCAAGCACCGCGAGCATGGTTCAAGCGCTTCGCCACCTTCGCCGTCACCATTGGCTTCACTGCCTCTCGCTCCGACGCTTCGCTCTTCATCCTACGGCGGGGCTCCGAGGCGGCGTATCTACTGCTCTACGTCGACGACATCGTCCTCACGGCTTCCTCCTCTACGCTGCTCCACGAGCTCATCGACAAGCTCAAGCTCGAGTTCGCCATGAAGGACATGGGGGCCCTCCACTATTTCCTCGGCATACGCATGCGTCGCACACCTCGTGGCTTCTTCCTCAGCCAGGAGCAATACGCCGAGGAAATTCTCCAGCGCGCCGGCATGGTTCAGTGCAAGCCTGCATCTACACCGGTGGACACTTTTCCGAAGGTTCCCGCTGACGCTGGTCCCCCGGTCGACGACCCCTCCGCGTACCGCAGTCTCGCCGGCGCTCTGCAGTACCTAACCATGACGCGGCCGGATCTCGCCTACGCTGTCCAGCAAATCTGCCTGCATATTTACTGAATAGATACTACGGTTGTTAGGTTAGTTAGTTTGTTAATATAGCTAACGATATTCTAGCTAGAGATAACTCTCCGGCCGGGCAATCCTTGCTTTGCAAGATATGTGCTGTTGCTTTGTAAGCTATATATAGCACCCGATCGTTTCAATACAAATCAGTTGCTATTCGCCAATCTATCTCATACGTAGCTAGCTCGGGCTCCTTCACCTCCCCATGCTGCCTCTCGTCATGCATGCATCTCTTACCAAGTTGAATCGAATCCATCTGATTTCAAAAGATAGATATAGATCCCCGTCCCATTGGACTATAGTTATTGCGGTAATTAATCCCCATGCGACGCCAGCAGCATATGCAGGTCCACAGTTGGTTTAATTACACGCACGCCGGTAGCTAATCCGCAATTACCGAGGGGGTTAGTGGATAGACAATCATGGTGACGTTTTGAGGCCCCATTGGCTGCACTGAAATTGATGCACTGTCCGAATCTTCCTGACATGCACCCAGTGGCTACTGGCTATACATTGCCGCCGTGACCACTACACTGCCCTCATCTTTTCCTTATCCTTCCCATCCATAGTGTAAAATATTTGAGAAAGATTTAGCCTGTTTTTTATTCTCGAAAAACGGACGAGATTTGAAATGCCACCATGAGTTCTGGATTAATTATTTCCTTTGCAAAATAAAATAATGGTGCCTTCTCTTTTCTTTTCCAGGTAGGCTACATGCATGCATGCTGACATAGTATATACTCCCTCCGTCTCAAAATAAGTGTCTCAAGTTTGCTCAAAAGTGGATGTATCTAGACAAGGGAGTACTCATGTATACGTTAGCGGCAGTAGATTAATCAGTGGGGTGGTAGATTAATCCGTGTAGCTAGCGAGATAGATTTATTTGTGTCAGGTATACGTTAGGGATTTGAATCGCCATGCATATACATGGTTTGAAAACTGAAACGCATGCGACCAGTGGCTCCATCCGCACATCGGCACATGCAACCGGATTGCGGTGAATCCATGGGCGGATTAGTTAATTTTATGTGTGGTTAGGCAAAAGGATACTACCTCCGTTTTCAATGACTACAGTGCACGCACATTTTAAGACAAACTTTGACCCAAAAAATTGAGCAAAAATATCTTGATTATATTCCACATAATTAGTATCGTTCGATTTTTGTTATGTCAATTTCCTTTTACCTTGCATGCTAGTGCACATTGACTCTGCGAGCCATTGTTCAATGGCAGGTCAAGGAGCATGAACTAACGAGTCTGTTCTTAAGAGATCTGGTATATATAGGTGAATCCGCGAACATTATCAGGGTCGGACACTGGATACGGAGAGTAAGGTAGTAATGTTGATGATCGGAAGTGGGTTATTACCGTATTTATGGTCTTCGGGGTCTCTTTTTCGGGGAAAAAAATCACCTCTTGAAATAGTTATATAAATTTGCGCTCTCCTAGTTTCAAGAAATTTTCCTTTTAGCCTCTCCGTTTTTCTTATCAAACTAGTTGTTTCTGTAAACTAAACCAATGCAATTTTCGTTACTAGTTAACTGTATTTACTGCTTTGATTTAGTGACATTTCGAATGTAGCAAACCAAGGCGTATTTCGAAATGTGTACTTGTAGCTAGTACTTGCAAGGAGTACTGTAGATACTACTTGGAAGGGTATCACTGGACAGGGTGCAGAGGGCCATAACCTCCGGGCGACATCGCACTCACGGGCTGTACGTGCGCGCCGCCGGCCCACCAACACTCAGTTCACCATGAGACAGAGCTACCAATTCAGAGTGTAGATTAAACTTTTTACGCGACTGCTGGTGATAGACGGAAGACGGGACGATGGAGCTTGTCGCCAGTCGGAGCGCCCAAATGGCCGCCCAAAGGCCTTCCGGACATGCCTTTTGGGCGCTGTCCGGAAAGCCTGGCGCATTTGGGCGCCGTCGCTCCCCACTCGCGTCGCCCAAACCAATAAAAATTTAAATTTAAACTTCGACGGATTTCATTTAAATACGATTTTTTCATACGAAAGATCTTACATTTCATTAAAAACAAACATAATTCAAATCTAAACCAAGATCTAGTTCAAGGGGTAGCACGCCGGGCACCGGCAGTTGGGGCACTCGCCAGCCCTTGCGGCGGCGAGAACAGGACCCGGCGGCAGCCGGAGCAGAGGCAGTAGAGGTAGCCGCCGGTGGAGGTGGAGGCGGCGGAGGTGCTGGCGGTGGCGGTGGCGGCTATGTCGGCCTGGATGGCGAGCTGCATGTGGCCGGGATCCCACTCCGGCGTCGGCGGCCAGCTGAAGTCGGAGCCACCATCATCACCATCAGCCTTCTCCGCCGCTTGTTCGTCAGGTTGTGGCGGCGGAGGTTGCATGCGGCGTTGTTCTGCTCTTGCGCGCCGAGCCTGCTCCATCTCCTCGTAGCGAGCCCTCTCCCGCTCCATGCTCGCCGCGAAGCTCTCGTCAGAGGCGTTGGTGAGGACGTCGTCGTCGGAGTCGAACCAGTCCGCAGGCGGCTCGTCGGTGAAGAAGGAGTTCCGGCGGTACTGGTACTCGAGCTCGATCTGCTCATCCCAGTACGCCGAGTTTGGCTCGAACCTGGCATCGTCGTGCATCTCCGGCGGCAGGGCTTGCATGCACAAGGCGGCGTAGTCGGCGCACGCCTGGCCGGCGAGCCTTGGTGCGACCGGGACGTGGACTGGGTTTGTTTCCCAGCCCTCGGGGAAGCGGCTGTTCGCCGGCATGGGCGTGTTGGTGCGGATGAGCTCGCGCGCCTCGGCCTCCGTGAGCAAGTTCGCCGCCGGTGGAGGTGGGGGCGGAGGCGGAGCAGACGACCCCGCCTCGCGGTTGTTCCAGCTCCTCTGCTGCTTGCGCATGCGCGCAAGATCGCGGCGGCGCCGGCGGGCCGCCGTCTGTTCCTCCGCGGAGCGTCCAGCAGGGTCCATGGCGAGTTTTGGGGGGTGGAGATCGCCTCTTCGCCGGTGGTTATTTGGTGGAGATGGTTGTGCTGGAGACGGCGAGGTACCCGCTGTATATAGTGGCCGGGGAGGCGAACGGATGAGATCGCCTTAACTCCGGCCGGCCAACGGCTCGCCTACCGCACCATTAACGCCGACGCTTCAAAAGAAGCGCCTGGCACTGACGTCGCCGTGGCGCAGACGCTTCGTCGCCGCAGGTGAAGAGACGCGTCGCTGCGCCCGGCTAGGAAACCGAGACGCCGCCCGCCATTAATAGATGACCAGAAGTTAGGTCGCCCGCCGCTGCGTGGCGTGTCTCACTGCCAGGCGTGGCCCGCGCGTCGGAGGCGGCCGTTTCGTTGTGTCCGAGGCCGCCCCAAGCTGCCCCAAGTTGAGGGCGTGGGCTGGGCGTGCCGGACACAAAACTGGGCCGCGCCGGACCAAAATCAGATTTGGGTGGCGCGAGTGGGGGAAAAAGTATCCGGCACGCCCCAAAGGCCTTTGGGCGGCGATTTGGATGCCCCGACTGGAGATGCTCTAAGAGAGACGTGACTTGGACACGACCGGCGGGATGTGCGATCGATGAAGGAGTGGTGCTATTGTTGAGAGACGACGGCTGCGGCGGCGGAGTCGTGGGAGGGAGGGCGGCTGACATGCATCGGAAGTTGTTTGTGATGGCGCCGTCGGCCAGGATGCCCCCGACTGTGTGGCTAGCAGCTAGCGCGACTGATGTATGGAAAGAGGCTAACCGAGCTGATGTTCGAGCTGTTCCTGCTTGGAGTCTGAAGTTCGAGCAAGTTTCTGTCAGCAGGTGATGGGAGTAGTTAAGCTGTGAGCTAGTGGGCGGGGGGTGATGCTGGGTGGCTGGAGCCTTGGGCAGAGCAGGAAGTGCTAGTGGTGAGGGAGGCCGAGAAACACGGATCCCCAGCCCTTCTGCTGGAATAGTGGAATATGCACACACAGTCGAAAGTCGAGTTGGACCGACCCTTCTTTCCCCATCTACAGTAGAGAGAAGGCGATTTCTTGGGCGATCTTGCGCGCACCGGCTCTTCGCCGGCGATTCGCCGGATCCCTCGCCCTCCGGCGGCCGCTTCGGCGGCGGGAGGACGGGGAATCCACGGATCCGGCGTATATGTAGATTAGGTGTGCGTGGGAGGGTTCCAGCCGGCGGCGCCATGGCGGAAGAGGTGGTGCCGGAGTGGAGTTTGTTGGCGGCAGTCTTCCCCTCCGTTGGTGCGACTCCGTGGGAGTTCCGCCGCGGATCTGTCGTCTCGCCCTCGTCTGCGGCTCCTCGGAGTGCTCGGGAGGGCTCCCCCTTCGCCGGAGTCCAAGAGATGGTGGATCCGGTGGTTGACATCTTGGAAGGTGAAGTTGCAGAAGACCAAGGTGGTGTCGCCGTCCGTTGTGCGTGGTGGAGGTGCTTCGGCACCGAGGAGCGTCGCCTTCCCGTCCGTGTTGGGGGGCCTCCCAGTCCAAGCTTTCGGAGGTGGTGCGGTGGGTTTCGCCGGCGCAGCGTCTTGCACGACGAAGACGACGCCTCTGCTCAGGAGGACTTCTTTGTAAATTTTATGTTTCCTGGGTTGTTCTGTAAGAAACTTGGTTGGATGTAATGGTAACTTTCCCTCGCAAAAAAAATAGTGGAATATGCAGCCGCAAAAACCGATTTCAGAACAAAGCAGCAGGGTGTAGTTTGCTGCTGCTGTACTCCTACCTGAGGCGATGCATTGGGGGATGGGGTGGTGACGGCGATGCATCGAACTGGGGAATTTCGTTCCTGGAGACAGTGCAACAGGGAAAAGCTGTTATCATGGCTGATTACTGGGGTTCCACGATACATGTTTCTTTCAGAGACTAGCAACCCATGCAACGCACATACACTATCATGCGACCTGATTGCTGGAGAGCTGGAGCTGGACTGTCGCTCTCTCTCGGCTCCACTTCTTTACTAAACCGTTGGTTTTGAACAAAAGGATCCCCATACGGCTAATCCTGGCCCAGCCCCACGTGGGACCACATTTTGTTTAAATTACAGTGTAGATTAGTGCTTAACAGTAGCAACAATCGTTACAGTCAACAAAGAAACTAGCTTCCACGACCCCAGGCTAAGGCTATAGTTACGCCCCTGGTTAAGCTGCAATACCATCCCGGCATGTAAATAGAAACCACTACAGGAATGGCCACCTGTGCCGACGGCTGACGGGCAAAGGAAGCAATGCCGTCGGCACACACCTATGCCGACGGCCACCGTCGGCACAGGGTGGTCGGCATAGGGCCTTGTAGGCACAGCACCCCTAGCCGTGGGCACAGCTTTACACCGTCGGCACAACTTGTGCCGACGGCCAGAAACGCACCGTCGGCACATAGTTTGTCGGCACAGCGGCGGGTGGGGCCCACATTAGCCGGGCGAGGGGAGGGGCCTGTGCCGACGGCCAAGCCGTCGGCACAGAGTTGCCACGTGGAGGCAGCTGGTCCCTCCAGGGAGGGCCTGTGCCGACGGCATTGCCGTCGGCACCGCTGTGACGGCAATGCCGTCGGCACAGGTGTGCCAGATTTTTTTTATCCAGCAGCTCGTTTTTTGCAGCAAAAATAGCAGAAAAATAATCAAAAATCACGACAAATTCACAACAAACAAGATCACACAATGGCTCCATATATCATCAAGCAAAATGCTATATCATCAAGTAGATACACATAGGACCATCATCAAGTATATACATACATAGGTAGATGTCTAGACGCCCAAAGCCCTACATCTATTGCGGCGACGGCGACGGGGTGAACCCCATATCTCCCCGGCTGATAATAGGTGAGCGTCGGATCGCCGCAGCAGAAGCACCGGAAGTAGGCGAATCACCAGGAGAAGCTGAAGCACCGGGAGAAGGACCACCGCTATGTACGGTGTGATGCGAGGCGAACCCGTCGAGGAACTAGGAGAAGCAGAAGGATCAATGTGTGGGTTCTCCGACGAGCATCCCGTTTCCTACATGTTTGAGCAAGAGTTAGCAACTGCGAGGCAAAGGAAAGCAGTAACCAGTGGTTTGGGATCAAACTTACCGGGGTACTTTTGTAGTAGGAGAGAGCGAACACGTCCCTCGATGGCATCCGTGGAGTCGTACCCGGCTCCGGAGGCTCGTCCATAGGAGGGGCTACCCGCACTCCAGTGGTGAAAAAGTTCAGCACCGACTGCAAGATAGTTTAGATGTCAGGTGTTGCAAAAATAAAGGTTCAAACTAGGGAAGTGGGACTTGTCATATTTGACAAAAGTAAAGGTTAAAACTTACAGCTCGGAACAACTTTTGATACTCGGTCCAAGGCTTATTCATCTCCTCCCACTTGGCAAAGGCCACCTCATACTCCGCATGAGCGGCAGCGTAGGCTTCCTCAAAATCGGGCTACAATTTCGAAAAGAATGAATCTCGTCAACTTAGCCATGCAAGAACGAATGTCGGAAAGAGGATGCAAAAAAACTTACATCGATGGGAGTGGATCGACGAGGCTGTGGACGAGGCGGGATCAGTGGGCTGTTGTCAGGGAGAGTAGCTTTTGCCTGCGTGAAGGTCATGGCAGGCCTAACCACCTTATTAAGAGTGCGATTACGGCCATGCGGCCTTCCGTGCCCCGAGAGGACCACCACCCTGCATCGCGAAAAGAATTGTTATTCATACCAAGTAGAAACATGCGGTGAAAATAAATGCACTTTGTTCCATGTATATATATATATATATACCGACCTCTCGTCGACCTCCTCGCTCAAGGGGTCATCCACCTCCGGGTGAAAACCCTGGAACGTCGTGCAGTAGCTGTCCACGGCCTCCTCGGTTCTGCCGTAGTACTCAGGAACCTGTGGCTGAGGCTTCGATGGATCGGGCTTCTTTTCCCTCATCTTCTTCCACGCACCGATGTGGGAGCTTACCGTCCCAGTATCGGCGTCCTGCATCACGAAAAGAAATGTTATTCATACCAAGTAGAAACATGCGGTAAAAATAAATGCACGTCGTTCCATGTATATATATACCATCTTATCCTTAAAGAGGAAGTGGTTGCGGTTTCCCGCACTGTGTGTTCCCTCGGAGCCTCGGTTTGCCTTGTTCCGCTGGCTCACGGCGCCGAAATCCGCGTCTTCCCCGACCCACCTCCTAACCAACGCATCCCATGCGTCTTCTTTGCCGTCGGCCCAGTCGGGCATAACCTGAAAATGCAATTCAAGAAGAGCTAAATGCAATGGCAACTTAGCAGCAATATAGAATTCCATTGACAATTTACTTACCGAAATGTACTCCTCCTTTGTCATCTCCGCTGCATTCTTGGCATTATCCGCCTTCTTGGCCCTCTTGCCCGTCTTCTCATACGTAAAGTCATTGGCGGATGTAAACTTTTGGTTGTAGAATTGCTGCCGTGTCAACCTCACACAATGAGCATGCAAAGTGCTATCCGCAGCTTGCTGGTCCAGCACACGATAAAACCGCTTCAACCATGCATAAAAAAATTGTGAGTCATGAGTTATCACGGTGGGGTCATTAACTATGAACGGAATTCGAAAAATATGTGTTACCCAAAAAGTGGTGATCACGGCGTGAGCAGCTGTCTCGAACGGTGGGGACGGCGCAGCCTCATAGTCCGCCCATTTCGTGGCTAACTTCAGCTCGTCGTCGGGCCCTGTAGTGTACAAGCCTGGCCAATATTTCCTAATCAGAGCTCCAAGCAAGCTCCCAGGAGTGCGTGGAATCTTAGGGCCTGTCCATGTCCATGAACTGCACAATAAGTAAACATTAGTACATATGCCAAATTGTTATGACCAAAATGAAATTTCATGTTCACAATTACAAAACTAGTACACTTACTCAACGCCATGAGGCTCAATGAGGGTTTTCGCCTCCTCGGTCTTAGGCCAGTATTTTTCCTCGGGGACTCCTGCGTCGCCACGACTCTTCTTCCGCTTCGGCGCCGCCTCCACCTCGTCCTCCACCTCCACCTCGTCCTCCACCTCCACCTCCAGCTCCAGCTCCAGCTGGTTCTGGGAAGCCACGTCGCCTGAAGCGGAGGGCAACTCGGAATCCACGTCGCCAGAAGCGGAGGGTGGGTGCTCCACGTCTCCTCCACCTCGTCCTCCACCTCGCCCTCCACCTCGTCCTCCACCTTGCCGTCCACCTCGTCCTCCACCTCGTCCTCACCTCGTCCTACTCGTGCACCCTCGTCCGCGGCGTAACGCGAGGTGGTAGGTCGTCCACTCCGTGTAAGGTTAGACTTCTGTGCCTTCAGCGTACTAAGCAAGGTAGCTGCGCTTTCCTTGCCCTGACTCATATTGTTCAATCAACTGCATTGAGAAACAATAAATATTAGCACACAAGTATGACAACATTAATATTGAAGCAATATAAGACGGTCAGATCAACATGACAATGTCCCAATGCAAACCAACAACAAATCTGTACATCCCTTTTTCCTTTTTCTTTTCAGATACATTAACTCTATTTATATTATTACTATATCTACAGTCAAGGATTTCACAATACACATATTCTTATTCAAGTTTTACTAATAAGCATTACTACGGCAGATGCTTAGAAGTAAATACTCAGATGTGGATTATGTGGTAAACATATAATTACACCTATCCTCAGCCCCTTATGATACAAGCCATTAAACTTGTTACAAACGGCTGGGATGGTAGTCATGTTTGCCACCACATAGTTGGATAAGATTACTACCAAGTGCCACCATAAATAGTGGCATTTGCAGTCTAATTTATGTTGGGTAGTCTATTTTGTTTTATTTCCAGCAAGGCACGGGTATTTACTATTTAGTCAGTAACCAAAAAGGATATGTACATCAATATATGTACTGTGTATATGAAGAAGTTAATACATGCATAATAATATCAGGGGTTTGCCCCTCATAGATACATTTGTAGCTGCTAGTGTAAACACCTTTTGCTTTCGGATAAAAAATGAATATGTTTGTATCAGGCAGATCAATGCTTTCCATCTTATATATAGCTAGAGTGGAACACTAATAAAGCTCCCAACAAACATTGTGTATGTTGTTAATCTCTACTAGGAGCCTATTGCACGATATATCACAGTCACAACTAGTAACTATACAATAAAAATACATATACATTGTAAAAAAAAAAGAGGACTACCTTCTCTGTTGTGAGGAGGTCGCCGGCGAGCAGTAGGTCAGCCGGAGGTGCAGGTCGCGGGAGAGTAGGTCGAGAGCAGCAGGGTCAGCCAGCGCTGGAGGGGAGAGGTTGGCGGATGGAGGGGTTGGCGGGCGGCGAGTGGCGGGCGGTGCTAGGGTTTGGGACGGCCAAAGATGGGTGGGCGGCGCTAGGGCTAGGAGCGGCCGGAGAGGGGCGGCACTAGGGCGAGGGGCGGTCAGAGAGGGTCAGAGGGCAAGGGGCGACGCTAAGGCAAGGAGCGGTCGGAGAGGTTGCAGGGCTAGGGTGTGGGACGGCGAGGGGCGGGGTCGGGCGGAGAGCGGCGAGATGGGCGGAGAGCGGCGAGAGGGCGAGCGGCGGCGCTGGTCGATTTGGGATTTGGGATAGTGGGGGGTAGCCGCGCGGGACTTGGTCAAAACAGAACAAGGCAAGGACCCTATGCCGACGGCTTTGCCAAAGCCGTCGGCACAGGTATTTTTTCTTTTTTACATATTTTATTAATTTGTCTAAAAAAGCTATTTTAATAATATTTTAAATATTATAATTTATTTCATTACAAGTTTATAGAGTTTATTATATGGTAGGGTATGGTTCCGATGCTCCGGGGCCCCGCTCCGGCGAAACCCTAGATCCGCCCGAAGAACCCTAACGTTTTCGTCTACCCCCTTGAACGTCGTCGAAAGGGGTAGGCCAGTGGACTTTTTTGCTTGGTTGTGTTAGGTTAGGCCATAGGAACATGAGAAACCAAAGTCTACCCCAAATCAACACAAGATTCCATCCGATTCGCCTGAAAGGGGAGTTTTCACCTCTAAGTGCAGAAACTCACTAGAGAGAAAGTGAAGTCGGTGAAGCCGGTCACACCTAGGAGTAGGATATTGCACATTTACAACACACAACACACTTGTATACATATGGTATGGCACAATCTAGGTTTGGGTGGGGTTCCGACGCTCCGGGGCCCCGCTTCGGCGAAACCTTGAATCCGCTGGAAAAACCCAAACGTTTTCGTCTACCCCCATAGACGTGCGTCGAAAGGGGGTAGGCCAGTGGACTTTTTTGCTTGGTTGTGTTAGGTTAGGCCATAGGAATATGAGAAACCAAAGTCTACCCCTAATCAACACAAGATTCCATCCGGTTCGCCCGAAAGGGGAGTTTTCACCTCTAAGCGCAGAAACTAACTAGAGAGAAAGTGAAGTTGGTGAAGCCGGTCACACCTAGGAGTAGGAACTTGCACATCCACAGCACCCAACACACTTGTATACATATGGTATGGCACAACCTAGGTTTGGGTGTGGTTCCGACGCTCCGGGACCCCGCTTCGGCGAAACCCTGAATCCGCTGGAAAAACCCTAACGTTTTCGTCTACCCCATAGACGTGCGTCGAAAGGGGGTAGGCCAGTGGACTTTTTTGCTTGGTTGTGTTAGGTTAGGCCATAGGAAGGTGAGAAACCAAAGTCTACCCCAAATCAACACAAGATTCCATCCGGTTCGCCCGGAAGGGGAGTTTTCACCTCTAAGTGCAGAAACTCACTAGAGAGAAAGTGATGCCGGTGAACCCGCTCATATCTTTAAATCCGTAAGTCGAAACAATTTCAGTGAACCTATATTTGTAAGATGAATGTTTGGTGTTGTAAAATGCAGAAGAAACCAGATAAAAATCCGGGCGGGCAGGGGTAGTTCGAGGCGCAAAGCGCCTCCGCCTCCGCATGACTACATATATATAGTGAGAATCCCACCAATAAGGAAGAAGCACACGGATCGTGTGTTTCTTTCAAGCGCTTGTGAGCCGTTGGATCAGGGGTGTGTTTCTTTTGAGGGATTGTGAGCTATTGGATCAGCAGTATCACGACCACTTCGTGAGCCACATGACCCGGTTGGTGTTACCAACCGGGACTAAAGAAGCACACGGACCGTGTGTTTCTTTCAAGCGCTTGTGAGACGTTGGATCAGGGGTGTGTTTCTTTTGAGGGATTGTGAGCTGTTGGATCAGCAGTATCACGACCACTTCGTGAGCCACATGACCCAGTTGGTGTTACCAACCGGGACTAAAGAAGCACACGTACCCTATATATAGCCCCCCTCCTCAGACAGGTTACTCACTCACACAAAACATTCCAGCATCACTCGGAGAGGCATCTTTGGGCAACCAGCGGCAAGACGTCTCTGATGACCTGCGACCGTTCCAAACGGTTGCAGATCATCAGAGATGTCTTGCCGGACGGTTGTAGATCATCAGAGACGTCTTATCGCTGCTTGGATCGAAGTGGCGCTCAAACACAAAACATTCGGGTGTATGACGAGGATTTGATATGCAGGCACTCACGAGCCACCGTTGGGCTGCATGACGAGGAAACCGTGTGTTTTGTTCTATCTAGAAATCCTTCAGTTCCGGGAACCCTCCCCTCGGTCGGATCCAAGCAGCGGCAAGAATCTCTGATGATTAGCAACATTCCCAACACTAGTTCCGACGGTTGCAAATCATCAGAGACGTCTTGCCGCTCCGTGGATCGAAGGCCGATCTGCCGTCTCATGACCACGCGATGATTTGCCGATTTGCCGGTCAGAGTGGCCACTGGAGAAGGTAGACAACTTTGATCCGACGTGGTTCTGAAAGGGGCATGGTTAATTTAGGTAGTCGAAGGACAAGGGTGCTGCGTCGTCGAAGGGCAAGGGTGTTGCGTCGTCGAAAGGCAGGAGTGATGCCGAGGCTGCGTCGATGGTAGATGAATTTAGGTAGGCCAGTGGACTTTTTTGCTTGGATGTGTTAGGTTAGGCCATGGGAAGGTGAGAAACCAAAGTCTACCCCAAATCAACACAAGATTCTTTCCGGTTGCCCCGAAAGGGGAGTTTTCACCTCTAAGTGCAGGAAACACACAAACTGCAACTGCTTGATCCAACGGCTTCCAAGCTCTCGAAGGAAACACACGATCCGCGTACTTGTTCCTGATTGGCTAGCCGAAGGGAGTCATTCGCTTGATCCAACGGCTCCCAAGCTCTCGAAGGAAACACACGATCCGCGTACTTGTTCCTGATTGGCTAGCCGAAGGGAGTCATTCGCTTGATCCAACGGGTCCCAATCTCTCGAAGGAAACACACGATCTGCGTACTTGTTCCTGATTGGCCCGCACTCCGGCGAAGGAAACACACAAACTGCAACTGCTTGATCCAACGGCTCTCAAGCTTTCGAAGGAAACACACGATCCGCGCACTTGTTCCTGATTGGCTAGCCGAAGGGAGTCATTCGCAGGAGTTCACTTCACATCCATCATTGGCAGTACACGGGTAGCAGAGAGCAAGATTTCTGAGAGGCAGGAGTTCCTAGAGCGGAGGCCGAAGGTGAACCCTCCCCTCGGTCGGATCCAAGCAGCGGCAAGACTCTCTGATGATTAGCAACATCCCCAACACTTGTTGCAAATCATCAGAGACGTCTTGCCGCTCCATGGATCGAAGGCCGATTTGCCGTCTCACGACCACGTGATGATTTGCCGATTTGCCGGTCAGAGTGGCCACTTGAGAAGGTAGGCAACTTCGATCCGACGTGGTTCTGAAAGGGGCATGGTTAATTTAGGTAGTGCTTGCGCATGGTTACCATCACTGGATAATATAGTTGGTAGATGCCATATCTAGGTCCCAACCTTTGCTTTACAGATTTGGCCAGCGCTATAAGATTTTCTATTTTATGGCTCGAGGAGAGCGAGGATGAAGATGATATCTTCATGCCGAGTGAAGAGAGCAAGAAAGCTGCAGCAGCGGCAGCGGCGTCGTCGTCGAAGGCCAAGGGTGTTGCGTCGTCAAAGGACAAGGGTGCTGCGTCGTCGAAGGGCAAGGGTGTTGCGTCGTCGAAAGGCAGGAGTGATGCGGGAGGCTGCGTCGATGGTAGATGAATTTCCTTTTTCTAATTTGCAGAGTACCTTGTATCTTCAATTTATGTTGTGTTCTCGCTACTACCGATATTTTCTTCTCTGTGTAATTTATGTTGTCAATGTAATTTGCAGGGTTTGTTTAATATCAATGTGAAAAGTAGTCGAAAGGGGGTAGCAAAGTTGAATTTTTTGGTTGCTTGTCAATGTAACTTTTATCACAAGTTTTTACAAGATTGCCCCCGTTTCGTCCGAAGTGGGAGTTTTCACCTCTAAGTCCGCACACTTGGTAGAGAGAAAGTGAAGCCGGTGAAGCCGGTCACACACCGGGGTAGATTCTTGGACATTTGAATCACCCAAAACACTTGTACACATATGGTATGCATCAACTTAGGTTTTGGTGGGGTTCCGATGCTCCGGTATAGACAATTATTCGTGACGTTATTTTATGTGGGTGGAAACCGCTATTCGGCGTAGCTATGTACATAGAATATGAATAAAACATATTAAACTTAATTGAGAGTAATAAATAGATACATAAAAAAAGAAGATTAGGGTAAAAAACATTATGACTATTTTCGGCGAATCTGTATATGTACATATAGCTATTCGGTGTATCAATATACATAAAAATGAATAAAAATGGTAGAGCCCGCCGTCGGCACAGATTGCCGTCGACGTCACCTTATTGTCTGTACCGACGGCTGCCTGTGTCCCGACGGTGGCCGTCGGGATAGAATATCTGTGCCGACGGCCGTTTCTGTGCCGACGGCCTTATCGACGGCTGGTCCTGGTACGCCCCTGTGCCGACGGCCCCGATAAATAGCCGTCGGCACAGGTGCTGGCCGTCGGCACAGTTCGCCATTCTTGTAGTGAGAGACCAGCAACCCATGCAACGCACATACACTATCATGCGACCTGATTGCTCGAGAGCTGGAGCTGGACTGTCGCTCTCTCTCGGCTCCACTTCTTTACAAAACCGTTGGCTTTGAACAAAAGGATCCCCATACGGCTAATCCTGGCCCAGCCCCACGTGGGACCACATTTTGTTTAAATTACAGTGTAGATTAGTGCTTAACAGTAGCAACAATCGTTACAGTCAACAAAGAAACTAGCTTCCACGACCCCAGGCTAAGGCTATAGTTACGCCCCTGGTTAAGCTGCAATACCATCCCGGCATGTAAATAGAAACTGCATACATGCGCCGCCTTTCTTAATAACCATTTTAATTTGAAGGAATATTGTACGAATACTATACTCCGTGTAGAGTACGTACAAGCAAATATGCACGCATGTGAATGAAAATTACTGAAAGTTGGCCGGCAGACGGTTGAGGACAAGGAAAGGCGGTATGGTGATACTCCAAATTTGTTCCTTTATTCGGGTCGTTTCGAACACCCTATGAGGCTCACTTTGGGACTTGGAAAGGAGGGTATGTATCTAAGTGCTTTTTTGCACCTCGTGTACATACAATCTCGTTTGCATTACCTTTCTTTTTGACTTTCTTGAAGGCATTGCATTTCTAACTTTTGAAAGAACCGACGAAGATGACGGCACGACCAGACGGACGATGATACCAAAAGAAATGGGCTCACATGTACACCCCCCATGCTGTCCACTCGTCATGCATCTCTTACCAAGATGAAAACCATCTTATTCAAAAGATCAATAAAGAAGTCCCAGCAATTGGACTATAGTTATTGCGGTAATTAATCCCCATGCGATGCCAGCAGCATATGCAGGTCCACAGATGCTTTAGTTACACGGTCTCCGGTAACTAATCCGCATTTACCGAGGGGATTAGTGGATAGACAATCATGATGACGTTTTGAGGTCCCATTGGCTGCACTGAAATTGATGCACTGTACGAATCTTCCTGACACTGCCGCCGCTCCGCCCCCATGCATCTCCTTCCTTATCCTTGCCAGCATCTGCTGTTTTTTTCTCCTAAAGACCGGCCGAGATTATGATTCTTATGAAAAAAACATCATCAGTGCTGTTATTTTCACGGCAAAGAAGAAAAATGGTGCATCTTTTTTTCACTATCAGGTTACATGCATGCATGCTTGCTGACGGCGTCAGTAAACTAACTAAAGGAGTAGTACTAGTACTGTACGGCGATAGATTAATCAATGAGGTGGTGGTAGATTATATCTATCCGTCCGTGGGCAAGATTTGTTTGTGCCAGGTGAACGTTTGGGATTTGAATTGCCGTGCATGGTTCGAAAATTGAAATGCATGCGACCAGCGGCTCCATTCGCACATGCATGTGTCCCGGTTGCGGTGAATCCATCCGTCGATTAGTGAAGTGAGAGAGTGGTGAGACGACAAGATATACTCCATGTATAATTGATTTACTTTAGCTATATATATTGCTACACGCGCACAATACACGCAAAATTAATCCACAACCATTTGCTAGCTATAACTAATCCACTAGAATTTGCATAAAATAATCAAGTTTGATACTTCGACCTCACAATACGCGCGAGAGAAACCAACAGGTTGGGCCCCACACAAGGTATCACGGGAAGCCTAGCGAACACTATCCCATGTCGTAGCGAAAATGGAGATCAGACAATTGAGGGTACGAAGGCGGGGCAGAAGCACCCGCGTAGAATGAGCCGAGTCAGAGACGATGCAACGACCATGACATGATGGCGAGGATGAGAGTGGATCAAGCCAGAGGCGGAGCTCGACAAGGTGGCGGCGGCGACGATGGAGGAAATGAGAAGTTTTAGGGTTGGGAGGTGACACGTCTGCGACGGAGAGGGTAAGTCATTTTTGGCCTTACAGGGAGGGTACGAGCGGTGGTTGCAATGGACCGGTAAGGCAGCACACTACTGTCATTAGTTGGATGTGGGAAAGACAACCGGTGAGCGGGGTCTAGGGGCGGTGCGTGGAAGATCGTCGGAGAAAGGGTGAGATCTAGAGAGATGACGTGATCGGAAAACACATGAATGGAGAATTGATGATAGGGAGTAGCCCGCACTAGTACATAAACGCAAATTAGAGTTGTCCCCAGAGAGTCATCTCAGCCGGTTAAACTGTCCATCTCTGCGCGGGGGTCTCTAATGCACGCTGCATTAGAGCCGGTCCTTGGGAAACCACTTTTCCCATCTTGGTCAGCAGCCTCGCCGTCACACAAGAACGGGACACCGGATGAAGCCGGAGAGGCTTCCCATCAAGTGCCCCGCCGCATGCAATGGTGGTAGCTCAAATCCCACCATGTGTCAGCCGCGAAACCAGAAGCCTCAGCCGGCGGTAAGGGGGACGACACTAGTGGTTGAAACTTTCAGCGCCAGATCATTGAGGCATGCAAGTTTCTTGATGATCTGGCGCTGGTTCGCATCTTTTTCGCCGACGGTGGGTCGTGTACAAGCACTTCAACGACCCTGGCGTGCGAAGTGGTTGGTTAGACGCTGTAGGTGGTAACAGCGTAGTTTATGTTTAGTTTGTTAAATCACGTTTACATTCAAAATTTTAAGTTTGTCAAATCTCGTTTAAATTCCGCCGGAATTGTTTCTGAACAGAAGTTAATTTTTTTTGGCGTACTTGTTTGGGGTGCGCGGATGGGACTGCACCCTAATTGGACGGACATGTGTCCAACACCCAATTGGGTCTCCATGGGGGGGTGCCGGACGCCGATTTACATAGCCCATGCTCTAACTCATGTAAATCAATGTGCACACCAAGCAGCTCTACAGATGCCACTACGCAGGGTGCAGCCAACAGAATTACAGAAGCAAACCTTCGTTTCACTCATTCATTTCTTCACGTGTCCGGCCAGCTGGGGCTGTCTCCGTTTTAGATGCGAGGGGATAATCCCAAAGTATGCCTTACTAACCACCTCATTTTTGCCTAGATAAAAACTCTAGTCCATACTAGTGTGTTGTTGGGGAAAAGTATTTGTAGAGATTTGTGAGAATTGGATGTTCACCAAATCCCCGTCCATCCCCACTCTTTCCATCCCTAAAAAACCCTTGCAGTAAACAAGGCCATAATGTTCCCCGGACTCTGAGATGACATACAACTGGAACCGAGGAAGTGTAGGCATTTACTACCAGCATGGGTATGCTCATTGTCACCCATGATCCGATGAGAAAGGAGTGACTCCGGAGGATCTAGAACGATCCCGCCGGGCCTTCCTCCCGCCGTCATCTCCTCCTGGCCGTCGTCGTCGCCAGCGGCGGTGGCGGCGCCCTTCTTGTCTTGGACAAAGGGATGGGGAGGGCATCGCGGCGCCGCTGCATGGACGATGGTGGGGCGGTGGCCGTGGTGCCGGGCGGCACGGCCTTCTGGTCGGGGCTTGAGGCTGGAGCGCCGAGGTGAAGGTGGGAGGTGGACGCCTCCGATGCGAGGCCTCCGACGGCGCAGGTGGTGGATCCGATCTGGGCCTCATGGCCAGATCTGGGTCAACCGGGACTGCTCTGATCTCCAATCTCCCCTCGGTTGCTCTGACCAGCGGCGTGGGGGCTGGTTGGTTTTGCTGAATAATGGCGGCGGTCCTAGGGTTCCGCAAGCGCCAAGAAGAAGATCTGCTTGACACTTGTTTCTTCGATCTGGCCGGATTGTCAAGTTTCGGAAGGCTCAGGCGGTCCTAGGGTTTCTTCGATCAAGCCTGGAGATTGTCGGATCGGCTAGGATTCGGTCGCACGCAGCCATGTTTTTCTGACCGTTTGGTTTCAGAGGAAGCGTCGCGAAGCTCTGCAATATGTTGCCATTGGTGACATGCCTTTCTGTTTTCCGGTGAAGTCAGAGTGTGGAGAAGAACATGGAGGCCTAGATTTGAAGACTAGTAACTGTGGTTCGATTCCTGGTGGCGATGAGGAATTTGCTTGGTGATTTGTAACTTGGAGCAGCGACAATGGCAAGTGGGGGAGACAGCACAGGAGCAGTGAAAGGACACGGATGTCGCCTAGAGGGGAGGGGGGGTGAATAGGCGATTAAAATTCTTTATGGTTTAGGCTTGAATAAATGCGGAATAAAACTAGCGTTTAATTTATCAAGCACGAAACCTAAACAAGCTAGGTTTACCTATGTGCACCAACAACTTATGCTAAACAATATAAGCAAATGTGTGATAGCAAGATATATTACTTCAAGCCCGATGGCTATCACAAAGTAAATAGCATAAGTAAGAAGCTCGAGTATAGAAATACCGAGGCACTTGAAGACGATGATTTATCCCGAAGTTCACTTCCCAATGGAAGCTATGTCTCCGTTGGAGCGGTGCGGAGTCACAAAGTGATCCCCGAATAGTCATCAAATGGCACACCGTAATCTCCTTCGTGCCTCCACCAATGCGGAGTGCCACGAACCACTATGGGACACTTAAGGGTGGTCACCGAACCCGTACAAGGATGAGGCACACTCCACAACTTAATTGGAGGCCTTCACCGAATTCCCGCGGCTCCCAAAGCCACAAGAATCACAAGGTTGGGGCGCGTCTCCACAACTTAATTGGAGGCTCCCAACAATCCCGCGAGCCACCAAAACTCCGAGATCAACTAGGATCATATAGGGCACTCCAAGTGCCCAAGAGGAAAAGCTCTAGGGCACCCCAAGTACCCAAGAGTAACAAGCTTCTCAACTTCGATTTCCACGTATCACCATGGAGAACTCAAACCTATGCAACTCATGCAATGGGCAAGAACACAAGAAGTGCTCAAAATCCTTCACTCTCAAATCCCACCAAAGCAACTAATGCTATTGGGGGGAGAAGAGAGGAAGAACCAAGAAGAACACCAAATTCTTCCAAGATCTAGATCCAAAAGCTTCCCCTTACTTAGAGGAGAGATTGATTGGTGGAATGGTAGATCTAGATCTCCTCTCTCTTTTCCTTCTAATTGGAGGCAAGAATCATGGAGGAATAGAGAGAAAGCAAAGCTTCAAAAGGTCAACAATGGAGGTCAAAACCGTGCTCAAGGGTTGGGGTCTCTTTGGAGAAGAAGACCCCTTAAATAGGTGGGGAGAAATCTGCCCGTTTGGCCAGAAAAAGCACGGGTCGGATAATCTGACCCACACTTGAATCGGATATTCCGAAATACATCAGGGAGCTGCAAAATAGCAGTTTTCGCGACCAGCAGAAATCCGGGTCGGATATTCCGATTCATTTTGAATCGGATTATCCGATAGTCTGAAAACTGACAGAAACAGCAAAACGAAAACTGCAATATCTTTTTCATCCGAACTCCGATTTCGATGTTCTTGGGCTCGTTGGAATCACCACAACGAGCACGACAAGATGATGCAAGAAAAAATCATAGTCCATCATGTGAGGAGGAATCCACAAGAGAAGATTTTGACCTCTCTTATAAAAGACAAACCGGTAAAACCTCCAATATAAAAAATGCAACAAGATATTCATGAAATCCGTTTTTGATGAACTAGAGCTTGGTATAGAGATGACACAAGCTCTGAATTCTCACATAGATGAAAGCCAAATAAGAACCAAGAAATATGATATGCCAAGAATGCTATGCTAAAACTCAATCGAGAGCCACTCTTGATAGTACGGTATCTATCCTATAACCCGGTCTCCCTACTAACAACATACGACCGGTAAAATAGAAACCCTAACAAGATCATACCTTTGCCTGGCGCATTCCACTTGACTAGATAATGGCGATCTTGATCTTCTCAAGTTGACCACCTTTCTTGATTGCGCTTCGCTTGGTGAAGATCCACATATTTCTCCCCCATACACCACTATGGGAGAGCCTCTTATTGGCATATCTTCACATGAACATTATCTCCAAATGGGTGGCAAGCTTCAAGCATATGATATCTTCGAGATACTTCTCTTGAACTTGCACATCTCAAGGTTGATGACGATCACCACTTGACGTCATCCCCATGGGCTATATGAAATCTTCATTTGATGCACACCCAAATAAAGATACCTAACCACACATAGAAAAGCCACACACATGTAATGGGTTAGTTGACAAAGCTATATGGATAATTTCTTACCATACCAAGAGATACATTATCCCACTTGGTACATCTTGGAGCTTTGTCTGTTGATCAATCTTGATCAACCTTGTATCTTTTCTCCTCTTTTCAATAGATGATGTCTTGAAGATAACCATGAATGTCACATAATCCTTTTCTTCAAGACATACTTGCAATGTGCTCAACTTACACATGACCAATCATCGGATGTGGTCATCACATACTCTTCTTCTTGATCATATCAAGTATATATCCATAACCTCGATGATCTTGATGCCCAAAACTTCAATATATCAATATATTCATTGCATCAATAACCTTGAATCCAACATATGGAGTTCAAGCATGGTCTATGGACAAACACTACAAGTACAACTCGATGCAACCATTAGTCCATAGGGATTGTCATTAATTACCAAAACTACACATGGGGGCGCCATGCCCTTTCAATCTCCCCCATTTTGGTAATTGATGACAATCTCTTTTACAAGGGTTTATATAATGAATTAAGCAACCATGCAAAGCAACAAGCATGGATGCATGAGCATGAAAGGTAAATGCTTATGACCAAAACAAAAACATAAAACCAAATTCCCTTAAACCCAATAAAACTTCTCCCCCATTGGCGAAAAATCTTAGACGGTCAATATAGTATGAGCTCCCCCATAACATGTGCATTTCTCAAAATATGAGTGAAATCAAATACACATATCCAATGACGATAAATAGTGTTTAAAAAAAACATGATAGCTCTCCCAACAAAAGTGTATTATTTATGATCTTGTATTTGAATACACAATGCACACATATTGAAAGGGCATGGCGCCCCCATCTGTGGTTTTGGTAATTAATGACAATCCCTATGGACTAATGATTGCTTTGAGTTGTGCTTGTAGTGTTTGTCCATAGACCATGCTTGAACTCCATATGTTGGATTCAAGGTTATTAATGCCATGAATATATTGATATAATGAAGTATTGGGCATCAAGATCATCGAAGTTATGGATATATACTTGATATGATCAAGAAGAAGAGTATGTGATGACCAAGTTGTTATTCGAGGAGTTATCCGATGATTGGTCATGTGTAAGTTGAGCATATTGCAAGTATGTCTTGAAGAAAAGGATTATGTGACATTCATGGTTATCTTCAAGACATCATCTATTGAAAAGAGAAGAAAAGATACAAGGTTGATCAACTCACAAAGCTTCAAGATGTACCAAGTGGCACTAGTACAGAACGACACATCGGATACCCCTCTATGGAAACGGCATGCGTTAGGCGACGGAGAATCGCGCTTTCCACGCGGCCAGTGCGTACAAACCGGACCTGGGCCGCGGCTGGCCCGTCAACATAGGTAACGGAGAAAGTATTAACTCCGTTACCCATAGTATTGGCAACGGTCTTAATTATGGCTCCATTTCCGATACGTGCCTCTATAGCAACGGAGACTTTTGGGTGTCCGTTTCCAATGTGGACACGTTCCATCTTGGAATTCGAAGCGAGGCGAGTAAATGCCATGGCGTAGTGGCACTGCCCACTACTCCTTGAAAACCCCAATCCTTGCTAGCTCAAGACGCCACCGAATCTGCTCTCTCTCTCTCGCTCACTCGCTCCCTCCTACTGATTAGCGAAGATGCCTCGCAGCAACGACACACAGGAGCACACTGAGTCGCCGCGGGACAGTCCCCCCGTCAGCGGCGAGTCCGTTGAAGGACCGACGCCGGAGACGAGCGACGACGAATACGCCAACTTCCATGATCCCACCTTGATGCTGGGCCCACCGAAGGTTGATTCTGATGACGAGTCAACCGAAGAGGAGAAGGAGGAGGAGGAGGAGGACGACGAGGAGGACGAGGCGGAGGCGCCGGTCCCGAAGAAGGGAGCCCCGGCGACGGAGAAGAAAGCCACCGCCACCGCCTCCGATATGCTCCTCCAATGGCCCCCAATAAGCGAGGCCGTGAGAAGGACGAGGATTGCGCGGAAGCAGGGCGCAAGAAAAACAAGAAGTAGCTAGTAGTAGTTCTATAAGTTCTCCAACTGTAATTTACTTTATTATTATTAATATGTACTGCGTATGTAATGTAGTAATCACTAATATTAATAAATCCTATAAGTGGTTTTCTCCATATAGTAGAGATTAGGAAAATATTATTCCAGAGAGTAGAAGAAATTCCACAGAGTGGGCGCGTAGGTCCCACACCTCAGTGGAAGAAACACAAAGGAAACGGTCCTTCTAAAGAACCGTTTCCTATGTTTTACCTATATATATGGGCGTACCGAGAAAAACCTAACACTCGTTTCCTCACTCTGTCCCAGTATGCTTGATCTGTTCGTGGCGGCGGCTCCCGGCGTTGCGGCCATCGCCGGCGCCGTGGCGGCGCCGTCTCTGCCCAGACGACGGCTATCACGGCGAGGTCTTCGCCATCTCCCCCGACACGGCGAGGTCTTCGCCATCTCCCCCGACATGGCGAGGTGTTCGCCATGTACCCCGACACGGCGAGGTGTTCGCCATCTCGCCCGACACGGCGAGGTCGTCGCTCTGTCCGCTTCCTCTGCCTCCACCACTTCTGGATCTGCTAGATCGATCCAACGACGACGTGAAGAAGGTATCAGATCCACATCCGGTAGTTCTATCTAGATCATTTCTTGATGTAGTTAACTTGCCTATTGTGCACTTGCAACTAGTTGTAGTTTAGCTTACTTGTTGATAGAAGTTCAGTTCACATCCGGTAGTTCTATCTAGATTATTTCTTGATGTAGTTAACTTGCCTATTGTGCACTTGCAAGTAGTTGTAGTTTAGCTAACTTGTTGAAAGTAGTTCAGTTCACATCCGGTAGTTCTATCTAGATCAGTTCTTGATGTAGTTAACTTGCCTATTGTGCACTTGCAACTAGTTGTAGTTTAGCTAACTTGTTGAAAATAGTTCAGTTCACATCCGGTAGTTCTATCTAGATCATTTCTTGATGTAGTTAACTTGCCTATTGTGCACTTGCAACTAGTTATAGTTTAGCTAACTTGTTGAAAGTAGTTCAGTTCACATCCGGTAGTTCTATCTAGATCATTTCTTGATGTAGTTAACTTGCCTATTGTGCACTTGCAACTAGTTGTAGTTTAGCTATTGAAAGTAGTTCAGTTCACATCCGGTAGTTCTATCTAGATCATTTATTGATGTAGTTAACTTGCCTATTGTGCACTTGCAACCGGTTGTAGTTTAGCTAACTAGTCCATGTGAAAACAGGAGTCTATTTCGGTGACACTGCATAAAAAAGTCGGAGACACAGAACAAACAACGAACATTACTCAAAGAGTAGTGTTTGTTGACTTTCCCATAATGGCCTCCAATTATATACACATGTCAGTACACACTATATACTACTGTATACTTCATATTATTGTGTTAAATTGTTTGTTCTATCTAGTAGTGTCAGAACTAACATAAATCCTTATTTACATTTAGGGATATCAAGCTGTTCCCTTTCAAACTCCACCATACATATCCACCGTCGCTATTGTGACGTTTTGGTACACTGCATAAAATACTTTTTTAAGTAAGAGTGTTTTATACAGTGTCGCCGAAATGTCACATCGGTGACGTATTAGATTAGATTTCGGTGACACTGCATATAAAATCCAGAGCCGGTGGTGGCCTCCATGGAAAGGATGATCGTTGTCAGGCATCCTATGAAGCTGCTGACATCACAATATCTTGTTGACAAGCCGTGTGTTGGCTGCTCCGGTTCATCAATAAGAGCCACCTCAAGACATAGGTAAGATATCGTTTCAGTTTGCTTAAATTCATAGTGTATTTGTTTTAGCATATGTATTTAACAATTGTAACTCTATTTACTAATGTATAGGGTACAAAGCTTCAACATCCTTCTCTCAAGAAGTTGAGATAAGAAGAGATAGCTAGAGTGACACCTGCGAGGATTGTGGAAAAGGATGTAGGGAAGAAATCATATATTCTTTCCGTCCTTTGACATGATAGGCTTAGTATAGATGAAATTTGTTATCGTTTTGCCTCTTATGTTTGTCACATCTTGTGATGTAATTGTAAAGGTGAAATTGTGATGGAAATGTAAAGTTACATTGTGATATGAATGAAATCTGTTACCGTTTTAGTATTTGAGCTTGTGCTGTGAGATTTTAAGTATCTAGTGGCATTTGTAAACGTGGCATCCTGTAACCGAAATATGAGAAATGCTCAGTGCAAACGGGTGGATGGCAAACTCCGTATCTGATGAGGAAAACTAAGGAAACGGAGGTCTGCGCACAACCGTTGCCAAATGGAACCTCATCGGAAACGGTTTTTGGCCTCCGTTACCGATGAAGGCCTTCACATCAGTGACAGAGGCGGGGACACGGACCCTTTCTCCGTTGCCGAAGGGGTTTTTGGCCCGTTTCCGATGTGTCGTTCTGTACTAGTGTGGGATTATGTATCTCTTGGTATGGTAAGAAATTGTCCATATAGCTTTGTCAACTAACCCATTACATGTGTGTGTCATTTCTATGTGGGGTTAGGTATCTCTCCATGGGCTTGCATCAAAAGGAAGATTCCTTATAGCTCATGGAGGATGACGTCAAGTGGTGATCGTCATCAAGGTCGAGATGTGCAAGTTCAAGATGGGCATCGAGAAGATATCATATGCTTGAAGCTTGCAACCCTTCTGGGAATCGGATAATCCGCATGTGAAGATGTTCCTAAGAGAGGCACTCCCATCTTGGTGTATGGGGGAGCATTATGTGAGTCTTCACCAAGCAAAGCGCAATCAAGAAAGGTGGTCCACTTGAAGAGATCAAGATCGTCATCATCTAGCTCAAGTGGAATGCGCAAGGCAAAGGTATGATAGGGTTTCTATTTTACCGGTCTCGTGGTTCTAGTTGGGAGACCGGGTGATGCATGTAAAATGCATACATGAACTTTGCACTATATCACTCATATTCCATTCATATTTGCATCATATAAGGGTTATACCACTGTTATTTAACGATTTTAGGAAATAAAATAATTGTTTCCTATTTTTATGGAATTAACCCTACGCAGGCAGAAAACCCTATTTTTTTCCTTTTATGTTTCAGGGACCCAAATGTCGTCAGAAAAATATGGAAAAATACGGAGGTCATTATTTTGGAAGGAAGAATACGTAGGAGCGAAGGAATCAAGCAAACGGAGCCCGGAAGCCGTCGATCTTTTCTCCACCGCCTTCGTCTTGACCTAAAAACGTCTATAAAAGAAGTCCCATGACGTTCTCGAAACCAAGCGCCGCCATATCACAGAAACACGAAAACGAAGATTTGGAGCTGCAGATTGGAGGGGGAAAACTCCGGCGGGGCGCTGCCGGCATGGTCTCCATCTTCTCCATCGACATCTCCACCATCTCCATCATGAAGAGGGAGTAGTCCACCTCTGGACTATGGGTTTGTGGAAGTAACATATGTATCTCTCCTCTCTTTGAGCTTCACTAATTAGTACCGTATGAGCTGCTGAACATGATTACGGTCATATATGTAATTCCTATGTGGTGGATCTTTTTATGAGTTAATATATGTTTGAGATTGCAATGTTTGTTTCAGTTATGAGTATAGATGCATATTATGTACCCCGTTCTTATCTACTTGTTATGATCAAGCATGTTTATGAGAGCGTGTGTGGGGTGATGTGTGCATTAGTTGGAGTAACGGGGGGTGGTGAGTGCGGTAAGTTGACCACTGTAATATCGCGATCCACTTGGGTGTTTTACCTTACTTTGTTACCTCACTAGGGATAAACAAAAATACCATGCTACAAGGGTTGTGGGTGACTTGCCACTTCTCCGTGACTAGATCTAGCATGTTCTTATTTTAACTTCATGTCATGATACTTAAAGCTATACTCTGAGTTATCTTAATTACTAAGGTGTTATGATTTAGTTCGCATCTTGGTGGAGTATAAGAGAGATTAATAACCAAAAGATCTCTATGTTAGGACGTGATGCCCATATAATTAGTAACTTGATATCAAACTTTGTGTTGCAATCTCATATGTCAACTCTATGTGTCCATTGTCTGCCACACCATTAAAAGAGAGACTGCATTTGTGAAACCATGAACACCGGTCCATTTTTAATCATAAGAAACACCTTTCCAAACACTTTTACCACTTTTCCATTTTCTGCAATTATTAAATCCGAAAATACAAAAAACACTTTTCCATCTTTCATTCATCATAAAAAACCCAAAAATATCATTTATCATTGTTATCATCATCCTTGCACATTCATCTACAACCATTGCATATTTATTTCACTAGTACAGAACGACACATCGGAAACGGGCCAAAAACCCCTTCGGCAACGGAGAAAGGGTCCGTGTCCCCGACCCTATCACTGATGTGAAGGCCTTCATCGGCAACGGAGGCAAAAAACCGTCACCGATGAGGCCTAAGTTGGCTACGGTTGCCGACCAATCTCCGTTTCCGATGTATCGGTGCATCAGTAATGGAGATTCTATTTTACTCGTTGCATTGAGATTTGTTCAGAAGCCTACAGCAGCAATGCGGTTGCCAATTGACATTCAAAATCTCACAGCAGAAGCACAAAGTTGCTAGGAAATCCATTCATAACGTATATAAGAATTGTCATCATTACATAGCATCAAAAGATGAGTTACACATGCCTCACTAATCCTATCATTCTCATGCCTCCCTAAACTTAACTTTTATGGCACTCCACTCTTCTCCAGCTCCATCTTCTTCCTCAGTTCCGTAGCGCCGAAAACGGAATTCAACCTAGCAAAAGACTCGAGTAGCGGTTTCATGCTTCTCCAAATCACATCTGCAGCCAAATGGCTACACACATACACAAAATAGATGGAGAAACTGAAAACCAGAAACCACACCGAGCTCGCAAGGCTCCTTAGCAAATTAATCTTGCCAAATTCTTCGTACTGAGGCTTGCTCCATCTTGGACGGTGTCGCCAAAATATAATAGCGTCACCACTGTGACATTTCGGCCACACTGTCCAAGACACTCTTAATTAAAAAAGTGTTTTGAACAGTGCAGCGAAACGTCACAACAGCGACGGTTCACGGATATGATCCCACTTTGTATTTAGCTCTTTTAAAGCTTGTTTGGATCTGCATGGTGTTTCTGCATATAAAATACATGGATGTCTAGTTAGAAAAGAGAAAAATATGATGCTACATGACATAAAATACAATTTAAGATGAAAACAGTTTACACCTTAAGCGCCTATATCCGTGTGCTTGCTGTCCGATCGAAACGATTTGTTGGCAGAGCTTGAAGGTGATGTTACCTTCAATTGCCTCACCATTTTTATGCATTGTCGCCGAAATATACTATTACTTCATACACTAGCTACACAAAACCATAACGAGGATTACACATTGACAAAGGGTTGAAATTAATCTATTCATCATCGGTACTACTAGTAGTGAGGGATCTATTCATCATCGGTAGTACTACAAAACGTTGAAATTAATTTACCCTAGTAGACTTAAAATAGTGCAAGATTTAGTATTAAGGGATGTATTCATCATCGGAAGTACTAAAAACAGACACAACACAATACTAGAATTCAAATACTAGACAAGTTTTCTATGCTACTTTAAATAAAATGTAAGATCTAGTGTTGAGGGGTGTATTCATCATCGGCAGTACTACAATACTAGACAGAACACAATACTACAATACTAGACAGTACTACAATACTAGATCGGTAGATGCTATACTTTAAATAAAATGTAAGATCTAGTGTCGAGGGGCGTATTCATCATCGGCAGTACTACAATACTAGACATAACACAATACTAGACTTCAAACACTAGACAAGTTTTCTGTGCTACTTTAAACAAAATGTAAGATCAAGTCAGCGACATAGCCGGGGAAGATGCACGGCAATAGACCAGTAGCTCCGCGTCGGCGACATACTCGGGATGATGTGCGGCGGCTCGCCGACGAGCCGCTGGGGGGGATGCGCGGCGGCTCACGACGCGCCACTGGGGGAAGATGCGCGGCAGCTCGCCGACGCGCCGCTGGGGGAAGATGAACGGCGGCGATGCCGGCCGGACGCGCCGCTCAGATCTGCGAGATAAGGGTTAAATATGGTGTGCTGCTTGAAGCCGCCGCCACACTGTGACTGTGGAGTGAGAGTGAGAGCGAGAGCGTTAGGGTTGCCGCAGTGGCACATATATAGCACTAACATCGCAAACGGAGGCGATAAACAACCGTTGCCTTTTATCTCTTCACTGACACACTGGACCTACTTACGAAGGATCGATACGATAGAATTGAACTATCTATCTACTCTTCTCTACTTGTTCTTCTTACGCCCTGCCTCCGCGCCATTGTCATCCGCGGCGCGGCGTCGCTTCTTGTTGGTTGCCTTCTCCTCGGGCACGTGCTCCTCCTCCTCCTCCGGCTCGTGCTCCTCCTTCTCCGGCCGTGCGTCCTTCTCCGGCGAATCCTCCTCTCGCGCCTCCTTCTCCGGAGCGTGATACTCCTTCTCCGACGCATCCTCCTCCGGTGCGTCCTTCTCCGGCGCCTCCTCCGATGCCTCCTCCTCCGGCGCCTCCTCCAACGCCTCCTCCTCCTCCTCGTCGGCGTCGTATTCTTCCTGGCTACGGCTCCGGCGGGTCCTCCGGCTCCTCTTCCGCCGACGACTCGTCCTCTTCGGAGTCGTCTTCTCCTTCGCGTGAAGACGACGGGTCTGAGTCGTCGGAGTCATCTTCTACAGAGCGTGAAGATGGCGGGTCCGAGTCGTCGGGGTCCGAGTCCGGCGGCCCGTCTTGATCACACCATGGAACTTCACCGCGGTCTTCAGCGCTCGCGTCGTCGCTCGGGACTTCCTCGTTCTGCCACCAGGGTTCCTCCATGGCGGTTGTGCTAGTGTGGTAGAGAACGTGGGAGAGAACGAAGGGGAGAGAACGAAGGGGAGAATGCGGGACCTGCCTGGCTTCGCGCGGTTCCAGTCACATTTTGTTAGCGTCGAGCAGGCGGTTCCAATCCCTCGTGAATTAAGCCGCATTGAACAGGCGCGCTTCCAGTTTGCAACTGCAATTTCCCAAGCACATCGCAAACGGATATACATAAACAACCGTTGCCATAGAGACACATATTGGAAACGGAGACGAATTTATGACCGTTGCCGATATATTTGGTAACGGAGATATAAAATCCTCCGTAACCAATGTTGACGGACCAGCCTCTGCCAGGCCTCGTCCGCAACGCTAAAGTCGCGATTCTCTATCGCCTAACTCGTGCCGTTTCCATAGAGGGGTATCGGATGTGTCGTTATGTACTAGTGTTTCTTGTTTCCATTGCATATTTATCTTGATATCATTCATACACCTTGTGCTTGACAACCACATGTGAGGTTGAGGACCAAAACAATTAACCTTGTTTTGTAGGTGACCAAAAGAAGGATAGGGAGATAGATCTTTCCACTAGTACAGAACGACACATCGGAAACGGGCCAAAAACCTCTTCGGCAACGGAGAAAGGGTCCGTGTCCCCGCTTCCAATACTGATGTGAAGCCTCACAATGGCAACGGAGATTTTTATCGTTTGCAATAAGTTTAGCAACGGGCATAATATATAACCGTTGCCTTTAGTCTTTACATCAGATACGGAGATTAGTTTTAGACCGTTTGTAATGAGGGCTAAAGGAAACAAAAAAAAGCCGGTGACGCCTGTTGCACCGTCGACGGAGCCCTGTGGTTCCTGCTTGACGGCCGCCGGTTCTTCACCTTCCTCTTCGCCCAGCTTCATTGCGTGGTCTTCTTCTACCTATTTAGTACTGCACAAAAGTCTTGCTCCTGGAGGCGCCGGCTTCAGTGGACCGTGTGGACGGAGCCCCGCTCCTACGTCTTCACGGCCGCCGCATAGTCTCCAGGTTTTATCCTCGCCCTAAAGGAGATGAAAAAAATCAAAGTGTAAGCTCCTTCATCTCTATACACAAGACATATGCTTCTTCATCGGCATTACAGAAAATATATAACTAATTACAACTAGAACATAGCCTAAACAATGCCTCATATATAGGTAGATTGGACACACAAATTTCAGGGATGGAGCAAGCGAGCCAAGTAGGATGCACAAGATCGATGTGTATTTGTGCATATCACAAGGATCACTAGCGCCACCCCCGGATCACACGGTGTCACCTAATTTTAATCATCGGCATAACAGAAACAAAGCTAAAATCAGAGCAAATGCCTACTAAAAACAGAGAAAATCCATGGATAAACAATTAGCTACTTACAACTAGAAAACAGCTAAAATCTATGTGTAAACAATGCCTACTAAAAACAGAGCAAATCTATGGATAAACAATTAGCTACTTACAACTAGAAAACAGCTAAAATCTATGTGTAAACAATGCCTACTAAAAACAGAGCAAATCTATGGATAAAGAATTAGCTACTTACAACTAGAAAACAGCTAAAATCTATGTGTAAACAATGCCTACTAAAACAGAGCAAATCTATGGATAAACAATTAGCTACTTACAACTAGAAAACAGCTAAAATCTATGTGTAAACAATGCCTACTAAAAACAGAGCAAATCTATGGATAAACAATTAGCTACTTACAACTAGAAAACAGCTAAAATCTATGTGTAAACAATGCCTACTAAAAACAGAGCAAATCTATGGATAAACAATTAGCTACTTACACCTAGAAAACAGCTAAAATCTATGTGTAAACAATGCCTACTAAAAACAGAGCAAATCTATGGATAAAGAATTAGCTACTTACAACTAGAAAACAGCTAAAATCTATGTGTAAACAATGCCTACTAAAACAGAGCAAATCTATGGATAAACAATTAGCTACTTACAACTAGAAAACAACTAAAATCTATGTGTAAACAATGCCTACTAAAAACAGAGCAAATCTATGGATAAACAACTAGCTACTTACAACTAGAAAACAGCTATCCTACTGAACTGTGGTCTTACATTAGGCGAGGCGGGCTCGCTTAGCGTCGCCGCCGGCGACGGAGCTAGCGCCGGCCTCCCCTGGCGGCGCCTTGCCCTCGCCGTGGACCAAAGAGAGGGCTATGGCGGCCCGGAGGTCAGACTGGTAGACCGCCTCCTCGGCGCGTTCGACCTGGGTCGACGCCTCGGAGGGGAGGACCGCCGCCTCCAGATCGGCCTCGCCCTGACGACGCTTGGCGTCCTCGCGCTCGAAATCGGCGCGGGAGAGTTGGCAAGCGATCTCCAGATCACGATCCTTCTCCTCTTCTCAGGGCGGCCGGGGTACATCGCCTGGCGGATCTCGCGGTAGCTGCAATGGTGGCCAAATGAGCGGGTGCGGCCTGAGCCTTCGCCGGCGGACGAGCGCCAAGGCTGCGGGACCGGCCCGCGGGGGCCGGATCGGCGGCGGCCTGTTCCGCAAGCTCGTCCCGCAACACCAGCTGACGCTGCTGCTGCCTGAAGGCCCGGAGGGTGGGGCGGCCACGGCCGCGATGGCCGGATCTACCAGCGCCGACGGTGGAAGCCCTGCGAGAGAGTGGAGAGAGAGGAGACTGTGCGGCGGCTAGGGTTGGAAGTGAGACACTGAGAGTGAGAGTGAAGGGCATAGTAGGTTTTTATAGGCCGGCTGTCGGGCTGCTTCTAATGGCAACGGAGATTGCGAAACTGTCCGTGTGCGATGAGCACACATCGGTAACGGAGTTAAACCAAACTCCGTTGCCAACATATATTCCACTATTCACCCGTTGCCTTTGTTGTGGGCCTGCTTTACGGCCCAGTGCGGGCACGCGGGGGATGTCACGATTTACCGTCGCCTAACTCCTGCCGTTGCCATAGAGGGGTATCCGATGTGTCGTTCTGTACTAGTGTTCACTACTGATTCCCCGAGAGTTCGATATTAAACCCTCGAGTCACCCTTGTGGGGAAAACACGTCTTCCACTTACTACATACTCTGTACTTGGAGGCTCAACCTAACCCCGTATACTTTTCATTTCAGGTAGCTACTGAAGGCTATCACTTCTACGGGTATCAAGACTGTTTTCTGGCGCCGTTGCCGGGGAATCATAGCTGAAAAGATTTATCCAAGGAAGCTCCTGCACTAGTCCTGTTTTCTAGCGCCGGATTCATCACGACAAAGTCAACATCACCAACTTGTGCTAACACCTTAGCTTGGGGAGTTTGCACCTACGTGAACATCATCTTATCCATCTTTACTTTCAAAGCAAAATTATTTGTTTTGTCATTGTCATTGCATTGTCTTGCTTTTGTAATTCAGTTTGCATTTGTGAGACACATTTTATTTTCAGTTTTGCATATAAAATTAAATAATACAAAAAACCTTGCTAAAATGGAAAAAAAGAACCTTTTGGCCTTTTAGTGTTAGGAATTTTCCTCAAGATAAGAATATCCCTATTGAAAAGGCTGAGGTAGATCCTAATATCATGAAGGCAATTTATGAATACCGTTTCTGTGGAAAACCAAAAGAAGATCCCACTGCTCATCTTAAGAAGTTTAATGAAAGATGCAACATGTTAAAACTGAACCATGCTAATGTTAAACTTAAGCTTTTTCCTTACTCATTAGGAGGAAAAGCGTTTGATTGGATATTGAGATGGCCACCTGGGAACTTTAGCACTTGGTTTAACTTGAAAGCTGCATTTGTTGAAAGATTTTGTTCCACTGAAATAATCTGTAACTTTAGACAAATGGTTATCACCTTTAAACAAGAAGAAGATGAACCTTTGGTAAAACCTGGGAAAGGTTTAGAGGTATAGCTTTTGGAATGGAACATGGTCTTAGGGATTGGATGCTTATGCACATATTTTATAGAGGATTGTCTGAAAACTCTAAAGTCTTTTTGGATAATGAATGTGAGGATTCTTTTATGAATACTGCTGCTACTGACACTTATTATCTACTTGATGGCTTGCTCTTGGAAGTAAGAATTAAAGAAAGTTTAGAAAAAGCCCAAGTGCCTGAAGATGTTTTTGATGACCGTTATGAAATATTTAATCTTTATAATAGGAAAGACAAAGTTGAAGAAGTTAAAATGCTTAGTGAAGTCAAGGATCCTTTGCTTGACTTAGAAAATTGTAGCTTGCATGAATTAATCTCTATCTTACAAAAGTTTGCAAGTGATCCTTCCATCAACACTAATCAAGCTGGCTTTGGTTCCTATATTGCTAATCATGTCTTGAAAGAGAAAATTGCTAGGTACAACCAAGAGGCCATGATACCACCTAAGCTTGGGGATATGTGGATTCCCAAGGTACTAGTAACTATTGGAAAAGAGACACATCATGCCATACTTGATCTAGGATCTAGTGTCTCTGTCATGTCTAAAGAACTATATGAAGTGCTTGAATTGAAAAATCTTGAAAAATGCTCTATTGAACTTGCACTTGCTGATGATTCCATTAAACATGCTTTAGGGAAAGTAAGTGATGTTATGGTAGAGTTACATATGACTTTTGTGCCTGTGGATTTTCTAATCATGGACATGGGGAATAAAACCTCTAGTCCTATTATTCTTGGAAGACCTTTTCTTCGTACTACAGGTGCTATCATTGATTCAAAGGAGGGAATGAAGTTTCAGTTCCCACACAAGAAGTGCATGGAACACTTCCCAAGAAAGAGGGAACATCAAAGTTCAAGCTCCCTCATGAGCTTCATCTTCAATAAACAACAAGTAAGAAGCCTAGCTATATGGCTATAAAGAAAGCGCTTTGCGGGAGGCAACCCGGTTATTTTTATGTGTGATTTTCTTTGTGTCCTCTTGCTGTATCAAGAGAGTTTGTTTTTAGTTTAGTTTCTGGAGTTTTTAATAAAGTGCCAAGTTTTACCCATTTTGGTCTTGAAAAGTTGCTTATAGCGTTCGGAGATTTTATTCCTGCACGAATCTGTGCACGGTATGATTTTTAATTCTTATTCTGTAACTCCGAATGAGCTCATATTTGAACTGTAGTTGCAACTTTTCATCCTCTGTATGCATGAATTTTTGCAGAATTTTTCGGCAAAGTTTGGTAGGGTAGAAAAATACGTTTTGCTGCTGCTGTTTTTCTGGACAGATTCTGTCCCATTTTGTTTTATGCATGTTTGAACTTTTATCTTGAATCTTTTTGATTCAATTGAGTTTATGAGTAGGCATACAACATTATATACTTTCTGGACATTCATATGATTTTTGTTTAAGGATTATATGCAGCAAGAAACCTATTTGTTTATCACTACTAATGCACCCCACAGAAAAGAAAATGGGAGAAACGGTGTTTTGAAGTTTTTTCACAGGGATTGGAGGAGATGCACCAAGAGTTATCCAAGGATGGTGAAGACCATAAGCTTGGGGATGTGAAGACAACCCCACTGGACCTACACACTCTCGGTTTGCACACGTCTAACTTCTGTTTTTCGATCGAAACACTTTATCGCATAAACTTGGAGCGTTTTTTTGTTTGTTTGTTATTTTGTGAGACCACCACATTATCATTTATATGAGAAAGAGCTACTGGAAATATGGGTTGAAATATGTTGGATGCTTTTATAAATTGGGAAAAGGGATGTTTGAGTTGATTTTTAATGATACATATAGTTGCATGATTCATGAGCTTGTTTATGAGTAATAATTTGCAAATGCTTTATCAAGAGCTATCACTTATTCATGTTTTGATGCTGAAAGTTATTTTACTTGTTTAACATGGATTAGTTAGTTCTATGGACACTCATGCATGCATCTAGATGGTCAACTTTCTCCCTCTTGCTAGCCCAAACATTCCAACAAGCAAAAACTTGTTTCCAACACCTTCAACCAAAGTTATTCCAGTGAGTCCACCATATCTACCTATTAGCTTTATGCTATTCCGAGTATGTATCATGATATTTGTGTTATCTATACCTCTGAATGAAAATGTTTATGTTATTGATTGTTATGGGAAAAGTTGGTTATATAGCTCTCACGAACTTGATGCACAACTTTATTTTATTGCATAAATAAAACATGACCCATTGTGATTAAATTATGATGTTAGTGGCTTGATAAATGTCCGAGGTTGGGAGTTAGCCCATATGTGCTGTCACATGCAAAGCTTTCAACATGCTCCTTCATCTCATTTAGTTGATATCATGTACTTTTGTTTATGGATGCCTATCATGGTGAAATAAGGTGGAAATGAAGTAGTTTAAATGAGTTTGTATAAATGGTTAGAGAGACGCCTGGGCCGCTAATCTAAGCCATGCATCATTCATGGTGGAAATTTACTTACATGCTATGGTGAACCGTCTGTGATGCACCTTATAATAAAAAGCTATTCCAATGGTAAATAAAAAGGGTGTTGAGGTTGTTCATCTTGTTTGTTTGTCTTGTCATTTTGATATGGGCTTGTTCCATATCCTGGGACAAGAGGTACCCCAGTTGACGCTCTTGATGATACTATTATTACTTACAATGATATAACTTGAACTTGCTTTGTTTCCTAAGTTGAGTAATCATGGTGTAGGTACTTGTATTCAAGGGGCATGAGACACCTAACCTTTACTTTATCAAGCACACTACTCATATTTGCTTTCACATTAAACTTAATCATTCAAGATGCTATGATAGGGGTAATGAGAGCTTGACACCAAGAATTCCATTGCAATCATTAACTTAAGTAGAAGAGTTTGGAAGTTAGATGAAACTTATGCATGCTTTACCTCTACTCACATATACATCTTTCCAAAGTGTCCACCTTTTATATTCAGATTTTCATCTACACTCTATGACCAATGTAGGATGTTCTTACTTATCATTATGCATACATGTGGTCCATATTACTATCTTCTATGTTACACTTTGTGAACTATCATTGAACATCCTTGCTTGAATACTTGATATCACTTCATAAACTATTTTGCATATTGCTACTCCTTTGAAGAATGAATCATTTGACTCTATGTAGTAGCAATCATCTTTGATATCCATTGTTAGTGCTATATTGCAAAGCCCATGTTAGTTTTATCACCTTCATACTCGAGGACGAGTATTGGTTAAGCTTGGGGATGTTGATGCATGTAAAATGCATACATGAACTTTGCACTATATCACTCATATTCCAATCATATTTGCATCATATAAGGGTTATACCACTGTTATTTAATGATTTTAGGAAATAAAATAATTGTTTCCTATTTTTATGGAATTAACCCTGCGCAGGCAGAAAACCCTATTTTTTCCTTTTATGTTTCAGGGACCCAAACGTCGTCAAAAATATGGAAAAATACGGGGTCATTATTTTGGAAGGAAGAAGACGTAGGAGCGAAGGAATCAAGCAAACGGAGCCCGGAAGGCCAAAAGGGGTGGCCCACGCGGCCACTGTACCTGGCCGCGTGGGGCCCACCATTGGCCCTCGAGGCTCCGCAGCCGTCGATCTTTCTCCACCGCTTCGTCTTGACCTAAAAACGCCTATAAAAGAAGTCCCACGGCGTTCTCGAAAACAAGCGCCGCCATATCACAGAAACACGAAAAGAAGATCTGGAGCTGCAGATTGGAGGGGGAAAACTCCGGCGGGGCGCTGCCGGCGTGGTCTCCATCTTCTCCATCGACATCTCCACCATCTCCATCATGAAGAGGGAGTAGTCCACCTCTGGACTATGGGTTTGTGGAAGTAACTTATGTATCTCTCCTCTTTGAGCTTCACTAATTAGTACCGTATGAGCTGCTGAACATGATTACGGTCATATATGTAATTCCTATGTGGTGGATCTTTTTATGAGTTAATATATGTTTGAGATTGCAATGTTTGTTTCAGTTATGAGTATAGATGCATATTATGTACCCCGTTCTTATATACTTGTTATGATCAAGCATGTTTATGAGGGCGTGTGTGGGGTGATGTGTGCATTAGTTGGAGTAACGGGGGGTGGTGAGTGCGGTAAGTTGACAACTGAAATATCGCGATCCACTTGGGTGTTTACCTTACTTTGTTGCCTCACTAGGGATAAACAAAAATAGCATGTTCTTATTTTCACTTCATGTCATGATACTTAAAGCTATACTGTCGGAGAATGACTCCCACGAAACAGGGATAGTCAAGCTCACGAAGAGAGTTCGTGTAAGGGGCTGAACACGTTGGTCAAACAACCCTCAACCTGCACGGCGACGGTGCTCGTCGAGCAAGTGGAGGGACATCACGACAGAGATGAACACCAGCCCGTACCCAGGTTCACGGCCCTCGTGTGGAGGTAATACCGCTACTCCTGCTTGTCTGTATTGCACTGCTTGTAAAGGTTACAGTACAATGAGCTTGCCGAGGGCTCTCTTTTGGCAATGGAGTACACAAGGAAGGGAAGCAATGGTCTTCTTCTTCCTTGCGCGTAAGTGGCTATGCTGGAATGAGAAAGCGATCCCTTGCTGCGGTGCACCTCGTCCTCCTTTTATAGGCGCCCCGTGCTCCCTCCTTGCACTCGCACTGTGGTAGGGCTGTCACGTGGCGCAGAAGGTGGAGCGCGGTGCATCGCAGCCCGGTTGTCCATGGACGCGGTCCATGAGCGTAAAGCTGACTCCTGTAGCAGAGTACCCACCGTCCATGCAGGACGGCCAGCTGGGGCCGCAGAGGAACGTGGGGGTGCCCACGGTGACGTTGGCCGTGGAGCGTAGCGCCGGCCGGTCCCCTTATCACCAAAGAGGAAATCCTTGTAGTCCGGTGCGGGTGGCACAGCTTTGTTGACCCCTTTAATCACCAAAATGGCAACTGCGGCGTCGTCGTCACTGCGCGCAGGGGCGCGTGTCACTCTGCGGCCGCTGCAGAGCCCATGTGCGCTCTGCAGAGGTTGCTTTGCAGCGAAGCGATCTCCACGAGGGCTTGGACGCCCTATAGAGAATTCGGCGTTGACCTCTCCCCAGGGGAGATTTCCTTGAAGAGGGGGCAGCAGTGGATATGGCCTCCGCAGGCCTTTGCTGCCACAAAAGCCCTCGCGAGGCAAGTCGCCTCGCGAGGCTCTCCAAGCCGTAGGCTTGGTCCTTAGCGAAAATTCGCCATCAAGTGTCGAGGGCCGTAGAGGACAGGCCCAGCACACCCTGGATTTCACTGGGCCGACATATACTCTGATTTATCTTAAGTGCTAAGGTGTTATGATTTAGTTCGCATCTTGGTGGAGTATAAGAGAGATTAATAACCAAAAGATCTCTATGTTAGGACGTGATGCCCATATAATTAGTAACGTGATATCAAACTTTGTGTTGCAATCTCATATGTCAACTCTATGTGTCCATTGTCTGTCACACCATTAAAAGAGAGAGTGCATTTGTGAAACCATGAACCCCGGTCCATTTTTAATCATAAGAAACACCTTTCCAACCACTTTTACCACTTTTCCATTTTCTGCAATTATTAAATCCGAAAATACAAAAACACTTTTCCATCTTGCATTCATCATAAAAACCCAAAAATATCATTTATCATTGTTATCATCATCCTTGCACATTCATCTACCACCATTGCATATTTATTTCTTGTTTACATTGCATATTTATCTTGATATCATTCATACACCTTATGCTTGACAACCACATGTGAGGTTGAGGACCAAAACAATTAACCTTGTTTTGTAGGTGACCAAAAGAAGGATAGGGAGATATATCTTTCACTACTGATTCACCGAGAGTTCGATATTAAACCCTCGAGTCACCCTCGTGGGAAAACACGTCTTCCACTTACTACATACTCTGCACTTGGAGGCTCAACCTAACCCCGTATACTTTTCATTTCAGGTAGCTACTGAAGGCTATCAGTTCTACGGGTATCACCGGGTATAGGATAGATACCGTACTATCAAGAGGGGCTCTCGATTGAGTTTTAGCGTATCAGTTGGAGAGAGCTCAAACCTTTGCATACTTGGCATATCATCTTTCTTGGTTCTTATTTGGCTTTTATGCATGTGAGAATTTAGAGCTCGTGTTCATCTCTATACCTAGCTCTAGTTCATCAAAAACGGATTTCATGAATATCTTGTTGGGTTTTTGATATTGGAGGTTTACCGGTTCGTCCTTTTTAGAGAGGTTTTACCTTTCTACATTTGGTTTTATCCTCCCATGTTGGACTATGATGTTTCTCCACATGATCTTGTAATGCTCGTTGCGGTGATTCCAACGAGCCCAAGAACATTGAAAACGGAGTTCGTATGTAAAAGATATCACGTTTTCCATACGTGTGTTTCAGGAATTCCGGGTGATTCCGAACGCATTCCGACCTAATTCCGAACGGGTCGGAATTTTCCGAACTGGATCCGAACTGGCTATTTCGGTTTTGTATACCTTTCGGAATCAAGTTATTTTTAATCCGGATTTTTCCGAGCCACTCGGAATTCCGAGCCAAATCCGATTCATTCCAGACAGCACGAATCTGTACCAAACGGTCGGATTTTTGGGACCTATAAATGGGGTCTTCTTCCCCAAAGGTTCCCCAACTCTTGAGCTCGTTTTCCCCCATTGTTGACCTTCTTTGAGCTTTGCTATCTCTCTATTCCTCCATGATTCTTGCCTCCAATTAGAAGGAAAAGAGAGAGGAGATCTAGATCTACCATTCCACCAATCAATCTCTCCTCTAAGTGAGGGGAAGCTTTTGGATCTAGATCTTGGAAGAATTTGGTGTTCTTCTTTGTTCTTCCTCTCTTCTCCCCCCAATAGCATTAGTTGCTTTGGTGGGATTTGAGAGTGAAGGATTTTGAGCACTTCTTGTGTTCTTGCCCATTGCATCGGTTGCATAGGTTTGAGTTCTCCACGGTGATACGTGGAAATCGAAGTTGAGAAGCTTGTTACTCTTGGGTACTTGGGGTGCCCTAGAGCTTGTCCTCTTGGGTACTTGGAGTGCCCTAGACGGTCCTTGTTGATCTCGGAGTTTTGGTGGCTCGCGGGATTGTTGGGAGCCTCCAATTAAGTTGTGGAGACGCGCCCAACCTTGTGATTCTTGTGGCTTTGGGAGCCGCGGGAATTCGGTGAGAGCCTCCAATTAAGTTGTGGAGTGTGCCTCATCCTTGTACGGGTTCGGTGACCACCCTCAAGTGTCCCATAGTGGTTCGTGGCACTCCGCATTGGTGGAGGCACGAAGGAGATTACGGTGTGCCATTTGACGGCTATTCGGGGATCACTTTGTGACTCCGCACCGCTCCAACGGAGACGTAGCTTCCATTGGGAAGTGAACTTCGGGATAAATCATCGTCTCCAAGTGCCTCGGTATTTCTATACCGAGCTTCTTACTTATGCTATTTACTTTGTGATAGCCATCGAGCTTGAAGTAATATATCTTGCTATCACATATTTGCTTATCTTGTTTAGCATAAGTTGTTGGTGCACATAGGTAAACCTAGCTTGTTTAGGTTTTGCTTGATAAATTAAACGCTAGTTTTATTCCGCATTTATTCAAGCCTAAACCATAAAGAATTTTAATCGCCTATTCACCCCCCCTCTAGGCGACATCCGTGTCCTTTCAATTGGTATCAGAGCGGGTTCTCTCCTTATTGGCTTCACCGCCTAGAGAGTAAAGATGTCGTCTAGCGGACTAGTGCACAATGCTTCTTTTATATTAGATGGCACAAATTATGATGTTTGGAAAATTCGCATTCTTGATATTTTCGGGTCATTGACCCATACATAGAGCGAATTCTAGATAGGGGTTATTCTCCTCCAAGGAATCCCAAAAGATTATCTTTATTGGATGAGAATAATTCCTATCTAGATGCTCAAGCTTCTAATGTGATTTTCAATGCTTTGAGCGATGTAGTTATTATGTCGGTCTCTCCTTTTCGGAATGCTCATGAGCTTTGGACCAAGCTTCAAGATAAATATGATGTGTCCAAGAATTGTGGAGATGATTGTTGTCCCTCCACTTCCGGCCGTGATGAGTTCTCAACTTCTTCTACTTCACCTACATGTGGCAAGCCACAAAGTAATGCAATGGTGAGTAGTGATAGATATTAATAATGATAGTGAGCTTATTGTTGATGATACTTCACATCTATCTTATTGCAATGATTTATCTTTGGACTTAAACGCATCTAGCACCAAAAATGATCTACATGCTTGTGTTGATAGTCCTTGCATATCATGTACAAATTGCTTGATTAATCCTTGTGATGATATGCTCTCTATACCTTGTTGTCATGATAAAAATGCTTCTATTTCCTCTAGTATTTTGGCTAACAATGTAGAGGAAACCGAACACTCCATGGAACAAGATATGGATTTAAATGGTGACTCAAGTAATTCTTCATCGTCATCATCATGTACTCACTTTTGCCTTATGGCTAAAGCTTCCGAGGTATCTCCTACTTTGGATCCCAATATATCTCATGATGATATTGATGAGGAAAATGAACAAAATGATAATGATGCTTCCATACTCGAGAAGGGTAAAATGGTTATTCTTTCTTTCAAAGAATAAAAATGCTCGTGCTAACTTCTTAGAAATCATGTCTACCTTGTTGAGCGCAAACTTACCATTGAGGAGTTGGAAGCTCGCATTGATGAAAGTCTTAACCGCGAATACAAGTATGCGGAAGAGATCGCCGATCTCAAGGAAGCTCTTGAAGAAGAACAATCCACCAAGAAGACTCTTGAGGAAACTTTTGCTCTTAACTTTCTAGAGTAAAGGAATCCCATGATAGATCTCTTAAAGTGGCAAATGACTTCAAAATAACAAATGGTAAGCTTATAGATGCACATGCCAAACTCCTTGAGGATTTTGAGCACCTAGATAATGGCTCTAGGGTCATTAAGGGTGAGCTCATCAAACTCACCGAGTCTCATGCGCAACTTAAAGCTTCTCACTCTAAAGAGCTTGCCAAGTTACTTTCTCCTATTGTCATAAATAATGATGCTTGTGCTACTAACTCTATCTCTTGTGAAGCATCCATATTAAGGAAATGTTGAGCTAAGGGCTCAACTTGCATTGCTTTCTAGCAATTATGGGAAATTGGAAGAAAGACATGAAAAGCTTTCGAGCTCTCATGAGGATCTTTAGTCTCCATGATAAGCTAAAGTTAGCTCATGAGGCTATTATGTCTAAGGTAACATCGTGTGAACCTCATGTGGACAATGGCACAACTTCTACTCAACATGCTTTATTGCCATGTGCTAGTCCTAGTAATTCATCCACTCATAATATTGCTACATCTTGTGATGAATTACTTTCCATGCCTTTTGCTCTAACAATGAAGTTCTACTTCCTCTAGTGTTTTTGTTGATACTAACCATGTAGAGGAATTAAAAGAGCTCAAGGCCAAGTCACTTCTTTGAAGAAAGACTTGGAAAAGCGTCATGATGGGAAGCCCACACTTGACAACATGTTGAGTGTGCAAAGACGTCCCAATGACAAGAGTGGACTTGGATTCAACTCCAATAGTAAGAACAAGTCCAAGTATAACAAGAAAAAGAAGGGCCAAGAACAAGTCAAGAATTCGGCCAAGATCACTTGCTTCAAGTGCAAAGTTGAAGGGCACCATGTTAGATCTTGCCCTATGAAGAAGAAATCTCTTAGCAAGAAGCAACAAGGGAAGAGGCCTCAAGTTCAAACTCAAGTTCATCAAGATGAAGAACGGTCCCTTCCCAAGAAGAACCATGGCATGCCTCCTCATGATGAAGCTTCAACTAAGAAGAAAGGAGGAAGCAAATGTTGCTACATATGTCGTGAGAAGGGTCATTTTGCTTCTTCATGCACTAGTGGTAACTTATCCAACCCATAATAATTGATAATGCTTATTCTATTAGGAAGGATAAAGTTGGCAATGTGTTTGCCAAATATGTTGGTACTCAAAGTGGTGTCAAGAAAAGGACCATTTGGGTTGCCAAGCCTATTGTGACTAACCTCTTAGGACCCAACTTGGTTGGGGACCAACAAGTTAAAACTTGATCAATAGGTGTTGGTGGAGGGCATTGGAGACTTGGCTACATCATGAAGAATTAAGGGATCTTCATCAATTATATTCTCTCAAGCCAAGTCATTTGGATTATATTGTTCTATCTCATATCCAATGTTCCTCCTTGCGGTAACTTGTGTTTAAATCATACATACATTGAAAGTTGCTTGCACCCTTGCATGTGTTTGGTTTTGTACCTTGCTAGTGTTTGTATGTGTTGTGCTCTCTACTTACTTATCTTGAGAAATCAAGTATGTGTATGTTGGTTTGCACACCATGTATGTGTGAGTTTGTGTTGAGCCATTTGTATCAACTTGCTTATATCTTAATTGGCTCTTTTGAGAGATTTGGACTATCCCATTTTGGGGGAGTGATATGCTTGCGCACTTCACAATCCTAAAAATGTGTATACATGAGTCTACCACTTAGAGTTGATATATCAATCTTATCTAGTTTCTATGTGGTATGTCATACTCATGAGAAATTCAAATTCTATAATGTCCATTAATTATCTCTAGTTGGTTTTATTTGCCTCTTGTGGAGAATAAATGGATTATCACATTATGGGGGAGTAATAAGCTATGTGCATATTACAAACCTAGTCAATGTGAACATGTGAGGTATTGCCACCTAGAATTGATATTGTTAATTATCTTATTCCTATGTGGCATGTTTCTCAAACAAGTTCCCATTTGCTTAAATTTTTTACTTACTCACACTTTGGATCTTGTTTGTGATGAATGTTCTTGGTAAGGTTTTCCTCTAATATGTTCTCATATATCTCTTTGGGAAACCAATTGCTTCAAAGCACTCTTTGTAGTTGCTTTGCATATCGCGTGAATATTTGAAGCTATCAAGAACATTTATCTACATAAGCATCGCGCTTAAATCTTATCCTTCACCATGTGCTTATTGGTTGTGAAGATGATCTTGAATATCAATCCAATACACCACTAAGAAATTTCTACATATACTCCTTTCCATGACAATTGATAGTCATAATTGTGGTGAAATTTGTAGATCATCTTCATATTGGCTCTTGATTTTATTGCCTTATTTCTTGCCAAAATTAATGTGTTTTAACTCCCGTTGTCTTCCTTGCCTCTTGTGGATCATTTTACTTTACTCAAACTTTCCTAGTGTTTTATTTGGTGTAGGAGAGGCATTGATCCCATCATTGTGCACCTTGCATTCAAAGGCTACTTATAGATAATGCACTATTCTTGGGTGAGCTATCCTATATTGAGTACAACTTATATTTTCATTAGTATTGGATCTTATTGCTTTTTCTTGATATATGACTAGTGTTTGAATAGATATTTGAGAGCGATGATTCCATATGTGTGCATTGTGTATTCAAATACAAGATCATAAATAATGCACTTTTGTTGGGAGAGCTATCATGTATCCTTTTAAACACTATTTATATTCTATTTGTATTTGATCCTTTCCATTGGTCTTTGATCCCGATGACATGTCTCATGGAAGACAAACCTTTTCGGCTTGGTACTTTGTGCCATCATGAAAAGTGTAGAGGGTGTGGTTTATTTGTTGGAACCCCACTCTTTCTTTTTGAGAGTTTGTCCCAATTGGCATCTCTCTTTGGGAGTGGGTTATATCATTCGTTGATTAACATCTCTCTCTCTTTTGGTATCTCTTTTGGAAATTTGATATCTAGTCCTTTTACTTATTGATTAATTGGTATCTTATTTTCTTTTTGATATCTTTGTCCAATTGGTATCTTTTCAATCATGTGTTGGTTTGGTTTTAGTTTCAATTGGCTTCTCTAAATCAATTTTTGATTTGGATCTTTGATATAATTTGGACCTCTTTGATTTCTTGATATTTGTCCAAATTGTATCTTTTGGTTATTAAAGTTAATAGGCATGCATATCTACTACATGTTTATTTTATGGCATGCTTTCTTTGTGCCAATATATAGGTGGAACTCCACGGAATCCTAAATCGGCTAAGATGTGCATGAAATTCAATTTCATATCTATATGCACATATTTTTGAGGAGTTCCTTCTATGTATTGTAGTTTGACTAACTACTTGGACCCAATTAGTTTGGGAACAATTTTACTTGAATATGTTTTAGGTACATGGAGATGCATTGGATGCTTGTCTCATTTACAATGAAAGTATCCTCACCACATGCTTATTGGAGCCAAGCTAGGATGGTTGATAAATTCTTATCTAATACATCAACCCCATGTCATCTGGTAACAAGTATCCACTCTCATGCATACTTTTATAGCACTCAACCTTGTGTAGGTTTCATCATGGCATGAAAAGTATTTGTTTGCTTTTGTTGTGGCTATTGCAAATTCAATGTAGATCTTATGGTACTTGTTGCTTTCCTCAACGCATCCCATGGTATTTGTGGTGCTTGTGTTGAGGTTGTATTTGAAGTTCATTATTATACAATATGAGAATATTGAGCTATGGGCTATGATCCTAAACAAACATCATATGTGTATATGTTATGACTTCCCTTTGGATATCGTGTTTCTTTTCCTTAGTAACTAATTTTATGTGTACTTGTTTCTTTGTGGATATATATATATATATATATATATATATATATATATATCTCATGATTGTTGTACACTTAGAAACTTATATACATGAGAGAAATTACATCTTTACTCGATATCCTAATTCTTCGGTGTCACCTCTCTGGTATCACCTCTTTTATTCCGCTTTTGATTCTTTGGCGTAACTCCGAAAAGAATTTGATTTGTGAGTGCATATCCTATTTTATCACATCTTGATGCTCTCATCTTGTTGAATATCTTGCTTGTCTTTTCAAGCCAATAATCTTCACCATGGGATATGTCACAAGCTTTGTTTTTCATTTGCATCTTATTGAGCTTGTGAATTCATTTGTTTTTGTGTTTTAGAGGATACCGGAGGAGTGAGGATTCCATGTTTGTACACCTTGTATTCAAATACAATAATTCTAAATTGTGTACAAATATTGGGGAGCTCCTCTACTTCCTTTAAAACACTCTTTTGCTCAAACCATAATATCTTGTGTTTATTTGGTTAGTTAGGATCCTTTAAAACACGTTATGGGGGAGCGCATACTATATTGACATTCTAAGATTTTTCGCCCATTTTGGAAATGGATGCCAATGGGGGAGAAGTTTTATAGGGTTTCAAGCGAATTTGGTGTTATGCTTTTGTTTTGATCATAAGCATTTACCTTTCATGCTCATGCATCCATGCTTGTTGATTTTCATGGTTGCTTAATTCATTATATAAACCCTTGTAAAAGAGATTGTCATCAATTACCAAAATGGGGGAGATTGAAAGGGCATGGCGCCCCCATGTGTGGTTTTGGTAATTAATGACAATCCCTATGGACTAATGATTGCTTTGAGTTGTGCTTGTAGTGTTTGTCCATAGACCATGCTTGAACTCCATATGTTGGATTCAAGGTTATTAATGCCATGAGTATATTGATATAATGAAGTATTGGGCATCAAGATCATCGAAGTTATGGATATATACTTGATATGAACAAGAAGAAGAGTATGTGATGACCAAGTTGTTATTCGAGGAGTTATCCGATGATTTGTCATGTGTAAGTTGAGCATATTGCAAGTATGTCTTGAAGAAAAGGATTATGTGACATTCATGGTTATCTTCAAGACATCATCTATTAAAAAGAGAAGAAAAGATACAAGGTTGATCAACTCACAAAGCTCCAAGATGTACCAAGTGGGATAATGTATCTCTTGGTATGGTAATAAATTGTCCATATAGCTTTGTCAACTAACCCATTACATTTGTGTGCCATTTCTATGTGGGGTTAGGTATCTCTCCATGGGCTTGCATCAAAAGGAAGATTCCTTATAGCTCATGGAGGATGACGTCAAGTGGTGATCGTCATCAAGGTCGAGATGTGCAAGTTCAAGATGGGCATCGAGAAGATATCATATGCTTGAAGCTTGCAACCCTTCTGTGAATCAGATAATCCGCATGTGAAGATGTTCCTAAGAGAGGCACTCCCATCTTGGTGTCTAGGGGAGCATTATGTGAGTCTTCACCAAGCAAAGCGCAATCAAGAAAGGTGGTCCACTTGAAGATATCAAGATCGTCATCATCTAGCTCAAGTGGAATGCGCAAGGCAAAGGTATGATAGGGTTTCTATTTTACCGGACTCGTGGTTCTAATTGGGAGACCGGGTTATAGGATAGATACCATACTATTAAAAGGGCTCTCGATTGAGTTTTAGCGTATCAGTTGGAGAGAGCTCAAACCTTTGCATACTTGGCATATCATCTTTCTTGGTTCTTATTTGGTTTTTATGCATGTGAGAATTTAGAGCTTGTGTTCATCTCTATACCAAGCTCTAGTTCATCAAAAACGGATTTCATGAATATCTTGTTGGGTTTTTGATATTGGAGGTTTACCGGTTCGTCCTTTTTAGAGAGGTTTTTTCCTTTCTACATTTGGTTTTATCCTTCCATGTTGGACTATGATGTTTCTCCACATGATCTTGTAATGCTCGTTGCGGTGATTCCAACGAGCCCAAGAACATCGAAAACAGAGTTCGTATGTAAAAGATATCACGTTTTCCATACGTGTGTTTCAGGAATTCCGGGTGATTCCGAACGCATTCCGACCTAATTCCGAACGGGTCGGAATTTTCCGAACTGATTCCGAACTGGATCCGAACTGGCTATTTCGGTTCTGTATACCTTTCAGAATCAAGTTGTTTTTAATCCGGATTTTTTCGAGCCACTCGGAATTCCGAGCCAAATCCGGATTCATTTCGGACGGCACGAATCTGTACCAAACGGTCGGATTTTTGGGACATATAAATGGGGTCTTCTTCCCCAAAGGTTCCCCAACTCTTGAGCTCGTTTTCCCCATTGTTGACCTTCTTTGAGCTTTGCTATCTCTCTATTCCTCCATGATTCTTGCCTCCAATTAGAAGGAAAAGAGAGAGGAGATCTAGATCTACCATTCCACCAATCAATCTCTCCTCTAAGTGAGGGGAAAGCTTTTGGATCTAGATCTTGAAAGAATTTGGTGTTCTTCTTTGTTCTTCCTCTCTTCTCCCCCCAATAGTATTAGTTGCTTTGGTGGGATTTTAGAGTGAAGGATTTTGAGCACTTCTTGTGTTCTTGCCCATTGCATCGGTTGCATAGGTTTGAGTTCTCCACGGTGATACGTGGAAATTGAAGTTGAGAAGCTTGTTACTCTTGGGTACTTGGGGTGCCCGAGAGCTTGTCCTCTTGGGTACTTGGAGTGTCCTAGACGGTCCTAGTTGATCTCGGAGTTTTGGTGGCTCGCGGGATTGTTGGGAGCCTCCAATTAAGTTGTGGAGACGCGCCCCAACCTTGTGTTTCTTGTGGCTTTGGGAGCCGCGGGAATTCGGTGAGAGCCTCCAATTAAGTTGTGGAGTCTGCCTCATCCTTGTACGGGTTCGGTGACCACCCTTAAGTGTCCCATAGTGGTTCGTGGCACTCCGCATTGGTGGAGGCACGAAGGAGATTACGGTGTGCCATTTGACGGCTATTCGGGGATCACTTTGTGACTCCGCACCGCTCCAACGGAGACGTAGCTTCCATTGGGAAGTGAACTTCGGGATAAATCATCGTCTCCAAGTGCCTCGGTATTTCTATACACGAGCTTCTTACTTATGCTATTTACTTTGTGATAGCCATCGAGCTTGAAGTAATATATTTTGCTATCACATATTTGCTTATCTTGTTTAGCATAAGTTGTTGGTGCACATAGGTAAACCTAGCTTGTTTAAGTTCCGTGCTTGATAAATTAAACGCTAGTTTTATTCCGCATTTATTCAAGCCTAAACCATAAGAATTGTAATCGCCTATTCCCCCCCTCTAGGCGAATACTAATGAAAAAAAAGTTTGTATTCAATATAGGATAGCTCACCCAAGAATAGTGCATTATCTATAAGTAGACTTTGAATGCAAGGTGCACAATGATGAGATCAATGCCTCTCCTACACCAAATAAAACATTAGGAAAGTTTGAGTAAAGTAAAAGAATCCACAAGAGGAAGGAAGACAACGGGAGATAAAACACATTAAATTTGGGAAGAAATAAGGCAATAAAGTCAAGAGCCAATATGAAGACGACCTACAAATTCACCACAATTATGTGAATCACTTGTTCTTGGACAAGGAGTATATGGAGAGATATTTCTCGGTGGTATATTAGAATGACATTCAGGATCATCTACACAAAACATAAGCACTCGACAATGTATAAGATTTAAGTGAGATGCTTATGGAGATAGAAGTTCTTGATAGCTTCAAATATTCACATGATAATGCAAAGCAACTACAAAGAGTAATTTGAAGCAATTGGTTTTCCAAAGATATATATGAGAACATATTAGAGGAAAACCTTACCAAGAACATTCATCACAAACAAGATCCAAAGTGTGAGCAAGTAAAAACATTCAAGCAAATGGGAACTTGTTTGAGAAACATGCCGCATAGGAACAAGATAATTAACAATATCAATTCTAGGTGGCAATACCTCATATGTTCACATTGACTAGGTTGTAATATGCACATAGCATATTACTCCCCCATAATGTGATAAACCATTTATTCTCCACAAGAGGCAAATAAAAACCAACTAGAGATAATTAATGGACATTATAGAATTTGAATTTCTCATGGTATGACATACCACATAGAAACTAGATAAGATTGATATATCAACTCTAAGTGGTAGAACTCATGTATACATATTTTTAGGATTGTGAGGTGCGCAAGCATATCACTCCCCCAAAATGGGATAGTCCAAAAATATCTCAAAAAGAGCCAATTAAGATATAAGCAAGTTGATACAAATGGCTCAACACAAACTCACCCATACATGGTGTGCAAACCAACACACACATACTTGATTCTCAAGATAAGTAAGTAGAGAGCACAACACATACAAACACTAGCAAGGTACAAAACCAAACAAATGCAAGGGTGCAAGCAACTTTCAATGTATGTATGATTTAAACACAAGTTACCGCAAGGAGGAACATTGGATATGAGATAGAACAATATAATCCAAATGACTTGGCTTGAGAGAATATAATTAATGAAGATCCCTTAATTCTTCATGATGTAGCCAAGTCTCTAATGCCCTCCACCAACACCTATTGATCAAGTTTTAGTTTGTTGGTCCCCAACCAAGTTGGGTCCTAAGAGGATAGTCACAATAGGCTTGGCAATCCAAATGGTCCTTTTCTTGACACCACTTTGAGTACCAACATATTTGGCAAACACATTGCCAACCTTATCATTCCTAAGAGAATAAACATTATCAATTATTATGGGATTGGATAAGTTACCACTAGTGCATGAAGAGGCAAAATGACCCTTCTCACGACATATGTAGCAACATTTGCTTCCTCCTTTCTTCTTAGTTGAAGCTTCATCATGAGGAGGCATGCCATGGTTCTTCTTGGGAAGGGACCGTTCTTCATCTTGATGAACTTGAGTTTGAACTTGAGGCCTCTTCCCTTGTTGCTTCTTGCTAAGAGATTTCTTCTTCATAGGGCAAGATTTAACATGGTGCCCTTCAACTTTGCACTTGAAGCAAGTGATCTTGGCCGAATTCTTGACTTGTTCTTGGCCCTTCTTTTTCTTGTTATACTTGGACTTGTTTTTACTATTGGAGTTGAATCCAAGTCCACTCTTGTCATTGGGACGTCTTTGCACACTCAACATGTTGTCAAGTGTGGGCTTCCCATCATGACGATTTTCCAAGTCTTTCTTCAAAGAAGTGACTTGTGCCTTGAGCTCTTTTAATTCCTCAACATGGTTAGTATCAACAAAAACATTAGAGGAAGTAGAAACTTCATTGTTAGAACAAAAAGGCATGGAAAGTAATTCATCACAAGATGTAGCAATATTATGAGTGGATGAATTACTAGGACTAGCACATGGCAATAAAGCATGTTGAGTAGAAGTTATGCCATTGTCCACATGAGGTTCACACGATGTTACCTTAGACATAATAGCCTCATGAGCTAACTTTAGCTTATCATTGGAGACTAAAAGATCCTCATGAGAGCACAAAAGCTTTTCATGTCTTTCTTCCAATTTCTCATAATTGCTAGAAAGCAATGCAAGTTGAGCCCTTAGCTCAACATTCTCAGTCAATATGGATGCTTCACAAGAGATAGAGTTAGTAGCACAAGCATCATTATTTATGATAATTGGAGAAAGTAACTTGGCAAGCTCTTTAGAGTGAGAAGCTTTAAGTTGCGCATGAGACTCGGTGAGTTTGATGATCTCACCCTTAATGACCCTAGAGCCATTATCTAGGTGCTCAAAATCCTCAAGGAGTTTGGCATGTGCATCTAAAAGCTTACTATTTGTTATTTTGAAATCATTAACCAACTCAAGGGCTCTATCATGGGATCCCTTTACTCTAGAAAATTCAAGAGCAAATGTCTCCTGAAGAGACTCCTTAGTGGTTTCTTCTTCTTCAAGAGCTTCCTTGAGTTCGGCGATCTCATCCACATATTTATATTCGCGGCTTTGCATTTTCTCAATCGTGTCTTCATGCTCATCAATAAGTTTCTTGCTCTCGATAGCAATAGTCAAGATTTCTATAAAGTTAGAACAAGCATTCTTATTTTTACTTAGAGCATGAAAGACAACTTGACCTTTCCTATTTAAGGAAGACATACTATCATCAGAATCATCATCACAATCTTCATGGGATATATTGGAATCCAAGGTAGGAGATACCTCAGAAGCTTTAGCCATAAGGCAAAAGTGAGTAAATGATGATGACGTTGAAGAATTGCTTGAAGCACCATTTAAGTCCATGTCTTGTTCCATTGAGTGTTCGGTTTCCTCTACATGGTTAGCCAAACAAATACTAGAGGAAATCGAAGCATTTTTATTTTGGCAACAAGATGTAGAGAGCATATCATCACGAGGATTAATCAAGCTATTTGTACATGATATGCAAGGACTATGAACACAAGCATGTAAATCAATTTTTGTGCTAGATGTGTTTAAGTCCAAAGATAAATCATTGCAATAAGATATAGGTGAGGGATCATCAACAATAATCTCACTATCATCATTACAACATTTATCACTACTCACCATTGCATTATTTTGTGCCTTGCCACATGTAGGTGAAGTAGACGAAGTTGAGAACTCATTACGGCCAGAAGTGGAGGGACAACACTCATCTCCACAGTTCTTGGACACATCATATTTATCTTGAAGTTTGGTCCAAAGCTCATTAGGATTCCGAAAAGGAGAGACCGACATAATAACTACATCGCTCAAAGCATTGAAAAACACATTAGAAGCTTGAGCATCTAGATAGGAATTATTCTCATCCAATAAAGATGATCTTTTGGGATTCCTTAGAGGAGAATAACCCCTAACTAGAATTCGCTCTATGTATGGGTCAATGACCCAAATAATATCAAGAATGCGAATTTTCCAAACATCATAGTTAGTGCCATCTAATATAAAAGAAGCATTGTGCACTAGTCCGCTAGACGACATCTTTACTCTCTAGGCGGTGAAGTCCAATAAGGAGAGAACCCGCTCTGATACCAATTGAAAGGAGACGGATGTCGCCTAGAGGGGGGTGAATAGGCAATTAAAATTCTTTATGGTTTAGGCTTGAATAAATGCGGAATAAAACTAGCGTTTAATTTATCAAGCATGAAACCTAAACAAGCTAGGTTTACCTATGTGCACCAACAACTTATGCTAAACAATATAGGCAAATGTGTGATAGCAAGATATATTACTTCAAGCTCGATGGCTATCACAAAGTAAATAGCATAAGTAAGAAGCTCGAGTATAGAAATACCGAGGCACTTGGAGACGATGATTTATCCCGAAGTTCACTTCCCAATGGAAGCTACGTCTCCATTGGAGCGGTGCGGAGTCACAAAGTGATCCCCGAATAGCCGTCAAATGGCACACCGTAATCTCCTTCGTGCCTCCACCAATGCGGAGTGCCACGAACCACTATGGGACACTTAAGGGTGGTCACCGAACCCGTACAAGGATGAGGCACACTCCACAACTTAATTGGTGGCCTTCACCGAATTCCCGCGGCTCCCAAAGCCACAAGAATCACAAGGTTGGGGCGCGTCTCCACAACTTAATTGGAGGCTCCCAACAATCCCGCGAGCCACCAAAACTCCAAGATCAACTAGGACCGTCTAGGGCACTCCAAGTGCCCAAGAGGACAAGCTCTAGGGCACCCCAAGTACCCAAGAGTAACAAGCTTCTCAACTTCGATTTCCACGTATCACCATGAAGAACTCAAACCTATGCAACTCATGCAATGGGCAAGAACACAAGAAGTGCTCAAAATCCTTCACTCTCAAATCCCACCAAAGCAACTAATGCTATTGGGGGGAGAAGAGAGGAAGAACAAAGAAGAACACCAAATTCTTCCAAGATCTAGATCCAAAAGCTTCCCCTCACTTAGAGGAGAGATTGATTGATGGAATGGTAGATCTAGATCTCCTCTCTCTTTTCCTTCTAATTGGAGGCAAGAATCATGGATGAATAGAGAGAAAGCAAAGCTTTAAAAGGTCAACAATGGAGGTCAAAACCGTGCTCAAGAGTTGGAGTCTCTTTGGAGTAGAAGACCCCTTAAATAGGTGGGGAGAAATTTGCCCGTTTGGCCAGAAAAAGCACGGATCGGATAATCCGACCCACACTTGAATCGGATAATCCGAAATACATCAGAGAGCTGCAAAATAGCAGTTTTCGCGACCAGCAGAAATCCGGGTCGGATATTCCGATTCATTTTGAATCGGATTATCCGATAGTCTGAAAACTGACAGAAACAGCAAAACGAAAACTGCAATATATTTTTCATCCGAACTCCGATTTCGATGTTCTTGGGCTCGTTGGAATCACCACAACGAGCACGACAAGATGATGCAAAAAAAAACATCATAGTCAATCATGTGAAGAGGAATCCACAAGAGAAGATTTTGACCTCTCTTATAAAAGACAAACCGGTAAAACCTCCAATATCAAAAACGCAACAAGATATTCATGAAATCCGTTTTTGATGAACTAGAGCTTGGTATAGAGATGACACAAGCTCTAAATTCTCACATGGATGAAAGCCAAATAAGAACCAAGAAATATGATATGCCAAGAATGCTACGCTAAAACTCAATCGAGAGCCCCTCTTGATAGTACGGTATCTATCCTATAACCCGGTCTCCCTACTAACAACATGAGACCGGTAAAATAGAAACCCTAACAAGATCATACCTTTGCCTTGCGCATTCCACTTGACTAGATAATGGCGATCTTGATCTTCTCAAGTGGACCACCTTTCTTGATTGCGCTTCGCTTGGTGAAGATCCACATATTTCTCCCCATACACCACTATGGGAGAGCCTCTTATTGGCATATCTTCACATGAACATTATCTCCAAATGGGTGGCAAGCTTCAAGCATATGATATCTTCGAGATACTTCTCTTGAACTTGCACATCTCAAGGTTGATGACGATCACCACTTGACGTCATCCCATGGCTATATGAAATCTTCATTTGATGCACACCCAAATAAAGATACCTAAGCACACATAGAAATGCCATACACATGTAATGGGTTAGTTGACAAAGCTATATGGATAATTTCTTACCATACCAAGAGATACATTATCCCACTTGGTACATCTTGGAGCTTTGTGTGTTGATCAATCTTGATCAACCTTATATCTTTTCTTCTCTTTTCAATAGACATAATCCTTTTCTTCATGACATATTTGCAATATGCTCAACTTACACATGACCAATCATCGGATAACTCCTCGAATAACAATTTGGTCATCACATACTCTTCTTCTTGATCATATCAAGTATATATCCATAACCTCGATTATCTTGATGCCCAAAACTTTAATATATCAATATATTCATGGCATCAATAACCTTGAATCCAACATATGGAGTTCAAACATAGTCTATGGACAAACACTACAAGTACAACTCGATGCAACCATTAGTACATAGGGATTGTCATTAATTACCAAAACTACACATGGGGGCGCTATGCCCTTTCAAGAAGTTCAGGTCCAAACTTTCAGGTGAAAACCTAAGGTCTGGCCTTAATTGCTTGTCCTAGCAATGACCTTGTTGAAGGCATTGCTTTTGCAAGTGTGGATTTTCTTCAGGGTGAAAACCTATTATTTATGATCAGGGCGGCGATGTCGCTTTTACCACTGTTCCCTTCTTGAAGGCGTCGCTTTTGGAGAAGCTGTACTTCTGGTGCTGTTTTGGTGGTGTTAGGTCTGCTGCTACAAGGAATAGATCACTTTAGCGGGACTTTTCTTTTTTTTTGTAATTCTTCTTCTTATTGTGGGCTGTGTGCATCCGTGTTGTCACTAGGACAATGTGTTGTTGCAGAGACTGGGTGTAATTGGTATCTTCGTGATATCTCTACTATATAATATGGCTTGAGGAGGTGTTGGTACGTTTTTCTAATTTCCGATTTTACCCCTGCGTTTTCGGAGATATTACATTACTGCCACCGCAAAGTCAAAGTAACGGTTCGATTTAGGAATCCCCTTCCGCTGCCTCCGCTCGAGGAGACGAGCTCGATTGGGAGCCGTCGGGGCTCAGGACCGGGCGGGGATCAGCCGACCGGCTGGCTCCACCGGCGAGCTCCTCCTACTCCGTCGTCTCTCCTACATAGAGAATTCCTCTCCATTTCCTGGCCGCGCTTCCTGGGCGTGAAATCGGCATGGTCGCGCTGAGCGGACTCCCTAATCGGACCCTCCCATCATTGCTTCCGTCGAAACATACCAGCGGTGCGCCGCCGGTCGCCGCTGCACTTCCCGTATAGGCCGCCGTCATGGACGATAACTTGCACAGACTTGTGGGCCACCCACGCCGCGCCGGTATCCATCTTCCTCCGCATAACCTCCATGTCGTTGCCTCGATCTGCCCAGCCTCTGTCTTCCGAGGTGGCACAAAATCAGGTCCGTGAGCAACACTAACCATCCAGATTCAGGGCCAGTCAGAGGAGGCAGAGTTCCCCGACGCTGACGATGTTGCAATCTAGGTCCGTGAGCAGCTCCGTGTCTGCCTGATCAGCTATGCCGTCAGGCTACGAGCAACAAGGACGAGAACAACACTCTGAAGCGCGTGCTGTCGACGAGGGATACCAAGCTGCAGTTCGCACAGCTGAAGTATGCGACGAGGCCTGCAAGCTCTCCACGATGACAAGGCCGAGGAGAGGAAATGCAAAGACCGAGACCTGAACCTATGCTTTGGTCATTGAACAAGATCACATCAGGGCTAGGAAGAAGGGACAGGGAGCATTGCCCGTCATGGTGTCCGACATGAGATCGCTTGATTGATGATTTCCCGGTCGAGCAATTCTGACGGTACTGGTACGTTGTTTGTTAGAAACTGACAACTCGCATGGTGTGATCACAGCTAATTAATTATGATCCCCAAGAGTTTATGGAGTACGCAGATCAACGAATTACGCTCTGTTTGGTTCATCTACACCTAGCAAAACCGAGTTTAGTTTCAGGCTTTCAGCCCACTTGCTGAAGTACATACTATGGTCCAAGGTTAATGCTATAATCCGAGTACCTGGTCCAGTTCAGTGCATGTATTAAAATATTGTAATGTCATTAGCAGATTCCTGAGAATTTTAGGCTTCTAATGCGGTTTTGCAGAAACCAAATAATTTTGTGGTAGATTTTGGCTGTTGTTCAATATCGCATCAACAAATATCTTGATTCGGCTGCATTCAGTCCTACGCCAAACATTTGCATCAGATTAGTCTCTCCGGCCCCTCATAATTTAGCTAAAAGAAAAATAAAGACACAAATTTGCTCACTGTCAGATTCCAATGTAATACAAAAATTTATTGCACCATTTTCCATAGTTTAATAACATGAATCTTTCCACATTCCTTGCTATCGTACACATGACTATACATGACTGTAATTCTGACATTTGCAGCTTTTACTCGAAGCTCATCATTTTTACTGCATGTGTGATTGTGGACTGAGTACAATGCTTATTTTATTGATACCATGTGAGCTTCAACTGTGAACTCGCGATTTTTCAATACAAATGTAGCGACCAGTTTTGGTGGTTCCTTAACTTATTTCTTACATGATTTCTCACTGTATTAAAACATCGGTAGCTGTTTCCTTTATAGTACTCCAAGTGACTATTATGTGTTCATATGATACTTTCTCAAGAGTTTGGTTCCCAGTTGCAAAGCACGGGTTTATAATAAAAAAACCATGGAATGTGATATAATAGCCTCTTGTTTCGCACTCTTTTTACGCGTTCCTTCGTTTAAACATAAATTCAGTTTAAATTGCTTGAGGTTGTTGTTGCAATTATATTTTCATACTCTCAACTGAGATTTATTTGGTTGTCGATCATGTAAAACAATGTGTTGGAATATGTGCTAGAGCTAAAAAAAATGATATTTTCCCGTTTCAATTTAACAAGTGATTTTCTGCACAATAATTTCATACTTTTAGATACCCATGAGGTAGAAAGAAGATTAAAAAGTATGTCATGACTTGTTTTTTACTTTTGTGAGGATCTATTATATAATTAAAACACAAGACAATCAATGGCCAGGATTAACCAATCTTACGCAAAGGAAAAGGGACAGCCCAGATTTAATGTACTGATCTCACGCTAGGTTTTTTTTTGAGACAAATCTCACGCTAGATATGCGCGTATAGGGTGTCCTGCCTTTTTTCCCCTCACGTCTACAAACTTCAGCCCATCACGGCGTAAGGAAAGAAGAGTCTCTTCCTCACGTAAAAAAAACTACAGCCCATCACGATGTAACCAAAGAAAAGCTCTTCTCGAAATCAGAAAAAAGGAATAGGAAACGTAACAAAGCAAAACACCATGGAGAAGGCGTACATATCAGGAGTTCATTGGTGTTTGCCGGCAGCGTACTCTTCAAGGGCGGCCCAGCAAGGGACGCGACGGAGTCGCCCGGACAAGCTCAACAGGCGTGCCCTATTAGAAGTCCACCTAGCACGTAAAAAAGGAGTCGATGGGATTCACGGCAGAGAACGTCGTAGACTAGATAAGAAACCAAAAATTCCTTCAGATTGAGGACTACTAGGGTTTGTACCCGAGCAGCAACGGCGGCAGAAATCGGGAGACGAAGGATCGTACAGCGATATTTGAAGCGGCCAATGGCGTCACTGAGATCACAGAAGCCGACGCGAGTCACGTGGAGGCCGCAGGTCAATAAGAAGCAGTCACCAATGCCACACCCACGTGACGTGAAGCTTTGCGTGCCAATCGCCATGCTGCATGGAAGCCTATAAGACAAGCTAACATGGCCAGGGAGAAGCTTCCTCTTCAGGCATGTTCCTCAAGACGATGTCAACTTTACTACAGGAGGCATGCTAGGAGGAGGTGCGATTGATCTCCGGGCAATCTGGCTAGCTTCAAGAAAGGCAAGGCCAGAATGCCGGCAGCCTCGCTCCGCCATAGCTCTCCACGCATCATAATCGTTTTGTTTCTCATCTATGATTCTACGTTCCTATCGCCGGCGGCCGGAGGTGCGATTTCTCTCCGGCAAATCATGCTAGCATAAAAATAGCACGATCGTGGCCGACGCCTCGCTCGGCCGGCACAGTCAGTCCTCCAAGCGAAGCCTAGACCAGTGGCGCAGGATCTGCGTGGCCGCAAGGAATCAACGAGCTGGATTGGACAACAACTCTGATTCATGTAGCCCACTGAGTTTGGGGCTACCGTTGTTAGCCAGCAGTCACTACTTTGTACTTGCACGAGCTCAGGAATTGGTAGTGCAGTTGTTCCAAACATGATGCAAGGATTTATTATGAGGTAATAGCTGTACAAATTACAATCATATTATGGTGCCCCGTTGGTGAGAAGAATTTTGCAGGGATGAAAACGCAGTCACGCACGCGTGCCGGCAAATTGCATGAATCATGATGCTTCGTCTAGATCAACCCTCGGCATTTGCAGGGATGAATACGTATTCACACGTGCCGACAGATTGTATGAATTCCGATGCTTCGTCTAGATCAACCCTCTGCAAACGACTTCGGGAATCACATCTGCAACCTGTCAACGAGGACGGAATCCTGGAGCTCTGTGGTTGTTCAATCTGTTTCTCTCATACCGGCAGAAACACGCATCCAATTATGTGCAACAACAATCACAGCAGTCGCTGAGTTATAAGTCTCCGATGAGTTTCCGTCGACGACAGCACCTCGCAGCGTATCACCGAGGAATCGAGGATCTTTAGATGGCTAGTGGCGTGGACAGTCATGTCGTTGGACTACAACATCGAACCCTGTAGGACAAAATGCGTTTGGAGAACCGAAATAAGACTAGCTGATGACCACGCATGTTAGCATGCAGCCACTGTGCTCCGCATCAATGCAAGGACCAGATGGAGGGCACAATAATAGAATTAAAATAATTTTTTCATGATTGTTGAGTTTCTGTCTGATGGATTACTAAAAGGTCTCATGGTGGACGGGTGACTTGAGCTGTATGCAGCAGTCTAGCACGATATATAGAAGATGTGTTAGAACTCAAAAGGTACAAACATTCACCATTAAATGTAACTTGAACGGTTATGACTCAAGTGAACGTATTGCATAGTATATGTATTTTTATTAATTATTAGTATGATTATCATCATAAAAATCCTTGGTTGTATATGGCTGAGTAGAAACCATCATAGATCTTTTTTCGCATTCTTTTGTGGCATTTTATTCCATCTTCATTTTTGCAGGTTTTAGAAACAATAATTTACAGGCTTATTTGTATTGAGTTCTCCCATAAAAACGTAAAAGGATTTACAGGGGATAATTACTAATAAGCCTTCGCGTTGTGAATAAGCAGGAGGAGACGAGAAGTGCACTATTTCAAAAATAAAACTGTTCACAATGCTTATATCTGGTAAAACGGGGTGCATATCGGAGTCGGTACAAATTACATAAATTTTATATACTCATTAAAAATAAAAAATATTCTGCCTTGACCTTCCGGCATGCATAAATTTATATGATTAAGGGCAACTCAAATAGGCTCTAATTCCTTTCGTAAATTTCTGCTAGATTATTTTTGGACACTTTCAAACTTATAATGCCCACGTGAGAGAGAGAGAGAGAGAGAGAGAGAGAGAGAGAGAGAGAGAGAGAGAGAGAGAGAGAGAGAGAGAGAGAGAGAGACTAATAGGGAAAAGATAGGCTAAGACTTCAAATAAATTTAGCATGGGAGAGCATGATTATACAAGGGTAGGAATTGAACAGTTACCGCATAGGCCCAGACCATAATTTATATGAATGTGTGAGTAGAAACTGGGTCAACAGGAAAATATAGAAGATATTGCAACAGCAGGTGTTTAAGGCACAAAAAAACTTATTAAAATAGGTTCATTCGTTTATTCATCAATATGCAATGTATTTAACGCTAACTATTTTAACCTATGTAATAAAGTGAAACTCATATATATGTTTGAGATATCTTTGGTGCACGTCCTTTCTATCACCATAATAAATTCAATGAGGTGATTATGTTTGAGATATTGCAGTTCGCAGTTTGGAGCAGGAAGAGGCTAATCAGTACAGGATGTCATGACTCATGAATAAATCCAGCTGGCACTGAATGAATCCAGCGGGCATATTACCGATATTTTGTTGATGTTTCAAATGGAAAAAATCAACACCATAGGATGATGAGATATAATTGATAGTTGTAGTTTGTGGAATGAATATAAATTGAATGTCATAGTCTTATAAAGAGCGAGCAGTAGCGAAGCTCTGTAAATTACTCACTTCCATAATATACGTCTGTTATATGTACGAATGAAAAAAAAAGGCTAAACTGACTTATATTTATGAACGAAGGTTGTAGTAATCATAAATAAACCTACAGTTTTCAATTCTTATTTCTCTTAAAATGTTCTAATAAAGGTATCAAATAAAACATAAATACATTAGACATCAAGATTCAATTAATCCCATTTCTAGCCGCGCAATTTGCGCGGGCCACCCAGCTAGTTGTTTATTGTGGGACATGTAAGAGAATATAAACCTCAGAAAAGGCCAACATTATTTTACAAAATAGTGATAGAACCAAAATCAAAGATTGCTTAAAAAGATGAGATGTTTTATTTAATTTGTACCCGTTGCAACGCACGAGTATTTTGCTAGTTAATATATACTCTTTATCCAAAAAATGATCCGATGAGTGAGAAGGTAGCAAATCAAAGTGTACTTCGATTTTATTTTTTTATTTTTGATGCAAGATGTATTTGGAAATTGTACCTTGGCCATACCTCACGGGCGACATCACAGTCACGGGCTGTTGGTGCATTCGTGGTGGCCCGGCCGGCCCACCAGCAACATTTATTCGTCAGACCGTACGACGGGGAACAATGAAAGTGGTACGAAATTAACATAGAATTAGAGTTGGTTTTGCCACGTAATGCGGAGCCGGCTTGAGCTCTCCATGGTTGGCGGCGGCGGCAAACTGGCGATGGTCGAGATGCGCCGGCGGCGGCCAGAATAGGAACGGCGAGGACTGAACTGATGGATTTCATCACAACGGCTCTTAACTAGAAGAAATAATCTTTACTTAAGCCTACAAAATGTACAATTGCAACTAATGCTAGTACTAGTTTTCATCTTTTAGTTACTCTGCATAATGTTGATTTTAGGGTCTCCTTGGTTTACCGGAAAAGTGGAGAACATCATTTTTTTAGAAAGGGCCTTATTACTTAAAAATAAACTTTAAACATTACAACCGGCCTCTGCATAAGAATGCACACAACCGCAATCCAACATAACAAATAGAAATAAAACGTAGCACTAGACGAATTACAATCATGTAAAGTAAAACTCCAATGCCTACGACGAAAGCCGACGAAAGCCAACACCTATGGATGACCAATCCGACTATCAAGCGACCATCCATGTCGGATAAAAAATTTCCTCCTCAACTACTCCAATCGTGCGCATGCCTCCGTAAAATGGCCTCGATGCCCCGTAAAGTGGGGAAAAACATACAAACATTAAATTCCTATGGTAGGAGTGTTGACAACTACCCATCCATTTGGTCCAAATGGATCGGAAAATAGACAAATGTATGAAACCATCTTCTGATCTAAATTCAAAGACGAAATCCTCCCCCTCCCCATTTGGACCTCTTGTTTCAATTCCTACATATGGAAAACGATACATGTCATTATCATTTATAATAACTTCTTACTACTAACTTATCGTGGTTCGAATTCATCTTACCACGTGTATTGGAAAGCCTGTGTTGCTCTCCCAGCTTAAACATTACCTAATTTTCAAGTAATCGAGTTTGCACATACATTCTTAAAATAATCTTCTGTTTTTTCTCATTATTTTGTTTTTGGAATTCTTATGACAGAAGGGAGATGTTTTAATCCCTGCACCCCGTTATGAGCTTTTTAGTGGGCACAAACCACAAAAAATAGGAATTGGAGATCCATCAAATTTCAAAAGGAGAGAGAGAGGAGCAGGAGCCCTTAAGCCAACAAGATAACTATCTGCCTTTCAAATAGCCAGGAGGCACACCATTCCTTCCTCGCTGATTTTATGTTCTTACGTGCATTTCAATTCGTCCGTTCCAAACAACTCATTTGGGCACTCCAGTTCTGGAAGCAAATCAATACTTTCGTTAGGTGCATGATAGAATCGTAGAAACGTTCGTACGAAATCGAAGTGTAATCCTGTCGATGCGTTTGTTACGTCTTACGTGATGTTGTTTTGTTATTTGGCAATAGATAATGGTTGGCAGTGACATCAGAAGCTTATCCTCTCCCTCTCCCCGTCACTGTTCGAGAGAGGCGAAAGGCGATTTTTGGGCGCTCTTCGTCAACCCACCGCGTGCTCGCCGCCGAGCCGCGGGATTCCTCACCTCCGCCGGCCGCTTCGGCGGCGGGAGGGTGGGGGATCCCCGGTTCCGGCTTGTACATATGGTAGGGTAGGGTGGAGGTCCTGCTGGCGGCGCCCTGGAGGAGGTGGTGCTGGTGGTGGGCGGTTTGGTGTCGGCGTGTTCTTCTCCGGCGGTGGAGCTCCGCGGGGCTCTTCGTCAACGCGCGCGACTTGCAGGAGCTCGAGGCCCGGCGTGGTGCTCGAGCCCCTCTGTTTCCCGTCAGATCCGTGGTGGTGGCGGATCTGGTGGCCGGAAACCAGGGCTGGTCGAGTTCTTCGACTTCTACCTGCGGCGGATCCGAAGGCGGCTGAGGCAAAGCGGCGTTGCTGGAGCGGAGGGGCGCCTGCCGTGGTCGTTCACCGGCAGGAGCTCCGTCGCGGCGCGGCGGACGGGCTATGCGGCGTCTTTCAAGGAAGATGGTGTCCCTGGGCAGTGGTGAGATGGCGGCTGGCGGTCTTCGTCTTCGACGCCGGTGAAGTTGCTGGTCTCGGTGCTAGCTCTGATTCCCCTACGTATTGTATTTCCTTTTCTATATTTGTACTGTGTACTTTGTATGTGGTACTGTGGTGAATATACGTGGGCTTTTCAAAAAAGATAATGGTTGGCAGTGGGTAGTGACCACCAACCGTGCTTGTCGGCTGTCACTCCAGAGCATCTACTGATTCCGTTCCGTCCCCCCGCGGAGCGGTTGCCGCGATCCCGATGGCGACCACGGCGTCGTCGCCTGCTATCGAGGGTCCGCTGGTGCTCCTGGCGCAGCCGCTCTTCCCGGAGTTCGCCTCCGCGCTCGCCGGCCGCTACCGGTTCGCTCTCGCCGGGGACGCGGACGAGGCGGCCGCGGCAGAGGCGAGGGTGCTGCTCGTGCCGGGTCTAGTGCCGGTCACGGCCCAGCACCTGGCCAGGCTGCCTGCGCTGGAGCTCGTGTTGGGCACCTCCGTCGGCGTCGACCACGTGGACCTCGACGTGTGCCGGCGCCGGGGCATCGCCGTCACCAACGCCGGCGCCGCGTTCGCGGACGACTCGGCTGACTTCGCCGTCGGGCTCGTCGTCGCCGTGCTCCGCAGGGTGGTTGCCGCCGAAGCGTACGTCCGGCGCGGCAGGTGGGCGGCGGACGGCGACTACCCTCTCGCCACCAAGGTTAGTTAGTTCTTGGCCGCTAGTGCGCCGGATGCACGACTCTGTTTTGGATACGTTGCCTTCACATAGCTCACTACCTGCCATAGTCGCCGCTTCAGATTAGTTCATCGCCATCGCTGCGATCATTGGGATTGCAACGTATCGGTGATCCTTTCTTGAATGAACTTCCATCGAGCGCTTGAAAAATCTCGTGCAATGACAGGTGAGCGGCAAGCGGGTGGGGATCGTGGGTCTAGGCAACATCGGCTCCCGGGTCGCGCGTCGCCTCGCCGCCTTCCGCTGCGCCGTCTCCTACCACTCGAGGTCGCCCAAGCCTTCGTCGCCGTACACGTTCGTCCCGACGCTGCGCGACCTCGCCGCCGGCAGCGACGTGCTGGTACTCTCATGCGCGCTGACGGAGGAGACGACGCGCATGGTGAACCGGGAGGTGATGGAGGCGCTGGGGAAGGACGGCGTGCTGGTAAACGTTGGCCGGGGCGGCCTGGTGGACGAGCCGGAGCTGGTGAGGTGCCTGCGGGAGGGCGTCCTGGGCGGCGCCGGGCTGGACGTGTACGAGAACGAGCCGGACGTGCCGCTGGAGCTGTTCGGCATGGACAACGTCGTGCTGTCGGATCATCGGGCCGTGATCACGCCGGAGTCCATGCGCGGCGTGCTCGAGGTCATCGCCGCCAACCTCGACGCATTCTTTGCAGGGAGGCCGCTGGTGAGCCCCGTGCAGCTCTGAGGCGAGAACAGCGTCATTGATTCCGGTGAGGTTGATCTGCGACTGTAATTTGTTACGGTCTGAACTCTCAAGAAACAGCATCCTGCATTCCTGCAATGATGGAGTGTTGACTTCATTCTCATTACAATGAAGCTGATTAAACAAGAACTGCTTTGTTGATTAGGACTGCAGTAGCGGCGTGTTTATTACTTCATTCGTCAATAAGATGGAGTTTTTTTTTTTTTTTTGCGAAGTGAGGATACATCAGCCGAGCATCTTACAGATAAACCCAGAAACAAAGGAAAATACAAGTAGGTCCTTCTGAGCTCCGACGTCTTCTTCGTCGCGCAGCACGATCTGCCAGCAAAACCTGCCACCTTCTCCTCCACTTGACCTTGGACTGGGAGGAGCCCTCCGGCAAACAGGAAGGCGACAGCACTCGGCATGATCGGAATCTGAAGAAATTGCACAAGCTTTCTTGATGTTGAAAGTTTTTTGCCCCATGGATTTTCTGCTGCCCTTCCTTTGCTATGCATACTGTTTTTACGTGAGCATTTTCTGTTCATATTTGGAATTGTTCATCCTTGGTTAAACGACCATCCGGTCTTCGACGAGTACGCCGCGTGACCATCCTTTGGTAAACATTGTTTAAGACTACGGCCACGAGGAAGGAGAAGGACCCTCCCTGGCCTGACCATGGCGCTGAAACGTGGACAGGCCATTTTCTGTGAACTTTTGGCCTTGCACAGTTGCAGAGCTTTTCTCTTGCACAGTTGCAGAGCTTTTCTTTCCTTTATTTGCTAAGAAACAAATACGAAGAGCGCTGGTTCTTTCTTTCTACGACAGTCTCTGTGTTTCGAATGGATATATGCTTGCTCCAACCATGGATAAGTCAAGTTATAGAATTAAACATGTTTGAATGGACCGCCAGTTTACAAGTGTCTAATTATTACAGCCCGAGGTGTTGTGCAATCCCTAATGTTTATTGGCTTCTTCTGGTACGTGCAGCTCTTTGTCACAGAGGCAAAGCATATCCTATATCACGAAATGTATGAGCAAGTCAGGTCAAGAATACATGACGTGATACACAACACATCGCTTTAAGTCAACAAGGATTAATTCTAAAGCTCATAGAAAATTCTGGGAAGATTTCAAGCTCATATAGATTCAGGGTGTATACGTACTAACAAACCACACGACCAAGGAAGTAACTTCTAAACAAACAAGGCATACCAACTAATCAAAGATTTCTCAGAGAGAATAGACTGTAAGGGACCCCTAATCTGAAGTACAAACATTTTGAGCCACTTCTATGAGCTCAGTTTCAAATATGAAAAGAAAATGGTCAAGGGAAAACATTATGCATATCAAAGGAAGGGCTCCAGAAAATCCATGGGGCATAAACCTTTCAACATCATGAAACTTGTTCCAAACCACGGACCACTCAACGTTATAAAACTGAACAGGTTTGAATGCACGGTCAGTTTACAAGTCTCTAATTATTACAGCCCAGAATGTCCCCTAGTGTTCATTGGCTTCTTCAGGTACGTGCAGCTCTTTGTCACAAAGGCAAAGCATATCCTATATCACGAAACGTAAGAGCAAGTCAGGTCAAGAACAGATGACGCGATGCACAATACATCACGTCGAGTTGACGAGTAATTATACAGGATGGTTTCAAGCTCATAGAATGTTCAGCAAGATTTCATGCTCACAAAAAAGCAATAATGTGATTTCAGGTATCATTCCAAGTATTTTCCAGGGTCAACAAATAATCAAGATCAAGAGGGTTACATGGGAGAACATGCTGCATGCCCATTTTTTTTTTAAAAGGAGTACGTGCATGGAGAGCAACAGCAAAAGTAGATGTGATACATGTTTTAAGGACTATCGGCAAAACACACTTTGTTTTTAACTCGGTGTCTTCGCTTCTCAGCTGTGCAGCTCCTAACCATGATCAGATGCGCTTTTTAAAACCTAAAACATCCAAGTCAAAACATAAATTCCCCATCGTTTTCAATAAAAGACAACACAGATAATCATTTCAATTTTCTTGGTGCCAACTACAAACATGTCATATTAGTAAGACAGAGGAAGCTATCAATTAACCAAACTATACAAAAAAAACTGATCTACCAAACAAGACATGAATATTCAATGTGACACACCATAGTACCAGAATTTGATATGAATAACTAAAAACCAGAGCCAAAAGCACCAGGATTTGATATGCATCTAGTGTTGTCTAAGGGGTGAAGTTACACAGAGTGTATGGTCTTAGCTAGGTGGCCACCCGGATATCTCAACAAAGAACAAACAAAAACTACTACTTTCATTCCAAAATGGGTCAATCTTAAATGTTGAGGATGCGTGGCTATATTTTTTAACGGGTTTGTGACACAACCACGCTGTCTAAGGGGTGAAGTGACACAAAGTGTATGGTCTTAGCTAGGTGGCCGCCCGGATATCTCAACACAGAACAAACAAAAACTACTACTTACATTCCAAAATGGAAGGTCAAACTTAAATCTTGGGATGCCTGGCTACATTTTTTAATGGAAAAACATAACATATACATTCAGGGGTGCTGTTCACATACTGTTGACATTAATTTCTAATGAAAAGCAAGCATCTGACACTAATATGACTAAAAAATATGCCAATAAATTATTTAACACTACAGAACAATCCAATGGAGCATTGTGAAGATAAAGAAATACAACATTTCAAATTAATTTCCCTATTATGGAGATACTCAATTTACTAAATCTGCATGGTGCCACGAAGGTAATGACAACTGACATGGATTGGTGGAGGAGAATGGATAGTGGTGTAAGAATCCCTCACCAGAAACAACAATTCTTTTTAGTAGCTTGGTGCATAGATAGTAAGGTTAGTAAACAACAACAGGAGAGGAACAGAAATGTATGTTGCTCTCGACAAGATTATAGTGGACAACACTTCTCGTCGACATCGAATTCACTACAGAGATATGCGTGTATGATCACTGAATCGCTTTACGGTAATAATGTGTTTCCTTGTTGACAAATCCATTTATTATTTTTATTATTAGGTATCAGCTCTTTTTCATATAGGACCTAAGTTTTGTCACGCGAGCACAATAGCGAAGCACCGAAGTCATACATCACAGTACCGCAACAGCGCGGAAGCTCAGTATTAACTCAGGGTTAAGGTGTCTAACACCAGGAGTTAACTTGGTCAATCATATAAAGGTTGTTTCCTACCGAAAAAATAATTGAAATAAACATTCACGAGACAAACAATAACACATCCAATCTAATGTTACCATGCTCCAATCCTTGCGGTAACTAATAACCAGAAGATCTGGACGGGGAAGGAGCGGAGGTTTTTACCTTGGGAGAGGGAGCACCAGCAGGTGGAGTCGGCGGCGATGCAGGACTTGAGGCGCGCCGACGCCACCGCGGTGTGCAGGGGCAACAGCGTCTCCAACCCCGCCACCGCCGACCTGCAGGAACGAACCTCGATGTAAGAAGACACCCACGCCTACCAATGCATCCGTTTATCAGATCGCTTAGTAGCAACCTACCTGCGGAGGATTCGGGCGGCTCGTGCGGGGGACGGGGACGGCAGGGACGCGCCGAGGCTCCGGCCGGCGAGGGGCGCCGGGCGGAGGGCCGATCTCGCGGCGGAGGCGGCGGCGCGGGCCAGAGACGCCATTTCTGCTCTTCCCCTTCGGACGTGCGGCGGCGAGGGCGTTAAACCCTAGCGAAACCTTCGAAGCCCACTCTTTGTATGGGCCATTACCAATGGGCTAGCGCATTATTTGCCCTTAAGAAAACTAGCCCATTATTGGCCCTCAAATCGCTCGGCCAGGATTTGTAGAAGTGCAGTAAACCCCGTAACAATTTCCTCCTTCATTTTTACTTTACAAACTAAATTATGTTTCCCCGTTTCAAAAAAAAAAAACTAAACTATGTTTCCTTCAAATTATCACATTTACTTCAAAATTCAGGGTTCAAAACTTATATTCTTAATTGGGTATTTGTGTTTTCCTTTAATTTTGTTCGTGAGGAGGCCTTAAGATGGTTTCTGGACGTTTTATAAACCATAGAGAAAGCAAGACTCCCTCAATCCACAATCACAATTCACATGGCACATACGAGATTCATCTTCTTGCTTTTGGTCAAACAAAACGCGGATTATGTGCTAGAAAAATAATAATGTTTAAATTCATATTTTAATTATAAAAAAATGATATTGTAATAATTAAAAATGATTTGTGAAATTTATTATCAATGTTGGAACACACAAAACTAGCATACTTCCTCCTTACTAGCATCAAGTTCCAACTCTATTGATGTGGCAATATTGATATGAAGAAAGGAAACAAGGAAAATTAGACTCACTATTTCCCAACGACCATAGTAAAGGTCGTGTCGTGAGCATATTCTCAACCCACGCATGTGTTTTTGCTGCAAGAATATAAAAAAGTAAGGCCCTGCTTGGTTCCCCGTATCCTAGCTAATCCTGATGGGGACGCGATGTCTCATATGAACTAGCCCGACACAGTAGTTTAGTATCTCGCACGACTAGTTTTGGATAGTGACCACGCCCCAACCTGTCCTTTCCCTTAAGAATCTATCGCATTGCTTATCCAAAAATAATAGTTATCGTATTTCTTGTTGACAAATAAGCATATGTTTTACCTCTGAACCATATACATTTTTTCGAACACAGTGAATATTATATCAAACTAGACATTTTTAAAACCTCATGCACATTTGCTACAAACGACGTTGAAAAACTTTTTAAACCACCATGACCATGTTTGAAACAAGAGAATATATTTTGAACACAATGAACATCTCTGAAGCCTTGAACATTTATTTCATTGAACCCATTAGATTTTTTCTGAACATATTGAATTTCTTCAATACATTGTTAAAATGACTTTTCAATAGAGGAAATGGATGCGGAGGAAGCGTTGTGGTACACGGAACATCATCAGCGAGTAAGTGCGGCGTGGGGTGGAGGAGGCTGTACCCTTGGCCCGGGTGGAGGCATAGAAGGGAGACCGGCAGAAGGACGTGGAGTGCGGGGAGGGGGCAGCGATGTTTGTTCTTTTCTTTGTCTATACTTGTCTTGGACCATCCGGACTAGTAGTGTTGTATCTTTCAGAAATTGATTTCAATAGTTGGCGCAAGAGCTAGCATTTTGTATCCCAAATGAAAATTTATCCCATATCTGAAGAAAAAAATCTATGGCATTTTGCTGTTTTAATTTCCAGCCCACACAACTGCCATGAAAGTGAATTCATAATTTCCCCCAGAAAAACTGAATTGATAATCAATAAGATTTCCTATTTATAACCAAGAAAGCGAGATCGTCGATAGCACCCAAATGCAGTACAATTCATCGTCGTAGTCGGGTTAAGTTATTGTTCATCCGTTTCGACGTTCGACAATCAGTCCTGTCCTTTGATCTGTCCGGGAGACACGCGGTAGAAGTCCGGCTCGTCCTGCTCGTCCACGATCGGTGGCCCGGTCGTCTTCCTCCACGGCGCCAGGACAGACGCGTCGGCGTCGCCACCGTCTAGACCTTTGCCGCACGCCGGCGATGGTGCCGGAGACGAGGAAGAGGAAGGCGACGGCACCTCTGCTACTGCTGCTGCCACCACGTGCGCCGTTCGGGTCGAGGAGGCAACGAGGAAGGCGAGCAGGAGCGGGAGAAGAAAACGGCCAGCCATTGGATGATCGACCGATGGACTGTAAGCTTGGATCAGCGTATGTCGTGAATTAGGCTGTGTTATATAGAGCTGCCATCCCAGGGGAACTGAAGAACAACGTGCGGGACTTGATGCGTTCTGCTTAACTGAAGGACTGTCAGTAAATGCTCTAACTCCCAACTGAATCGAAGAGAGGTTAAACTTTCTAGTATAAATGTCAGTAAATTCTCTTCTAACTCCAAATTGAATCAGGGAGAGGTTAAGTTTGAGTATAACGTACGCACCGGTGAACAGAGAGCATCATGAACAGTGAACACGATCGACATTCGAGCAGAAGATTATACAAATTCAGATTGCAGCCGACGCCTCATAGGCAGCAGTCCTAGGAGAAAGCCACATTCACTAATCTGCCTGCTCGTCAAGTAAGTAATTCTTTCTAACATGGAGAACACAAAACTGAGTGAGAAGGAACGAGACTCTCAACTCTTAACCATTGCTTCTTCAGAGTTTGGACAAGACAGGAAGAGACTCCCTTCAGTTCTTACACGACGGACCCACTATACTACATGACCCGAAGAGACGCACACACTCACGGACTCAACTGAACACCACGACACTGATGACACTCTGAATCCTGAAGACTGAAAATTGAACGACATTCACACCAACTCTTTCATCATCTTCTTCAGTCGACCTCCTCCATCTTGCTCTCCTCGGCGCCCTCCTCCTCCAGGGCCGGCATATCAGCGTCCTCCTCATCGGCACCGGTCTCATCGATGTTCAGTCCGAGCTTGAGCATCCGGTGGATCCTGGCGGCGAAGGTGTTGGGCTCCTCGAGGCTGAACCCGGAGGTGAGCAGCGCAGTCTCGAACAGCAGCATCACCAGGTCCTTCACAGACTTGTCGTTCGGGTCCGCCTCGGCGCGCTTCCGGAGCTCCTCCATGATGCCGTTCTCCGGGTTGATCTCCATCGTCTTCTTGCTGGACATGTAGGCGCCCATGCTGCTGTCCCGCAGCGCCTGCGCCTTCATGATCCGCTCCATGTTGGCCGTCCACCCGTACTCGCCGGTGACGAGGCAGCAGGGGGAGTCGACGATGCGGTCAGAGACCACCACCTTCTCCACCCTGTCGCCCAGGATCTCCTTGATGGTCTTGCAGAGGCTCTCGAAGGCCGCCTTCTTCTCCTCCCGCCGCTTCTTCTCTTCCTCAGTCTCCTCATCAAGCTTGAGCCCCTCCTTGGTGGCCGACACCAGCTTCTTGCCGTCGTACTCCTTGAGCTGCCCCACGGCATACTCGTCGATGGCGTCCACCATGAATAGCACCTCGTAGCCGCGCTTCTTGAGCCGCTCCAGGAACGGCGAGTTCTCCACGGCCTTCTTGCTCTCGCCGGTGATGTAATAGATGTCCTTCTGCCCCTCCTTCATCCGGGTGACGTAGTCCTTGAGGCTGGTGAGTTCGTCGCCGCTCTTGGTGGAGTGGTACCGGAGCAGGTCGGCGAGCTTGGCCCGGTTCTGCGAGTCCTCGTGCACGCCCAGCTTGAGGTTCTTGGAGAAGGCCTCGTAGAACTTGGTGTAGTCCTCCTTGTTCTCGGCGATCTCGAAGAAGAGCTCGATGCACTTCTTGACCAGGTTCTTGCGGATGACCTTGAGGATCTTGTTCTGCTGCAGGGTCTCCCGGGAGATGTTGAGGGGCAGGTCATCCGAGTCGACGACGCCCTTGACGAAGCCGAGCCACTCCGGGATGAGCTCCTCGCAGTTGTCCATGATGAAGACGCGGCGGACGTAGAGCTTGATGTTGTTCATCTTCTTGCGGGTGTCGAAGAGGTCGAAGGGGGCGCGGCGGGGCACAAAGAGCACCGCCTTGAACTCCAGCTGCCCCTCCACCGAGAAGTGCTTCACGGCGAGGTGGTCCTCCCAGTCGTTGGTGATGCTCTTGTAGAAGGAGGCGTACTCCTCCTTGCTGATCTCCTCCGGCTTGCGCAGCCAGATGGGCTTCTGCTTGTTGATCTGCACCCACTCGTGGGTCACCTCCTTCACCTTCTTCGTCTTCTTTTTCTTGTCCGTGGCGTCGTCGTCGACCTCCTCGACGTCGCCCTCCTCTTGCCCGCATCAGCTTCCTCGTCCTCGTCGTCGCTGATCTCCTTCTCGGTGGTCTTCTCGGTCCAGAGGTAGATGGGGTAGCTGATGAACTCCGAGTGCTTCTTGACGAGGTCCTTGAGGCGGCGCTCCTCCAGGTACTCGAGCTGGTCGTCCTTGAGGTGCATCGTGATCTTGGTGCCCCGGCCGAGCCGCTCGCCCTCGGTGTCGAGGGTGACGGTGAAGGAGCCCCCCGCCTGCGACTCCCACACGTACTGCTCATCATCGTTGTGCTTGGTGGCGACCACCACCTTGTCGGCGACGAGGTAGGCCGAGTAAATCCGACCCCGAACTGGCCGATCATGCTCACGTCCGCGCCAGCCTGCAGCGCCTCCATGAACTCCTTGGTGCCGGAGCGCGCGATGGTGCCCAGGTTGTTCACCAGGTCTGCCCGTCAGTAAGAAATTCAGACGTTTACCGTCAGAGATTCAGTAATTCAGAAATCGTGACATAAATATTCAGAACTCGGTCGATGACACAAATTGATTCAGAATTCAGTGAAGATGCCACGACACGCACCTGACTTTGTCATTCCTACGCCGCTGTCGATGAGGGAGAGCGTCTTGTTGGCCTTGTCGGGGACGATGCGGATGAAGAGCTCCGGCTGCGCGTCCAGCTTGCTCTTGTCCGTCAGGCTCTCGAACCGGATCTTGTCAAGCGCCTGCAACATTTGCGTCGACCGTCAGCATTCAGCAACCAAAATCATCTCTGACGAAGGGGATGAACAGAGAAACAGAGGAAACAGAGGAGGCAAAAAAAAAACAGGAACAGAGAGGCGTACATCGGACGAGTTGGAGATGAGCTCCCTGAGGAAGATCTCCTTGTTGGAGTAGAAGGTGTTGATGATGAGGGAGAGCAGCTGGTTGATCTCCGCCTGGAACGCGAACGTCTCCGTCTCCGCCGCCATCTGCACGTCCGCCGCCGCCATCGATCCGGTCCGCTCTCAAAGAAAGATTTGGGGGTGAAAGGGTTATTTCTCGCTGGAATGCGATTGATCTTCTGGGATTGCTTGTCGATTGCGCTGAGATGTTTGGGACAGGTGGGACGAACAGGTGGCGCCTCGCCGCTTTTATACCCGGCGGCGGCGGGGAGCGTGAGCGGTGCGGAGGGTTCGCGGGTGTTCTAGCGCCTTCGACGGATGGCGCGAGCTGATCGGCATCGGCGGGTTCGGAGTTCGTGCGGGTTCCCGAAGGTTCCTGCCGCTTTTCTGCCTGTTCGTCCGTTCGAGCGGCGGGTTCCCGAACCTTCTCCTGCCAGTGAGGAACAAAAGGAAAGTCTTTTTTTTTTGGGGAGAGAAACAACACTGTGAGACTACCGGTGATGGGCTGTTGGGCGGCGAGGAGTCCAGCCAGCTTTGTTTCGGCCTGCTATTGGAGCATCTCCACCCGATCACAAAATTCGTTCGTGTGAGACACGCCACTTGAGTCTCAGTTTGGTGTGCTCGACATGTGTCCGGGTCCAGCACACAACGATATCATTAAAAAAAAATGATGAATATAAATTTATTAAAAGTTCAATTTTTTCATATTACAAATATTTGAATACAATTTGAGCTACGGACAAACACTTAAACAAAATTTAACAAACTTGTATTTCAAAACATAAAGAAAATTTAACAAACTAAAGTAAACCTACGATGAGGAGGCCAATTTTGGCGCCGCCGTCCTCACTACGGTGAGAGAAGAAGACCTATGCCGACGCCTCGCCACCACTACAAGCCGGTGAGGAAGATGCCTATCCCGGCTTGCAGCATCAAGAAACTTACATGCTTCAGTGATCCGTCGCAGTTGTCGGCTGCGGTCATGAGGAACATGCATAGCCCCGACTGAGACTTCTGGTTTCGTAGCCCGCGCGTGCAGTGGCGGACCCAGAAAAAATGGAGGGTGGGCGCGGTGTGGAGATGCTGGAGGCCGGCGGCGGCGAGAGGTGGCAGAGGGCGACGACAAAGAGAATACGGAGCAAGACGACCTCCAGCTGCTATATAGTGGACACGTTCGTTGACGAAGACGGCAAGGGTGCTCTCTTTGGCAGCGCCACGCGGGGCACTGCTGCGGGAGATCCTGCGCGAGCGTGTCCCGGATTCCAGTGTGTCGAAGCAGTTCGGCTAAGGTTCAGCAAAAAGCGTGGGTGGTATCGGGCTCCGGCGGAGTCGCCGTTGTGACCGCCGTTGAATCTGAGTTGGAATGCTCATATTCATTCAAGCATTGTTCGATAAACATTCGAGAACTGTTCGATAAAGCGTCTCATCTTGTTGTCTGACGAGTGCATAATAGTTTATGCTATTTAAGTAGAACTCCTATTGGGCTTTCTGGATGAAGACCGCGTCATCTTAAGTACAAACCATAAGAAAAACATAGATAAAGTGCATACAAAAGTTTGCATTCATTTGAAGGGGCACATGCGGACATAAAAAGTATGACGATTCACGTACATATAAATAAGCATGGAAAATCAAACAAGTAAAGTGCAATTAAAGAAGTAGTAGTAAACTCATCATCGATACGTGGAATACTATTAAGATTAATGGATTACACAAATACAATATATGCATCTTGACTATATGGACATCAAGATATGATGAAGCATATATATATGTTGTCGCTACGCCACTTATTCGGTAAATAGTAATATTGTGGCAATCCATAAGCTAGCTTCACCTCCGACATCTCTTCCTTCCATTGACAAATACACGTAATCCATCAATTGTGAGTTGATGGCGGTTCTCCCTTTGGTGGTGGATATGGCTTAGGTTCTGGTTCAAGCTTAGGATATGGCTTTGGCTCTGGTTTGGGGTATGGCTTAGGTTCTGGTTCAGGTTTGGGCTCCGGCTTGGGATATGGCTTTGGCTCTGGTTTGGGATACGGCTTAGGTTCTGGTTCAGGTTTGGGCCCCGGCTTGGGATATGGCTTTGGATCTGGTTTGGGATATGGCTTAGGTTCTGGTTCAGGCTTGGGCTCTGGCTTGGGATATGGTTTGGGATACGGCTTAGGTTCTGGTTCAGGCTTGGGCTCCGGCTTGGGATATGGCTTTGGCTCTGGTTTGGGATATGGCTTAGATTTTGGTTCAGGCTTGGGCTCCGCCTTGGGCTCTGGTTTGGGATATGGCTTAGGTTCTGGTTTAGGCTTGGGCTTCGGTTTGGGATATGGTTTAGGATATGGCTTAGGTTCTGGTTCCGGCTTGGGCTCGGCTTGGGATATGGTTTGGGATATGGCTTAGGTTCTGGTTCAGGCTTGGGATCCGGCTTGGGCTCTGGTTTGGGATATGGCTTAGGTTCTGGCTCAGGCTTGGGATATGGCTTAGGTTCTGGTTTGGGATGTGGCTTAGGTTCTGGTTCAGGCTTGGGCTCCGGCTTGGGATATGGTTTGGGATATGGCTTAGGTTCCGGTGCAGGCTTGGGATCCGGCTTTGTATATGGCTTTGGCTCTGCTGGTTTGGGATATGGCTTGGGCTCCGGTTTAGGTTTAGGTTCCGGCTTAGGCTCTGGCTTGGGATATGGCTTTGGCTCTGGTTTGGGATATGGCTTTGGCTCTGGTTCAGGCTTTGGCTCCGGCTTAGGTTTAGGTTGAGGCTTGGGCTCCGGTCTAGGTTCAGGCTTAGGTTTAGGGCATGGTTCAGGTTTGGGCTCTGGCTTAGGTTTGGGTTCTAGTTTTGGTGGTTGTGGCATAGGTTTCGGCACTGGCTCTGGTTTAGGTTCAGGTTTTGGCTCTGGATATGGCACATACTTGGGCTCCGGTTCCGAGAGCTTCTCAACAACAGCAAGGCCTCGACCAGCGGCGACCGCTTGGTGGAAAGCGGAGGCTGCCACTACCCCGATGAGGAGCACGGCAAGGAGGCGATGCCTCACCATTGCAGCTGCCTCCTTCTTGTGCTCGCGGCTAGTTGTGTATGCTTGCTAGCTTTTGATGGATGGGATGGGTATTGTTGTGTGCGATGTGAAGATACATATGGTCTTGAAGCCATGGCCGTTGCGTGCTCGCTTCTTCTTCTTCTTCGACCTTCCACCCATGTACGATCGATCTATCTGTGTAGTGTACAGCAAACTGCAGTGACGAATGCGCCATCTCTACCCATCGAGCCGTCGACAACCTTGAAATTGCTCAACCGATCGAGAGCAACGCAAGGAGAAGGCGATTAGTGGAGTAGAGAAGGTTCGTCGTTGCCGGTAGGTACAGATATCGACATACATACAACAGGCGTACTGGAAAGTGGAAACTGGAGTACGCCCAGCTAGCTAGAGATATCCTTGTCTCGAGGACGAAGGCGCTCGTCGTGTTTTCCAGTTTGCTTGTGATTTGTGAGGAAGACGTACGTACATTGAAACCTGTCGATCCCGCCAAACTTTCCCATGGACAGTTCGTTGCCCAGAGACGAGAACGACACCCCATGCAGGGGCAGAGCCAGCACCCGGCGACCCCGGACGGCTGCCCGGGCTAGTCCAGCAACTCTCCAGTAAGTAGTAGTCTAATCACAATCACAGTGCTTAGCGCTAATGTTCACTGGGGCAAACGCCGGCGGCCGGCGTTGTACGTAGGATCTGCCCAGGCTCCATAAGTGCTCTGGCTCCGCCACTGACCCCATGCATGCAATGCACACGCTTCCTTCTGTCCCTCCCTGGTTATTTTCGTTGTAGCCGTAGTCGCGCGCGATAGCTACCACTCTAGCTAGCCTGGAGTCCGTTCTTGTTAACTGGTGTTGTTGAGAGTGCATGCGTCCTGATCGTTCTTCCAGGGCCACAGTGCAGTACGTGCTCCGTGCTTTCTAATTCACGTAACACATTTTTGTAAAATAGAACCATATAATATGATGTTCAACTGAAACACATTTAATTTGATAATTTCATAATTTAACAATCTATGTTTTTATTATGTGTATAAATATGCAGTCTATGGATTTTTATTTGAATTTCTTAAATAATCAGTATAAAAAGGTATAAAAAAGTCTTAAGTCTCGATGTTTTAAAGAAAATCTTAACATGTCATATTTTGTCTTAAAATCCTTCAAATGAAACACTCTTCTTTTTACCGAATCTAGACAACAACATGTGTACCATCTAAATATTTTATATTATGAAAAGGAGGAGTATATAGAGATAATCCGACCGTAAAAATAATCCTTGAATCATCCCATCAATATCTTGTACTCATGTCAAATATTTTTTTAATCATTCAATCTTTTTAAAATTTTGAAACAACAGCGTCACATTCAATCTTTTTAAATTTTTCCATCAATAAAAACAGCAACGTCGGCTATCTCGACATCTTCTAGACCCATCCGATTAGCAAATGGGCAAGAGTCTATGCTGACGACCTGTCCTAACCGACAAGTCACCGAGCATACATCAACTCAAAATTTTGAATTATTTATTCCTACTGCTTCGAATTGTAGGACACAATTAATTTTCATCTGGCCAGATTGTATGCAAAATGGATGGCCATCTGCTTCAATTGATAGACATGCCGATTGCCGATGGTTCGTTTCCCTTACCTAGCCGAGGTTGTACTAAAGTTTGCGTACGTGAAGGCAGCCATCGCAGCTAGATTATTTTCTATGGGCCGAATGCTAGATAGTCAGCCAAGAAAATATTCGGTTGTTCTTCCTTGTCATATTTTCCCGGTGAATGGTTAGGATTATAATGCATGCCGACAAATAAAAATGTGTAACATGAAATTTTCACAGTGCAATACGAGAAAGAGCACCCCAGCCAGCTTGGCCTAGGAGAGGCCCAAGGCCCAACCGGACAGAAACCCTAGGCTCTCCCCTGATCATTTTCCACCTACAGCCCCGCCACCTAATTTCCTTTCGCGATTAAGTCCCTCCCCAAAATCCCCACCATAACACTATACACACGCACGCGACGACTTGGAGCCTTGCAGGTCCGCTCGCGTCGTACGGCCGGCCAGCACCGAAACCAGCCGGCGTCGCTCTCTCTGTATCATCCCCGTGCTCCCAGTCATCCTCCTCCTTTAGACTTCTCCGCGACTCCGCCTCCATCTCGGACGCCATGCCCAAGAGGGCCCATGCTCCGGCCGTTGCTCGAGCTCCACATGCCGCCTGGCGACCTTCTCTGTCGGCAAGCTCCACACGCGCCCGACGCCGTCGCCTGGATGCCCGAGCTCCACCACAAAATCGACGCCTGAGCTACCTCCGTGCCCGCCAGCTCTGCCCAACGCACCTCATGGACCTCGAGGTAGAGCACCTCGAAGGCCGGGCGTGCTCGTTCCCGGCAGGTCGCGGAGAAGGGGGTAGGACCTCGCTGTGGAGAAACGGAACCTCCGCAAGCCAAAGCTGGGCAGCGCGCGCATGGTATGCGGCAGCAATCGAGACGACGAGCGCAAGGGTCTCGGCGGCGGTTCCATCGGAGGCAGCAAGGCCATCGGCCTCAGCCCGCTGGGTGAACGTAGAGAAGGCCGGGAGGGGAATTTCTTGTTGTTTGACTTTGCGGTAGCACTTCCCGTAAATAGGTGAAACTTACGTAGTGCGTTATATGAGATTTGGTGGGAGGGCAAAACCGGAAAAAAAATGACGTACCACAAGAAACGTTAATGCTTTTCTCTACTACTAGTAAACATGCCCGTGCGTTGCACCCGGAGAGAGAAAAATCGTTGTCACATAAACACAGGAAATTGCAACATAAGATGTTCCCCCTTTTCTCATGAATTGTTATCAAACTGATGCGGTGCATCGGTGACGTTTTTGTATATTGTAGCATGATAGTAATTAATCGCATGGATGAACATATAATGAACCAAAGAGCACATAGCTGCTAAGAGAGTACCCGATTTTACTTACTGAACAGTGTAAGAGAAGTAGAATGAACAACTTGGCCATGAACATGTGAATTCAGGATAGAAGAATCTTCATGTGTACTAACCATGACAAAGTTACAGTAAGATTGGATGAACTGAACATCCAATTGATCAATCGTAACCGGAGCAGGAAGATGAGACAACAATGACCCGCTGACATAGGCGAGCTCTTACTTTTATCTTCACAGTAGCCCTACAACATCCTTATGTTGCCTTCAAGTCTTGGCTAGTTGTCAGTTCATCAAACATCAGTTCACTGCCCAACTGCAAGGAAAAGTAGTATGCGGAGAAAACAGAAGGTAAAGGGAGGTTTCCTTGTTGTGAGCAGGACATAACACAAAGCATTGACTTCGATCCTCATGGCTAAGTTCGGCCGCTTGTAAGGACTGTGCTCCTGATACCCACGAAACCTTTGCCGATGATGTACCACGGTGAAGCTGCAGAGAAGATAATGATTCACATAGTTAGGCTCCATAAAAAAATTTGGATTGTACTCCCGAATTACTAAAAGGTTTTCTAAACAGAAATATACCCAATCAATCAATGAACGCTTGTATCACATACAGCAGGATGCGGGCCGGGGATGGAGAGGAGGGCAGCGGGGGGGGGGGGGGGGGCCTTGGAGAGGCAGGGGCCGATGCGAGCTGACAGCGGGCGGAGCTGCTGGCCGGCACGCCGGCCGTGGATAGCAGGCGGCGGCATGAACCCTACTTCTCCGATTAGAGCTGGTCGGAGCGGTGGACGGCGTCAACGAGGCCGTGGGACCGTGGGCGTGCAAGACAACACCGCAGCCGGGCAATGACGCCGCCCCTGCTACGCCCAAGCCGGGCAAGCTGAGGATCTCCATCTCGATCCAAATGCCCACCGTTTTCGGCGGGTGCTTGCAGCCGGGTAGCGCCCAGAGCTCGCGGAGCACGCCCAAGCACGGCCGCGAAGTCCTCATGCTCCTCCGCCTCGGCGCCGTGCCCACCCCACCCTGTTCGTGTCCTCGCGCAGCACCGCCAAAGCCATCTTGCACGCACGACCGCGTCCGCGTATGCCGAGCGTAGAGGTGTGCTGCAGCGCCGGACTTCGCATTGGTGCACGCCTCCGCCGGGGACGACGGGAGACATGGAGGGGAACGACGGGAGACATGGAGGGGAACGAGCTTTAGTTTTTTTTAAGGGAAAATCACGCGACCGTCGGTTGAATGCCAGAGGTGGAGGTGGGCTTTGCTCGTTGATGGGCTGGACCGGTCATGCGTGCACGGGAAAGCAGCGCATGGGGAAAAAACGAAACGTTTTCTTTCACTTACCGGTGGCAGGGTGGGTAAATATGTGATTTGTGGGAGGGCAAAATCGGCAAAAAAAATGACGTACCACAAGAAACCTTAATGTTTTATTATTAGGTATAGATATAGATATACTTTTATTATTAGGTATAGATATAGATATAGATCTCTACTTATAATAGGGCCAGAGGTGATGGTTGGTACGTTTTTTTTTTCCAATTTACCCCCGTGAGTTAGGAGATATTACCCACCACTGCCACCGGTAAGTGGAAAAAAAAACGTTTTTTTTTTTCGTTGTCTTGCGCCACGGCCCGCGAGGGGAGGAAGACGTGCTCGGCCGGCGCGATGGGAGGAGGATGGCCGCCGCCGGCGCGTGATTAGTTGAGGTCGTCGTCCAGGTCTCAACTCCCTTCTGCCTGAATCCTCGCTTCGGCTAGCGGCGAAGTCGACGAGCGCTCGCACCCAAAAAGTTCTGCGGGAGCAGGGGAAATCCTGGTGGCCGCCGGATCGGATCGGAGATGTGGGAGTCGGTGGCGGCAACAGCATCGGCAAGGTCTCCAGAAGAAGGGCACCCACATCCTCCTCCCCTCTCCTTCAAGCTCAAGGTGCCCTCCTCCCCCCGTCCTTCCTTCCTTTCCCCCCTTTTCCATCACTCCCGGGTCTCTGTCCTACGCCGCCGTTTATCGACTGTTTGCGCCGTGCGTGCAGGTGATACGGCGTTACGCGCTCAACAGGCTCTGGATCAGCGGGTTCATCCTCGACATGTGCGGCGCCGCCCTCATGCTCACCGCGCTCTCGCAGGCGCCGGTGCGTTCGCCGCTCCCTTTCGTTTCCTTTCTCGCCCAATTTTTCTGCGCAGTTACTGGATGGATTAGGACGGCGGTGGTTGATTTTTTGTTTCTCCGCAGGTCTCTGTCGTGCAGCCCATTGCTGGCTGCGGCCTCGCCATACTCTGCGTCTTCTCCCACTTTTACCTCAAGGAGGTCATGAATGGCCTTGATTGGGTCGCCATCACGTTGGCTGGTATCGGCACCATAGGTGAACTACACTCACAAGCTCACAACCGTAATGATTTACATGCAATGGTGACGAGATGGAAGTAGAATTCAAACATACCTTGGTAGAATTCATTGTACTAAATCTTAGGCAAGTACTCATGTATTGACTGGATGCGCTTTGCGTTCTCTAACTTCAGGAGTTGGCGTTGGAGGGGAGGAGCAGAAAGTGGAAGAGATTCCCCTTTCCAGTATACCCTGGCTGGTGCTCTGCATTGCCATCTTGTTTGTAGGTACCATGCTCTGTGCTGTATAAGCTGTATTGCATCCACTTAAGTTCCCTTTCTACAAAACAAGCGTGTTTTCGCTTACAGAAATTGTGACAAACATCTGCTTATTTTTAAGGCGCGAAGTTCATTCTGCAGTTCCCTTGTATTTCCATATACTGCTTTGTTACATCCCGATTAAACCGCTAGCTGGAGCTGAACACTGCTATTTTGTCTGACTAGCGTGTCTAGCTGGCGTGACGAGGCGCGTGTTACGGCTGAGTGAACGGCAACTGTGCCGACAAGCCATGACCCGACTGAGGGGAGCCCGGTGCTTGGTCGTGGTGATGGCGGTGTCCACGGTCATCGCCAGGTTCGAGACCGTGCTTCGCGTTCTCTCGGTCATGGGTCACGAGCTGTCAGCCTGTCAACGGCAAACGAGCTGTTCAGTTCGTGTTTGCTGCCTTGTATTGATTCTGTCTCCGATGCAGAAGAGCACAACTTAGCTTTTCTTTCCTGTTTTTCTAACTTATACTCGTATCTTTACTCAACATTATCATATTGGCAATGGGCTTATCTCTTTTATTTCTTCGGTACACATGAAACTTCTTACTTTGGTATCACCGACATGAACTAAATCAAATTGGCAGCCTCAGATTGATGGTACTTTAATCAGTACAATTGGATGTAAACTTAATAGGGCAGGGCGATTAATAAAACCAAAGGGATGCTAGATTAAAATTATAGATGTTACACATGGATTAATTCGTTGTTATAGTTTATTTAAAGTCCGCTGCAACGCGCGGGCATGTTGCTAGTATATATAATATGGCCTGAGGAGGTGTTGGTACGTCATGACCATTTTGCGATTTAACCCCTCAGGAATACTGAAATCAACCCGCAGTTCACTTACCCAGCCCGAAACGTTATTTTCGCATATGACTCCCACATCCTCTCGAAAGAACAGATAAGGAGACGAGGAGCAGGGCCGAGCCATGCGCCCTCATCGGCCCTTGCCGCAGGTTGGGAAGAAGAGGGGGTTGAGTAGGGTTGCAGGGAGGAGCAGGAGCGTTGGAGGCCGGAGTGCGCCGGCGGGGGTAAGGAAGCATGGGCGGCAGAGACCGAGTATGCACTGGCGGGGGTAGGCGAGCAGAGGGGCCGGACCTAAGGTCGAGGTGCTAGATCCTAAGGAGGTCGGCCCTGGGAAGAGCTTAGGCCAGTGGCAGGTGGTGCAGATGGAGGTGGCTCGATCTCACCCGACCTCGCGTGGAGGAGCTCTGCAGACGCTGCTCTTCACCCATGGAGGGATGACAGAATTGGTCCTCGGCCTCGTGTCGTACAGATTACAGAAGGCTGTGTAGAGGGCAGCCCATAGGTATAGACTAGTGAAGGTGCACGTGCAACGCATGTCTCCTAATTTATTATATATAAAGATGTATTTGAATTTATATTTGTTTATTAAGCTATTTTATCAAGACATTTAAATAGATTTCTTGACAAAAAATTAAAATTAGACCAAATATCTTTGAGAATTATTTCAAGGTATCATTCCAATTAGGAATGGTGATATAGGAAGAGGGTGTTCAGGATTGTCGGTATACTCTATCTTTTTTAGCTCTTGACCCGTGTGTTTCAACGGGAGAGACAAATCTGCGTCGTTCAAACGCATAATCATCAATTCCAACACTGAGGACGCCTAGTTCGCTGATGGACTCTCATAAAATTCGACCAATGTTGACATGAATGGTGGATACGACTGACAAAAAAAGAGTTTAATGAATATCTTCACCTCTATTTTTTTCTTCGTCCTCGTGGATCCACTAACTTTTCAAACTGCACTCCTTGTAGTGTTTAAAGTTTTCACATTGTACCAAAAACGTTAGTACCGTCAGTGAACACATTGTCTATCGAATAGATAAGAACTGATAGAGCTAGGCCAACCAAGCAGCTAATTAATCATGTAAGCAAAGACCAACAGACAATTAAGTTAGGAATCAGAAACCAAAAAAACCTACAGTCATCACAGATTAATCAGAAACCAATCGATCAAATCACAGATCAATCAGAAACCAATCGATCAATTAGGTCAGCTTATGCTTTGCTACTACACGCACGTTCCCGGCTGGCCACGCCTCCAGTAAAGCAATCTCAAAAGTCAAAATGTTCAGCTCATGGATGCTGCTATACATTGTCTACGCCTCCAGAAAAGCGATCTCAAAAGTCAAATTGTTCAGCTCATGGATGCGGCTATACATGGTAATTTTCAAGTATGAATCGCTCAGTTTGATCAATATAAGAGTTATTAGTCAGGTTAGACCAAGCTGGTTGGTCTGCATCGCCCCAGCAGTACTGTATTGGTCAAACTGACGGTGGTTGGTCTACATAAACAACTCATCTGAAGTTGAGAAACTTATGATCGCACGTACCCGACCTCCATCATTTATCGAGACCTTCAGCTTCAGACACACATGTGTGCATACTCGATGTTAGAGTAGCACACCTTTGTACCAACACACGATTTCCAGTAAAAAACACATGATTTCCATTTATTTTCTGAAAATAAGTAACGCGTCTGAAGACTCATAAACTTGAGACCAAAATCACGGACGGATGGTGAGGATATACATGCCTCTGTACCAGTTCATGGAGATACCAGAAATTCAGAAACCGTCAGCTCCGATAGCAAACCATAGTACATGACCAAGGCATTGCAATCACTGAAAGTTGAGAACAACTATTGTCATCTGGTATGTCCGCGTCACCGAACGGGACCCGTTGCCGGTCAGCTTCCCCCGCGCGCCTGAGCCTGTACGGTTCTACCGCCGGCGAACTGTGCTCCCGGCTGGCGGCTGGCCGTCTCCCCTGCCAGATCAGGCCCACCATCGCCGCACGTATCCCGCCGCCCACTCCTATGCTCCCGGTACGGCCGGCCTAACGTGGTCGCCGCTGCAGGTTGCCTGGCCTAGAGCAAAATCCCCTCCTGTGAAATCTGTATGCTCTGCCGTACATCTCCGTGCGCAGCGTGGCTGCGTCGCCGAAGAGGAAGCAGCAGCACGACAAAGGCCAACGGGTCCATGGCCGTGACAGCAGCTGCCCGGGGGTTGGGGCACAGCTCTCGGGTAATCAACGCGAGGGAAGGTGAGACGCCTATGCTCTTACCTTCGTGTACGTCGCCGTGCGCAGCGTGGCCGCGTCACCGGAGTGCAAACAGTAACACGGCAAAGGCCAACGGGTCCATGGCCGTCGACAGAAGCTGCTCGGTGATTGGGGCATACTCTCAGGTAATCAACGTGGAGAAGTGGAGACGTCGAGGTGGCGGTAAGGTTTTTCTTGGCTTGGGGTCCTGTTCCTCCCGCCGGACCGGAGGAGAGGAGGGCGATGGCGCCGGTCGCCGGGGATTGAGCGGCTGGCGGCGAGTTTGAGTGTGACGGACGTTCCGTATAGGAGAGGAGAACAAAAAGAAACAAAATGGTACGGTGGCAATTTTGGTCGTATTATGTGATTTGGTGGAAGGGCAAAACGGTCCAAAACGGACAATGTTGAGTTGTCAAACATTGGGACGATTGGGCCGTTTGATCGGATATTGAACGGCTCAGATTTAAAGTATCCCAACAATACAAGTTTGCTCTTTTAATAATAACTAGTACACATGCACATGCAACGCACGTCTAAAAAAATACGTCTGAAATTTGGATCAACTCTCGTGAAATATGGAAAAAATTGACAATGCACTCTCTTTATCTCGATATGTGAGTGTTTTCCATGTTTCTTAAGTTTATCTTCAAAATGACAGGTACAAGCTAGGCATAACCCTGCCCAACAACCCAAACTAAAACTTGAAATTAAACTTTGTCAAAATTCAGTAACTGTCATTAGATTATTGAACCATAGCATCATACAAAACATAGCAGAGGAGAAAAACGACCTTCTCTGCGACCCGTCTCTTCCTCCTCCCTCTACAGTTCCCGCAGAGGCGAAAAGGGAGAGGCGACCCAGATCCCCTTTCGCGGCGGCGAGGGCGCGGATCCTGGCCTCCTCCGCTCGCTTCGGCGGCCGGAGGAGGTCGGGAACCCGTTTCTCGTCGTCCGGCGTGTAGTTAGGGTAGTTTTAGGTTCCCGCAGCGTCGTTCCAGGGGGGAGTTCGTCGCTGCCGTGGTGGAATAAGGTGGCCGTTCCTCCTCTCCCTGGCCGGCGACGGCGGGTGGACGGCGTGGTGTGCTCCGGATCTTCGGATCTGGGGAGTTTTGGTTCTCGGAGGATGGCCGTCGTGGCGGAGGAGATGACCGTCTTGGTGAGTTTTGGTCCCCCGCCCTCTTCTTCGTCTTGGTGTGGATCTTCCTGGCCACATCGAGGAGGTGCTGGGGGTGCTGCGGCGGTGCGGGGAGCTGGTGCTTCGGGCTAGCTACCTTCGTCGCCAATACAGGAGAAGATGCTCTGGGATTCTGGTGGTCTCCGCTGGATTTTGGTGCGGCGCTCGGGTCTCTTCTGCCGGCCGTGGTGGCTTGGGGAGGAGCTCTTCTGGCGGCGTGCTCTGCTTCGGACTGGTATGTTCTTCCTCCTTGAAAGGATACGGATGTCGCCTAGAGGGGGGGGGGGAGGGGGGGTGAATAGGCGATTTAAAATTCTTTACGGTTTAGGCTTGAATAAATGCGGAATAAAACTAGCGTTTAATTTATCAAGCACAAAACCTAAACAAGATAGGTTTACCTATGTGCACCAACAACTTATGCTAAACAAGATATACAACTATGTGATAGCAAGATATATTACTTCAAGCTCGATGGCTATCACAAAGTAAATTGCATAAGTAAGAAGCTCGGGTATAGAAATACCGAGGCACTTGGAGACGATGATTTATCCCGAAGTTCACTTCCCAATGGAAGCTACGTCTCCGTTGGAGCGGTGCGGAGTCACAAAGAGATCCCCGAATAGCCGTCAAATGGCACACCGTAATCTCCTTCGTGACTCTACCAATGTGGAGTGCCACGAACCACTATGGGACACTCGAGGGTGGTCACCGAACCCGTACAAGGATGAGGCACACTCCACAACTTAATTGGAGGCTCTCACCGAATTCCCGCGGCTCCCAAAGCCACAAGAAACACAAGGTTGGGGCGCAACTCCACAACTTAATTGGAGGCTCCCAACTATCCCGCGAGCCACCAAAACTCCGAGATCAACAAGGACCGTCTAGGGCACTCCAAGTACCCAAGAGGAAAAGGTCTAGGGCACCCCAAGTACCCAAGAGTAACAAGCTTCTCAACTTCGATTTCCACGTATCACCGTGGAGAACTCAAACCGATGCAACCGATGCAATGGGCAAGAACACAAGAAGTGCTCAAAATCCTTCACTCTCAAATCCCACCAAAGCAACTAATGCTATTGGGGGGAGAAGAGAGGAAGAATAAAGAGGAACACCAAATCCCTCCAAGATCTAGATCAAAAGGCTTCCCCTCACTTAGAGGAGAGATTGATTGGTGGAATGATAGATCTAGATCTCCTCTCTCTTTTCCCTCTAATTGGAGGCAAGAATCATGAAGGGATAGAGAGATAGCAAAGCTCAACAAGGTCAACAATGGTGGCAAATTTCGAGCTCAAGGGTTGGGGTCTCTTTGGAGAAGAAGACCCCTTAAATAGGTGGGGAGAAATCTGCCCGTTTGGCCAGAAAAAGCACGGGTCGGATAATCCGACCCACTCTTGAATCGTATAATCCGAAATACATCAGAGAGCTGCAAAATAGCAGTTTTCGTGACCAGCAGAAATCCGGGTCGGATATTTCGATTCATTTTGAATCGGATTATCCGATAGTCTGAAAACTGACAGAAACTGCAATATTTCGATGTTCTTGCGCTCGTTGGAATCACCACAACGAGCACGACAAGATGATGCAAGAAAACATCATAGTCCAACAAGGGAGTATAAAACCAAATGTAGAAAGGTGAAACCTCTCTATAGAAGATGAACCGGGAGAAACTCCAAAACCGAAAACGCAACAAGTTTTTCATACGAAATTCGTTTTCGGTGAACTTGAGCTTGTTATGAAGGTCACAACAAGCTCCAAAACCACATAGAGAGATAAGCCAAATAAGAACCAAGAAAGATGATGAAGGCAAGTATGCAAAGGTTTGAGCTCTCTCCAACTGATACGCTAAAGCTCAAGCGAGAGCCCCTCTTGATAGTACGGTGTCTATCCAATAACCCGGTCTCCCGACTAACAACCTGAGACCGGTAAACTAGAAACCCTATCAACATCATACCTTTGCCTTGCGCATTCCACTTGAGCTAGATGACATCGATCTTGATCTCTTCAAGTGGACCACCTTTCTTGATTGCGCTTTGCTTGTGTGAAGACTCAAACATTGCTCCCCCATAATCCACTATGGGAGAGCCTCTCTTAGGCACATCTTCACATGAACATTATCTCTAAATGGGTGGCAAGCTTCAAGCCTAGGATTTCTTCGAGATGCTCCTCTTGAACTTGCGCTTCTCAACATTGATGACGATCACCACTTGACGTCATCGTTCATGGGCTATATGAAATCTTCATTTGATGCAAGCCCATAGAAAGATACCTAACCACACATAGAAATGCTACACACATATCATGGGTTAGTTCACAAAGCTATATGGACAATTGCTTACCATACCAAGAGATACATGATCCCACTTGGTACATCTTGTAGCTTTGTGTTGATCAATATCTTGATCAACCTTGTATCTTTTCTTCTCTTTTCAATATATGATGTCTTGAAGAAAACCATGAATGATCACATAATCCTTTTCTTCAAGACATACTTGCGATATGCTCAACTCACATATGACCAATCATCGGATAACTCCTCGAATACCAACTTGGTCAACACATACTCTTCTTCTTGATCTTGATGCCAAATACTTCATTATATCAATATATTCATGACATCAACCTTGAATCCAACATATGGAGTTCAAGCATGGTCTATGGACAAACACTACAAGTACAACTCAATGCAGCCATTAGTCCATAGGGATTGTCATTAATTACCAAAACCACACATGGGGGCGCCATGCCCTTTCAATCTCCCCATTTTGGTAATTGATGTCAATCTCTTTTACAAGGGTTTATATAATGAATTAAGCAACCAAGCAAATCAACAAGCATGGATGCATGAGCATGAAAGGTAAATGCTTATGACAAAACAAAAGCATAACACCAAATTCACTTAAACCCTATAAAACTTCTCCCCCATTGGCATCCATCTCCAAAATGGGAGAAAAACCTTAGAAGGTCAATATAGTATGAGCTCCCCCATAATGTGTGCATTTCTCAAAATATGAGTGGAATCAAATAACATATCCAATGACGAATAGTTGGGGAGAGCACAAACTATATTGAGGATCCAAAGATTGCAAAGGAATGATATGGAAAACTTTTTACAATTCTTCAAATAAAAAGTAAGCAACCAAAAAGATCCAACTAATCAAATAAACACAAGATATTATGATTTGAGCAAAAGAGTATTTTAAAGAAAATAGAGGAGCTCCCCAATATTTGTACATAATTTAAAATTATTGTATTTGAATACAAGGTGTACAAACATGGAATCCTCACTCCTCTGGTATCCTTTAAAACACAAAAACAAAGGAATTCACAAGCTCAATAAGATGCAAAATAAAAATCAAAGCTTGTGTCTTATCCCATGGTGAAGGTAGTAGGCTTGTCAAGACAAGCACATGGTCAAGGATATTCACCAAGATGAGTGCACCAAGATGTGATAAAATAGGATATGCACTCATAGGATAAATTTTTTTCGGGGTCACAAAGAATAAAAGGAATAAAGATGTGACACCAAAGAAATAGGATATCAAGTAAAGATGTAACTCTTCTAATGTATATACGTTTCTAAGTAGACGACAATCATATGATATATATCCACACAGAAATTTGTATACACAAAATTAGTTAATAAGAAATGAAACAAGATATCCACAAGAGAAGTCATATAATATACACATATGATATTTGTGTAGGATCATAGCCCATAGCTCAATGATTTCATATTGTGTAATAATGAACTTCAAATTCAACCACAAAACAAGCATCACAAATATCACTAAGGGAAAAGGATGCATAGCCCATAGCTCAATGATTTCACTATTTGTGGAGATAGTTGGGATGCATTGAGGAAAACAACAAGTATATAAGAGCCGAATAGAATTTGCAATAGCTACAACAAAGGCAAATAAATACTTTTCATGCCATGATGAAACCTACACAAGGTTCAATGCTATAAAGTATGCATGAGGGTGGATACTTGTTACCGAGATGACATGGGGTTGATGTAGTAGAAAAGTTTATCAACCATCCTAGCTTGGCTCCAATAAGCATGTGGTGAAGACACTTTCATTGTAAATGAGACAAGCATCCAATGCATCTCCATGTACCTAAAACACATTCAAGTAAAATTGTTCCCAAACTAATTGGGTCCAAGTAGTTAGTCAAACTACAATACATAGAAGGAACTCCACATAAATATGTGCATATAGATATGAAATTGAATTTCATGCACATCTTAGCCGATTTAGGATTCCGTGGAGTTTCCCCTATATATTGGCACAAAGAAGGAAAGCATGCCATAAAATAAACATGTAGTAGATATGCATGCCTATGACCTTCAATAACCAAAGGGAGATACAATTTGGACAAATATTAAGAGATCAAAGAGGGTCCAAATTATATCAAAGATCCAAATCAAAAATTGATTTAGAGAAGCCAATTGAAACTAAAAGCAAATCAACACATAATTGATAAGATACCAATTGGATAAAGATATCAAAAAGAAAATAAGATACCAATTAATCAATATATAAAAGGACTAGATATCAAATTTCCAAAAGAGATACCAAAAGAGAGAGAGATGTTAATCAACGAATGATATAACCCACTCCCAAAGAGAGATGCCAATTGGGACAAACTCTCAAAAAGAAAGAGCGGGTTCCAACAAATAAACCACACCCTCTACACTTTTCATGATGGTACAAAGTACCAAGCCAAAAAGGTTTGTCTTCCATGAGACATGTCATCGGGATCAAAGACCAATGGAAAGGATCAAATACAAATAGAATATAAATAGTGTTTAAAAAGATACATGATAGCTCTCCCAACAAAAGTGCATTATTTTATGATCTTGTATTTGAATACACAATGCACACACATGGAATCATCGCTCTCAAATATCTATTCAAACACTAGTCATATATCAAGAAAAAGCAATAAGATCCAATACTAATGAAAATATAAGTTGTACTCAATATAGGATAGCTCACCCAAGAATAGTGCATTATCTATAAGTAGCCTTTGAATGCAAGGTGCACAATGATGGGATCAATGCCTCTCCTACACCAAATAAAACACTAGGAAAGTTTGAGTAAAGCAAAATGATCCACAAGAGGTAAGGAAGACAAAAGGAGTTAAATCACATTAATTTTTGGCAAGAATAAGGCAATAAAATCAAGAGCCAATATGAAGATGATCTAAAATTTCACCACAATTATGACATCAATTGTCATGGAAAAGGAGTATATGTAGAAATTTCTTAGTGGTGTATTGGATTGATATTCAAGATCATCTTCGCAACCAATAAGCACATGGTGAAGGATAAGATTTAAGCGATGCTTATGTAGATAAATGTTCTTGATAGCTTCAAATATTCACGCGATAATGCAAAGCAACTACAAAGAGTGCTTTGAAGCAATCGGTTTCCAAAGAGATATATGAGAACATATTAGAGGAAAACCTTACCAAGAACATTCATCACAAACAAGATCCAAAGTGTGAGTAAGTAAAAACATTTAAGCAAATGGGAACTTGTTTGAGAAACATGCCACAAAGGAATAAGATAATTAACAATATCAATTCTAGGTGGCAATACCTCACATGTTCACATTGTCTAGGTTTGTAATATGCACATAGCTTATTACTCCCCCATAATGTGATAATCCATTCATTCTCCACAAGAGGCAAGTAAAACCCAACTAGAGATGATTAATGAACATTATAGAATTTGAATTTCTCATGAGAAGGACATACCATATAGAGACTAGATAAAATTGATATATCAACACTAAGTGGTAGTACTCATGTATATACATTTTTAGGATTGTGAAGTGCGCAAGCATATCACTCCCCAAAATGGGATAGTCCATTAATCTCTCAAAAAGAGCCAATTAAGATATAAGCAAGTTGATACAAAAGGCTCAACACAAACTCACACATACATGGTGTGCAAACCAACATACACATACTTGATTGCTCAAGATAAGTAAGTAGAGAGCACAACATATACAAACACTAGCAAGGTACAAAACCAAACACATGCAAGGGTGCAAGCAACTTTCAATGTATATTGATTTAAATACAAGTTACCGCAAGGAGAAACATTGGATATGTTATAGAACATATAATCCAAATGACTTGGCTTGAGAGAATATAATTGATGAAGATCCCTTAATTCTTCATGATGTAGCCAAGTCTCCAATGCCCTCCAAACACCTATTGATCAAGTTTTAGCTTGTTGGTCCCCAACCAAGTTGGGTCCTAAGAGGTTAGTCACAATAGGCTTGGCAACCCAAATGGTTCTTTTCTTGACACCACTTTGAGTACCAACATATTTGGCAAACACATTGCCAACCTTATCCTTCCTAAGAGAATAAACATTATCAATTATGATAGGGTTGGATAAGGTACCACTAGTGCATGAAGAAGCAAAGTGACCCTTCTCACGGCATAAGTAGCAACATTTGCTTCCTCCTTTCTTCTTTGTTGAAGTCTCAACTTGAGAAGGAATAGCTTGATTCTTCTTGGGAAGTGGCCGTTCTTCGACTTGGGGAACTTTAGTTTGAACTTGAGGCATCTTCCCTTGTTGCTTCTCACTAAGAGACTTCTTCTTCAAAGGGCAAGATCTAACATGGTGCCCTTCAACTTGCACTTGAAGCAAACAATCTTGGCCAAATTCTTGACTTGTTCATGGCCCTTCTTTTTCTTGTTATACTTGGACTTGTTCTTGTTATTGGAGTTGAATCCAAGTCCACTCTTGTCATTGGGGCGTCTTTGCACACTCAACATGTTGTCAAGTGTGGGCTTCCCATCATGACGCTTTTCCAAGTCTTTCTTCAAAGAAGTGACTTGGGCCTTGAGCTCTTTTAATTCCTCTACATGGTTAGTATCAACAAAAACACTAGAGGAAGTTGAAGCTTCATTGTTAGAGCAACAAGGCATGGAAAGTAATTCATCACAAGATGTAGCAATATTATGAGTGGATGAATTACTAGGACTAGCACATGGCAATAAAGCATTTTGAGTAGAGTTGTGCCATTGTCCACATGAGGCTCACAAGATGTTACCTTTGTAATAATAGCCTCATGAGCTAACTTTAGCTTATCATAGGAGACTAGAAGTCCTCATGAGAGCTCGAGAGCTTTCATGGCTTTCTTCCAATTTCCCATATTTGCTAGATAGCAATGCAAGTTGAGCCCTTAGCTCAACATTCTCCGTTAATATGGATGCTTCACAAGAGATAGAGTTAGTAGCACAAGCATCATTATTTATGACAATAGGAGAAGTAACTTAGCAAGCTCTTTTGAGTGAGAAGCTTTAAGTTGCGCATGAGACTCGGTGAGTTTGATGAGCTCACCCTTAACGACCCTAGAGCCATTTTCTAGGTGCTCAAAATTCTCAAGGAGTTTGGCATGTGCATCTATAAGCTTACCATTTGTTACTTTGAAGTCATTAGCCACTTTAAGAGAACTATCATAGGATCCCTTTACTCTAGAAAGTTCGAGAGCATAAGTTTCCTCAAGAGACTCCTTGGTGGTTTGTTCTTCTTCAAGAGCTTCCTTGAGATCGGCGATCTCTTCCGCGTATTTATATTCGCGGCTTTGCATTTTCTCAATTGTGTCTTCATGCTCATCAATAAGTTTATTGCTCTCAATAGCAATAGTCAAGATTTCTATGAATTTAGCATGAGCATCTTTATTCTTAGCAATAGCATGAAGAACCATTTTACCCTTCTCAATAAGGGAAGCATCATTATCATCTTCTTCATTATCAACATCATTATCAACATCATTCTCATTTTGAGATATATTGGGAGTCAAGGTAGAAATTACCGTTGATCCCCTTGCCATAAGGCAAAAGTGTGAAGTGGTTGATGATGAAGCAAAACTTGAAGCACCATTCAAGTCCATGTCTTGTTCCATGGAGTGTTCGGTTTCCTCTACATTGTTAGCCAAACAAATACTAGAGGAAATAGAAGTATTTTTATCAAGGGAACAAGACATAGAGAGCATATCATCACGAGGATTAGTCAAGCAATTTGTACATGATATGCAAGGACTATCAACACAAGCATGTAGATCATTTTTGGTTCTAGATGCGTTTAAGTCCAAAGATAAATCATTGCAATAAGATAGAGGTGAAGTATCATCAACAATAAGCTTACTATCATTATTGCAATATCTATCACTACTCACCATTGCATTACTTTGTGGCTTGCCACATGTAGGTGAAGTAGAAGAAGTTGAGAACTCATCACGGCCGGAAGTGGAGGGACAACAATCATCTCCACAATTCTTGGACACATCATATTTATCTTGAAGCTTGGTCCAAAGCTCATGAGCATTCCGAAAAGGAGAGACCGACATAATAACTACATCGCTCAAAGCATTGAAAATCACATTAGAAGCTTGAGCATCTAGATAGGAATTATTCTCATCCATAAAGATAATCTTTTGGGATTCCTTGGAGGAGAATAACCCCTATCTAGAATTCGCTCTATGTATGGGTCAATGACCCGAAAATATCAAGCATGCGAATTTTCCAAACATCATAATTTGTGCCATCTAATATAAAAGAAGCATTGTGCACTAGTTCACTAGACGACATCTTTACTCTCGAGGCGGTGAAGCCAAAACGAGAGAACCCGCTCTGATACCAATTGAAAGGACACGGATGTCGCCTAGAGGGGGGGGGGTGAATAGGCGATTTAAAATTCTTTACGGTTTAGGCTTGAATAAATGCGGAATAAAACTAGCGTTTAATTTATCAAGCACAAAACCTAAACAAGCTAGGTTTACCTATGTGCACCAACAACTTATGCTAAACAAGATATACAACTATGTGATAGCAAGATATATTACTTCAAGCTCGATGGCTATCACAAAGTAAATTGCATAAGTAAGAAGCTCGGGTATAGAAATACCGAGGCACTTGGAGACGATGATTTATCCCGAAGTTCACTTCCCAATGGAAGCTACGTCTCCGTTGGAGCGGTGCGGAGTCACAAAGTGATCCCCGAATAGCCGTCAAATGGCACACCGTAATCTCCTTCGTGCCTCTACCAATGTAGAGTGCCACGAACCACTATGGGACACTTGAGGGTGGTCACCGAACCCGTACAAGGATGAGGCACACTCCACAACTTAATTGGAGGCTCTCACCGAATTCCCGCGGCTCCCAAAGCCACAAGAACACAAGGTTGGGGCGCGACTCCACAACTTAATTGGAGGCTCCCAACTATCCCGCGAGCCACCAAAACTCCGAGATCAACAAGGACCGTCTAGGGCACTCCAAGTACCCAAGAGGACAAGCTCTAGGGCACCCCAAGTACCCAAGAGTAACAAGCTTCTCAACTTCGATTTCCACGTATCACCGTGGAGAACTCAAACCGATGCAACCGATGCAATGGGCAAGAACACAAGAAGTGCTCAAAATCCTTCACTCTCAAATCCCACCAAAGCAACTAATGCTATTGGGGGGAGAAGAGAGGAAGAACAAAGAAGAACACCAAATCCCTCCAAGATCTAGATCAAAAGCTTCCCCTCACTTAGAGGAGAGATTGATTGGTGGAATGATAGATCTAGATCTCCTCTCTCTTTTCCCTCTAATTGGAGGCAAGAATCATGGAGAGATAGAGAGATAGCAAAGCTCAACAAGGTCAACAATGGTGGCAAATTTCGAGCTCAAGGGTTGGGGTCTCTTTGGAGAAGAAGACCCCTTAAATAGGTGGGGAGAAATCTGCCCGTTTGGCCAGAAAAAGCACGGGTCGGATAATCCGACCCACACTTGAATCGGATAATCCGAAATACATCAGAGAGCTGCAAAATAGCAGTTTTCGCGACCAGCAGAAATCCGGGTCGGATATTCCGATTCATTTTGAATCGGATTATCCGATAGTCTGAAAACTGACAGAAACTGCAATATTTCGATGTTCTTGGGCTCGTTGGAATCACCACAACGAGCACGACAAGATGATGCAAGAAAACATCATAGTCCAACAAGGGAGTATAAAACCAAATGTAGAAAGGTGAAACCTCTCTATAGAAGATGAACCGGGAGAAACTCCAAAACCGAAAACGCAACAAGTTTTTCATACGAAATCCGTTTTCGGTGAACTTGAGCTTGTTATGAAGGTCACAACAAGCTCCAAAACCACATAGAGAGATAAGCCAAATAAGAACCAAGAAAGATGATGAAGGCAAGTATGCAAAGGTTTGAGCTCTCTCCAACTGATACGCTAAAGCTCAAGCGAGAGCCCCTCTTGATAGTACGGTGTCTATCCAATAACCCGGTCTCCCGACTAACAACCTGAGACCGGTAAACTAGAAACCCTATCAACATCATACCTTTGCCTTGCGCATTCCACTTGAGCTAGATGACATCGATCTTGATCTCTTCAAGTGGACCACCTTTCTTGATTGTGCTTCGCTTGTGTGAAGACTCAAACATTGCTCCCCCATAATCCACTCTGGGAGAGCCTCTCTTAGGCACATCTTGACATGAACATTATCTCTAAATGGGTGGCAAGCTTCAAGCCTAGGATTTCTTCGAGATGCTCCTCTTGAACTTGCGCTTCTCAACATTGATGACGATCACCACTTGACGTCATCGTTCATGGGCTATATGAAATCTTCATTTGATGCAAGCCCATAGAAAGATACCTAACCACACATAGAAATGCTACACACATATCATGGGTTAGTTCACAAAGCTATATGGACAATTGCTTACCATACCAAGAGATACATGATCCCACTTGGTACATCTTGTAGCTTTGTGTTGATCAACCTTGTATCTTTTCTTCTCTTTTCAATAGATGATGTCTTGAAGAAAACCATGAATGATCACATAATCCTTTTCTTCAAGACATACTTGCGATATGCTCAACTCACATATGACCAATCATCGAATAACTCCTCGAATACCAACTTGGTCAACACATACTCTTCTTCTTGATCTTGATGCCAAATACTTCATTATATCAATATATTCATGACATCAACCTTGAATCCAACATATGGCGTTCAAGCATGGTCTATGGACAAACACTACAAGTACAACTCAATGCAACCATTAGTCCATATGGATTGTCATTAATTACCAAAACCACACATGGGGGCGCCATGCCCTTTCACTCCTTCTCTGGCCGGCAGAGGTTGCGAGGGGAGAAGGTGGGTGCAAGATGTGCTACTGGTGGGGACTCCGGCGAGCTGCGGTGGTGCTCAGTGCAGGGTTCAATGGAAGAGGGGTGGCTGCGGGGAGGAGGCGCCATGGCCGTGCGCGTTAAGCGTTCTTCAGCTCCGTCGCTTGCGGCGGATGGCACATGCGGTTGTCTACATGAGTGGGGTGTTCCCCTTCCCGGGGTTCGCGGCGGCCTGGCGCCTTCTTCTCCGGCGGCGTTCGGCGATGAAGGTCCTGCTCAGGCGACGCGGAGGTTCAGCGGCGATCCCTGAAGCTGCTGTTGTGCTGGGTGTTGTTGGCTCGTACTGCTGTGTATTCCTGTTCTTCCTTTGTATTCTTGTCTGAATACGCAGCTGTAATCCCTTTCAAAAAAAAAACATAGCAGAGAAGTAAAACATATACCTTGTATTCATGTGACATGGTGAATGCAATGGATACCCTACAAACGCCTAGAAAACTGTACCCCATCGATACCATCTGCAATTGTATTGATCAAATAAGAGCACCACAAATTTAGGAAAGATCCAAAGAAAAAACATTGTATAGATCTGTAAAAGCATGATTCGACTAATATATAAATTGGAATAACTTGAAGGGATTGGATTCTTGGAAAAAGAGGTAAACAGAAAAGTAAATCATTCATAGAAGAATTGGCGACGGCGTTGGGAGGTGTGGATACGCTGAAGCTCAGGACGGGATGGCGACATAGTTGGCGACGGCACTGGGATCGTTTGGCTTCTTCTTCTTCTTGCCATGTTTCTGATGCAAACTGATTATTGCAGGCGGTGATGCCCGTGGAGATGGGGACGGAGCTGGAGATCGAGGCGTCTGGGTGGGTCGGCCGGCGAGACTACTACGGCAGCCACGACTTCACCGCCTCTTCTGGTCGCCTTTCCTTGTCAAGGCCAACCAGCTGCGGCGCCCGCGGCAACCTAACCGAGCTGGCCATGCCGTTGCCCTGCGCGCCGCGTTCCGGACGGCACTCGGCGTCGTCGCCTCGCACGAGGGGTTCCGTGGGAAAGCGGTTCTCCGGACGGCGACGCCCGCGCACTTCGAGAACGGCGATTGAAACACCGGCGGCAACTGCGTCCCACGAGCCCATATCGGCGCGATCACCGCGTCCTGGCGGCGAGCAACTCGCGCACGTTGACCTCCCCGCAGCGACAGCGAGCAGTTCGATTCGTGTGGAGGCGAGACAATTAGGCGGCTGAGGATTGATCCCGGCGGCCGTTACTCGATTCGGTTGCCGGTGTCCTCGATTTGGCAGAGGAGGTCGTGAATTGGACGTTAGGGCTTTAGCGATGGAACGACATGGACAAAACCTATGTAGAAAATCGGGATAACAGGAAAGACATGTCGTCCTCGATACCGCTTCGGGTCATTTAGCGGTGGCAAATCCCGCGTAATTATCACGAAACGAAAAGATGTGTTGAGTTGTCAAACATTGGAGCAATCTGCACCGTTGGCCAAATATTAAAGGGCTCAGATTTAATATATCAACACAAATTTGCTCTTTTAATAATAGTATAGATATAGATATAGATATAGATATAAATTATTTGGCGAGGAGCATATGTGAGCCCCGCCCGTGAGCCAAAACACGGTTTCCCGAAAGAAAAGCTCCTGGAGTCCAAGCTTGGCCTAGGAGAGGACCTGGACTGAAGATGGAAAACTCAAATGCACCTGCCAGCAGGCCCCGCATGTCAGCGAGACACCAACAAGCCCTCGCTTTGTCGGTCGTCGCTATCCCCAAATCCACTCTCCGGCCGCCGTAACGAGATGGCGGCGAGCACCTTCACTGGGTCGCCGGCGTCGCTCCGCACCAGGCTGCTCCCGTCCGCGCCCCCGCGCGCCAGCAGCCGCGCTCTCACGGCCTCCGGCAGCGGTCCGGTCAGCGTCCGTCTCGCCCGCCGCACGCCTATCGCCGCCTCTCTCGGTAACCTTCTCGCAGGCCCTCGGCTCATTTTCTCTTTCCATTGCCTGCGCTGCCCGCCTAGCCTAACGCGTTTGCCGTTAATCGACCCGTGGTGCTGGGTACCAACTCTGTTCCCAGCTCTCCTCCAGTGACACTTACACTGTTGTCCAATTCTGAATTTCCCGTCAGTTTCAGTTTACATGCACAGAATTTCAACCTCCTGCTGGTTTAGTTGCGCCTAGTAGGTGTTATTGTTTCGTGTAAGTAAAATGACGTAGCTGTCATCAGATTAGTTGTGAAAAAGTTCAGACCAGCTCAAGTCAAACCCAATGTACCCCATCTGTATACATGATGCTGCTGTTGTGTAGGTGTGCATAGATAATACTCCCTCTGTTGCTAAATATAAGATGTTTTAGGCTTTGTCCACATTCACATGTATACAAATGTATCTAGATACATTTTAGTGTGTATTTTCAATCATTTTAGTATGTACAGCATGTGAAACACCTAAAACATCTTACATTTGGTACCGGAGGGAGTAGGCAATAGGGACATAACACAGACTGCATGAATTTAAGAAGCTGGAGCAACACTTCTGGGGAAATCATGCCATCAAACTGGCTCGCATGGCCTGCCCCCTGCCAATAACTATCAGTATGCCCATTTTATTTCATCAACAAGTAACTAATACATGCTAGTAAATAGATTGATCGACACGCCAACATTAGCTAGTAACTTCACCTGTATGTGGAAATATATGGCCTCGAGCCAAAGTGGAATGGGTTATCAAGGGACATGGAACAGATTTGTTCATTTACATGGTAGACTGATCTATCTTTTATGTGCTGAAGGTTATATAACTGACGGAGGTTATAGTGTCGTCTTTGTTATCTCCAAATGTCAAAATCCACAGTGATGCTTGCAAAAAAGTGACCTTTTATGTTGTGTTCTTTTTGTCGCTGCTAGGTGTATCTCATGATACAGGGGTTGCGATGCCTGGCGTTGATGCTGTTACGCAGAATGATTTACTGATCGTGGGCCCAGGTGTGCTTGGACGACTGGTCGCCGAGAAGTGGCTAAAGGTATGAATAATCTTGCCTGTCAAAACAGCGACATTATAACATCTCTTACACTAATTTCTTCCTCCTTGGATATAGTTTGAAAGGCTAAATTTCCAGGCGAAGATGGAAAGTTGAAACCACATTGTCAATTGTCTAATTAAGTTCTCAATGTTTTCTTATACAGGAACATCCAGGCTGCAAAGTTTTTGGCCAGACTGCAAGCACAGATCATCATAGCGAGCTAACGGATATTGGCATCATCCCCTCCTTGAAGGGGTCCACTATTTCTCAAAAGGCTCCATATGTTATTTTCTGTGCTCCTCCATCTCGTTCTGATGATTACCCTGGCGATTTGAGGTAAGTGAGTGTTGATTGTCATGATGATTCCACGCAATAGATTTGGTACCAATCTAGAACATTTAATAGCAGAAGCATTGATACCTAACTCCAGTTTGTGGTTGCTGCCTGATGTCTGGGTTGTTTGGGTTGAGGTCTCATATTCAAACCGAACTTGTGTGGAAACTGAATTTTTGCATGTGGGGAAGTTTAGTTGCTGATACAAACCTCAGGGCACATGAACCATAGTGAACATCCGTTTAAGATGACCATATTCACATAATGGCATTGATGTTGATGCACGTGTGTATGGCAATGTTCTATAATGCGCTATGCGCTAATTGAGCCTTTTGTCTTCGGTGTTCTCTTTTCTGAAGAAGCCGTAAGCGCACTTTTTTTTGGAGCCTCTCTGTAGTACAGCTGTAGTATCTGAACTCATGTACTAACTAACACCACACTCACGCCAACTCTCACACACACATTTTAAGCAAACTATCGCTGTGGCACGATGGGTGGGAGGCAGCGGAAATTATTCTGCGGGTACAGCCCCGTGGTGAGACACCCGAAAATCGTCCCCTACGGGGATCGATCCTGGGCGTGCTCACTGGCCACTGCCAAGCTGAGCCACTGCGCTAATGCATGTCTCCCCGCTAAGCAAAATTAAGCGCATGTTTAAGAGCGCTAGGCGTTTTGCTCTTAAGCGCACTTTTTATAACCTTGATGTACGGTCGATGATATTTTTAGAACTTTTAAACATGATTTTTTAGTGGTTTTCTGGTATTTATTAAAATGTGAGGTGTCACATGACTTTTAAATGTATGGTACACATGACTTTTAAACGGAGTAGCAGAGGGAAATGTGAGGTGTCACATTGCTGCGCCAGGACTTCCTGGTATTTATAAAATAAATATTTGGATTCTAATACAGTTACATGTGTACATGCTGCCATATGACTTCATACTGTCAAAATTTTATATTAGTTAAGTAATGCATTTTACATGTATGTGCTTGAAACAACTAAGTCCACTAAGCCCGTAAAATTTTATGATTTATACCAACTGTTCCATGCATAATTTGGATAGTTTCTTGTATGTAAACTGTAAAAGATATATTATTACTAGTATTAAACGCAGATGGGTGCCACCGACCTTTTCATGAACGCACCCCTTGTGCATCACCAGTTTGGTTGGTAGGAGTTTTGCAATTCTCATGAATTACAGTAATTTTGTGAGAAAACGCAAAGTATCGCCTCTCGATGAAATTATAGAAAGTCACTAGGCTACTATCACTACAATATTGTGCAATGTGCATCTGTCTCATGCTAAACAAACTGCATATCATGGACATGTGATGTATCCTCATTTCAGAAAATGCATGCAGAGTGGCTGCCTCAAATTGGAGCGGTGAAGGTTCTTTCTTGTTTACATCGAGTACTGCTCTCTATGACTGTAGTGACAACAAATTGTGCAACGAGGTATTTCCTGCTAGACTGCATATTCTGCAGAGGCTATAGGTGTCTACCAGTTTTGGCACTTTTGGTTGATATAAGTTCGGGTAAATGAAGAAGCAAATTCACAAGTCATAGTAATAATAGTATGCAACTTCCCGAAAAAAATTAATATGCACTTCAAAGTTATTATAGTTTACAGTAGAAGCATTTCTTATTTTAGTTTACAGTAGAAGTATTTCTTACCTAGAAACGCGCAATTATCTCCTAACATTTGTGATTTTTATTCCACTGTATTAACCATGTTTTCTCTTCTTTATGCAGGATTGTCCATCTATTCCAGTTGGCAGGGGTCCTCGTACTGATGTCCTTCTTAGAGCAGAAAATGTGGTTTTGGAGGCTGGAGGTTGTGTTCTCAGGCTAGCAGGACTTTATATATCCTCAACTTATAAATATTACTTGTTCAAAAGTGCAGTGATGAATATAGAGCTTTTATGCAATATAAGATGGATAGAACTGGTACATCTTTTCCCTGACTTCGACACACAAAATAGATAGAGGTGCTCATTTTTTCTGGCTGAGGAAGGGAACGCTGGACTCGCGACCAGATCATGTTATCAATCAGATCCATTATGAGGTTAAATTATCTTAGAAACTTATCTCAGATTTATCTCATTGTTCTCATTTCTTTACCGCTGTCATGGGGATGATGTGGCATGCTATTCGATCAGCATCTCGTGAGCTGTAATCTTATGTTATATGCTTATATTTGTTTTCAGGATGGTGCGTCCCTTGCAATCGCCATAATGAAAAAGAGACCCCGGGCCGTATCTTTTTGGGCTGTGACAATAAGCCTCTTTCCAGGTTAGTGTTGTGCTCCTTGTTTACATCAATTGTTTATTCATCTAGCTCGATTTTGCTGGTGTATCATGGCTCTATTGACAGGTGATTGGGCAACTCATTCAGCCAATTAAAATGAATAAATTTGAACCTTGCAGGCAAGAAATAATGGACGCCGTTAACAAAAGTGGGAAATTTGACACGGAATTTCAAGGCTTTACTGGTTAGTTTCGCACCTGCTCCGACGTGACATGTTTTGGTGCACATATATTTAACCATTCCTGGGATAATCTTCAACTGACCTTTACTCCAGGTACCGATGGTCCATTGGGGAAGAGAATGGAGAATTCGAAAACTCGGTCCGATATTGGATGGGAGCCAAATACCCGAGCTTTACGGAGTTCCTCGGTGTCTAATAATTAATTGCCTCACACGTTGAACAATTCTTCTTACCCTGAGTGAAGAGCAAAATCAAGGGGATTGTAGGGGGGGGGGGGGGGGGGGGGGGGGGGGGGGGGGGGGGGTAATGCCGGTGGTTTTGTTTTGCGGTTTAGAAATTATGCAAACACTGAGAGGTTTAAAAGTGTTTTTTTTTTGTTGTTGTTGCTCGTTGATCATCCTCTGTTGGACTTTCTGGTCATGAAGTTGTGAACTTGACCCGTTTAACTGGAAATATGCTGTCACCTTGCCAGTCTCGCTTCGGTCGAATATTCATTTGTATCCATACTTTAAAGTACCTCAATTCTGAATGCTTTGAGGTACTAGGCCCACATACCATGAGCTGTAAGCGGTTTGCGCAATCCCTTAACCTATATATCATCTTTCATCACCACTATCCTTGTGTTTGACGATCTTCATGACTGCATCTGCATCGGGCGCAACCGCGGGGTGCAGGAAAGCTTCGTCAGTAGGAAACGAGCCGAGAAAAAAGTTTGCCAATACATATCCTTGTGAGATTTAGTTTTGAAACTCTCGTCGATACGATGCTAACAGTGGAGGCAGATTGTGAACTGGGGACAAACCGGATAGATAACCTTTTTGTTTCATAGTAATTTTATTCTTTTACCAGTTGTAAGATTGCCATCAGATTCAGGCCACACGAAAACTGATGAATGGCTCGGATCGGGTAGCTCGCAAAGGCACTCAGCTAACGTTCACTCCCGGTAATTCCGGTAACTGCTTGGTACAGAACCGACCTGGTACCACTCTCCATATATAAAACCAGGCTTGACTCGAAAAAAAAGAAACCAAAAAACCTCGTCCCGATAGCGATCCACGTCGCCATCGCGATGCCTCCGCGGGCGGCCGCTCGCCGGCATAACCGAAGGGGCCGAGCGAGGAAAGCCTCGGCAGCGCCGTGGGAGAGGGACTGGGGCGACCTGCCGGCGGACGCGATCTTGTCCATCTTCCACAAGCTGGACAACGTGGAGCTCCTGCTGGGCGGTGCAGCGAAGGCGTGCCGCTCCTGGCGCCACGCCGCGCGGGAGGAGCCCGAGCTGTGGCGCCGCATCGACGTGCGCGCCGTCACCCGGCGGCAGGGCACGCTCGAGAACGTCGTGCGCGCCGCCTTGCGGTTCAGCGCTGGGCAGTGCGAGACCTTCGCCGCCGAGGGCTTCGACGACGACCTCTTCCTCTTACTCGCTAACCAGTATGACGTTTTCTTCTTATATTACATAATTCCCAATTTCAATGCTTTTTTCTTGGCACGTAGCAAATCTTGTTCTCAACTCTATAGTATAGGCAGATCTTTTGCACCGATCGCGTACTAATTAATATTAATCATGTCTTGCAGGGCGCCTTCACTGAAGAGGCTTCAACTCATCAGATACTACCCTATCACCGTTGGGGGATTTGCCAACGGGATACGGAAGCTTCCTCTGCTTGAGGAGCTTCAGCTTGTTAGCTGCCACCGTGCCAAACACGTGCTCGAACTCGTCGCAAAAGTGTGCCGACGCCTCGAGCATTTCACATTTTCCCGACAAATTTGCCACTCCTATCATAGGGCCGATGATCGAAATGCCTCTGCAATCGTAAAGATGCACGGGCTACGTTCCTTAACTCTTGTCGGTGATGATCTCAGCAATGAGGGCCTGACAGCCATCATCGACAGTTGCCCCAGCTAGAGTACCTTAACATGCGTGATTGCCGCCATATCAAAATGGATTATAACCTAACAGCCAAGTGGGTACGGATCTTCATGGATTACTACGAGTATTTTCCGCCATCTGAACCTTGTAGCTGCTACATGGCTCGATTTTATTGGGGCACCTACGATGACTACGATGACTACTATCGTGGATACGACTACAACGATTACCTTGATCTTTTTACCTATTACTACCTTGGTGATGATATTGACGGTGCTGATTTCGATGACTATGAAAAGCTCCTTGACGTCAAGAGCATGCGTAGGTACCTGAGGAGAGCTAATGTTATGGTGTAGGTCTGGATGTTTTGTTGTGAGTGCCTTTCCTTCTCAAATATATGCTTGTGTTGCTTCATTCCGGATGCAATTTTTCTCCATGAATATAGACTTTTTTTCATTTTGTGTAATGTCTAGCCTGTGGAGTGTGCAAGATCTGGCCGTCTTAAGATATCTGATCTCTTGAAATAAAATAATGAGCAGTTTTCATGGACATGGAGTTATCTCAAACAGTTTAGAGCCATGTGCAATGGATCGACCAGCTCCTAATTAAGAGCACATACCCCAGGTCTTGTGAATAGGCTGCAGAGCTGGCTAGAAAAGGTGCTCGTGACACACGGACACGGTCCCTGTGTACAAGGAAAACCATATATCGCCTAAGGAAAAAAGCACGCTACTTGGAATGTTAAACAAATCACTACTGCAAAGATCAAAGGCCCATTACTACCTAAACAAAATCAAAAAGCCGTGTTTTCATCAATCGTGGAAGGGTTCTATCGCGAACAGGTACGTACGAAGGAAAGTGCGAGGCGACCTTAAGCCGATCATGGCGGCAGCCTAGGGTTTCAACCCTAGCCGTCGCCGCCGGTGCCATCTGCAGCTTCATCGTCGCCGCCGACAAAGATTCGACGGGTCGTCGCCTTTTATAGTTGCCGTTTTGGCATTAGAAGGGGTGGGGACTGATACGTCCAAAACGTATCTACTTTCCCGAACACTTTTGCTGTTGTTTTACCTCTAATTTGTGTGTTTTGAATACAACTAACACGGACTAACGCTATTTTCAGCAGAATTACCCTGGTGTCTTGTTTTTGTGTAGAAAGTCAACTTCGAGAAATACCGTGGAAATAATTGCAAAGCCCCTATTTTACCAAGAAACCCACAGAGCCAGAAGAGGAGACGGAGGGGGGGGGGGGGGGGGGGGGGCAGCGAGCCACCCTCCCCACATGGCGGCGCGGTGGGCCCTGGGCCGCGCCACCCTATGGGGAGGCCGACTCGGCCACGTCCCCGAGTCCCCCTCTGGAGTACTTAACCCCCTTGACCTAAAAACGACGGGACGTTCGACCATAATTCCATAAAACCTCCAGAGCGCCGCCGCCATCGAAAACCCTATTTCGGGACCAGAAACTCCGTTCTGGCACTTCGCCTGGACGGGGAATTGGAGGAGATCATCGCCATCATCATCACCGACGCCTCTCCATCGACCATCCATGATTCCCCCATCCATGTGTGAGTAATTCCCGCTGTAGGCTGAAGGGGATGGAAGGGATTGGATGAGATCATCATGTGTAGATCATTGTTAGGGCATGGTGCCTAGTATCCGTTGTTAGTACTTTATGACATTGTTGCAACTTGTTATGCTTAATGCTTGTCACTAGGGCCCGAGTGCCATGATTTCAGATCTGAACATGTTATTGATTCATGATGATATTCATTGTTTTAAGATCTTACCTGCAAGTTGTATACACATATTGTTGTCCGGAACCCGAGGCCCCAAAGTGACAGAAATTGGGACAACCGGAGGGGATGGCTGTGATGTGAGGATCACATGTGTTCACGGAGTGTTAATGCTTTGCTCCGGTACTCTATTAAAAGGAGTACCTTAATTACCAGTAGATTCCCTTGAGGCCCCGCTGCAAACGGGCTGGTAGGACAGAAATGTTGTGCAAGTTTCTCATTGCGAGCACGTACGACTAAATACGGAACACATGCCTATGGTTACTTAGTACTTGGATACTGTTTATTATTTATCTGCAAATGCCTTGTCTTGATTATTACATGAATTATCTTATCCATGCAGCGCCCGTTCATCCATCCCTATGCCTACAGTATTTTAATCCTGCTGTCTGCTATAATCACTACTGCTGTCTTTATTACACTGCTGCTATTATTTCACTACTGCTACTGCTTTAAAACTGTTGCTACTGATAATCTGTGTCGAGCAAGTCTATTTCCAGGTGCAGCTGAATTGACAACTCCGCTGTTAAGGCTTATAAATATTCTTTGGCTCCCCTTGTGTCGAATCAATAAATTTGGGTTTTACTTCCCTCGAAGACTGTTGCGATCCCCTATACTTGTGGGTCATCAAGACTATTTTCTGGCGCCGTTGCCGGGGAGCATAGCTTTATTTGTAAGCTCACCTGATATTGATATTGTTCGCTGCAATTTATTCATCATGGGTAAAGCTCCTATTGAGAAGGTCGTATATTGCCTTCCACTACAAGAAAGGTACGACTCTGAGTACCTCTGCTGCTCTTGATTCACCATCTGTGATGAGTCAACTTGTTACACCACCACAAGCTTCACGTGTTGGTACTACTGCTGAATCTGAAATTACTTCTGAAATTTTGATGATGCTTCAACTGTGCTTGATGAGAGTATTCCATTAGGTCCTCTTTTAGATGCTGCTATTGCTAAGTCTAAACAACTTGAAAATGATGAAACACCTAATGAAAATCCTTTTACACCTGTTAGTTCACCTGAGTCTGTGAACACTCTAGTGATGATCTTGATGAACTTATGTGGAAATTGATGATGACTTTATTGATAAATGTCATGCTACTACTAGTGCAAGTGGTATTAAAAGCCTTCTTGCACAACATGCTGTTAGATATAAACTGTCTCCTGATCCTAAGTTTGCCACTTCTCCCATAAACATTAAAGATAAGGATTATGATTTCTCTTGATTTATCTCATATATCTATTGTTGAGAAAACACCTTTTCGTGGTACTGAAAAGAAAGTGCTGTAGAGCACATGAATGAGCTCTCTACTTTGAGTAGCTTGTTTTCTGATGATATCAAGAAGCGTAGTTACTTTGTTGCTAAATTTTTTCCTTTCTCATTAAAGGATGATGCTAAAACTTGGTATAATAATTTGCCTCCTGATTTATTGATAGTCCTACTGGTTTGCTTAATGTTTTCTTTCAGAAATATTTTCCTGCTAGTGCTCAACATGTTGCTTTGCAGAAAATTTATAATTTTGATCAGGATGATGGAGAGAAACTGCCTGAAGCTTGGACAAGGTTTTGCTCTCTGATTAGGGCTCGGCCTGGGCATGATTTGGAAAAGCATGACCTTCTTGATATATTTTATAGTGGACTAACCATTGAATCTAGGGCATACCTGGATAGTTGTGCTGGTTGTGTTTTCAGGAAAAGAACCCCAGACGAAGCTGAAGAATTAATGGCTAAAATAAGCCAAAATCATGATGATTGGACTACACCTGAACCGACTCCAACACCAATATTGAAGAAGAGGGGTATGATTGAATTAAATGATGAAAGATGAGGGAAGCCAAGAAATCTCTTAAGGAGAAGGGTATTAAATCGAAGATGTGAAGAATCTACCACCTATAGAAGATTTATGTAAGCCAATTCCCCATTCATCTACAATTGAGGTACACTCTCTTCAACGCTTTAATGAGGGAGATATTCCTTACTCTAAACCTCCTGATCAATGCTTAGATGAATTTGATAATTATGTTGTTAAGCAAGATAACTTTAATATGAGAGTGGAGAATCATTTAATGGAAAATTCTCAAGCTATTAGTAAATTGCATGATATTGTGGAGAGAACCTCCAATGATGTTAAGATGCTTATTAAACATTTTCATATGGTTCAAACTCAAATTGATCAACTTACTAAAGTGCAAAATGACATGTTAGTTAATACTTCTAAAGAAAAAGAGAAGCATGCTTATGAAGTAACAACTAGAGGTGGTGTTTCCACTCAGGATCCTTTATATCCTGAGGGGCATCCCAAAAGAGTTGAACAAGATTCTCAACGAACTAAAGAAACTAGTGCTCCTTCTAAGAAAAAGAAGAAGAAACATAAAACTGTTGTAGAATCTTCTGAACCTGCTAATGATCCTAATAGTATATCTATTTCTGATGCTGAAACTGAAAGTGGTAATGAACATGCAATGATAATGATAAGAATGATGCTTCTGATAAAGAAGAGGTTGAGAGGAACCTGAAAAGCATGCTAAAAATAAAAAGTACACTAAAGAAGATTTCATTGCTAAGAAACATGGTAATGAAAGAGAACCTTGGGTTCAAAAGCAAATGCCTTTTCCTGTTAAGAAGCTCAAATCAAAGGAAGAAGAACACTATAATAAATTTTGTGATTGGATGAAACCTTTGTTCTTGCAAATCCTTTGACTGATGCTATTAAATTGCCTCCTTATTCAAAGTATATGAAAGATATTGTTTCTAACAAAAGGAAAATTCCCAATGAGGAGATTTCCACTATGCTTGCTAATTACTCTTTCAATGGCAAGGTTCCAAAGAAGCTGGGAGATCCAGGTATACCAACTATTCCTTGTTCCATCAAGAATAATTATGTTAGAACTGCTCTATGTGATTTGGGAGCAGGAGTTAGTGTTATGCCTTTCTCTCTTTATAAGAGACTTTATTTGGATAAATTGATACCAACTGATATATCTTTGCAAATGGCTGATAAATCTACTGTTGTTCCTGTTGGCATTTGTGAGGATGTCCCTGTTCAAGTTGCTAATAACTGTCTAATCTTGACTGATTTTGTTGTGCTTGAAATGCCTGAAGATGATAATATGTCTATTATTCTTGGGAGACCTTTTCTAAATACTGCAGGTGCTGTTATTGATTGCAATAAAGGAAAAGTAACTTTTAATGTGAATGACAAAGAGCACACTGTTTATTTCCCAAGAAAGTGGACAAGGTATTTGGAGTTAATACAATTTCTAATTTTAGAACTATCAAAGTGGGAAGTATTGATTGCCCTATATATGATCATCAAGAGGGATATCAAAACATTATGATTGGATCCATATCAATACAATTCAAGGTAACATGATTGTCTCATGATGTTTAATTCATTTGTGTCATATAAATTTATTTGGTGGCAAGACTTGATCAACCTTGTTAACAAATACATTTTATATACATGAAGGTTCTAAACAACATTTTATTCCCATCCTTGTTTTACCTACTGCAATGTTGCTTAGTTTGAAAAGGTTTAGCTGAGTTTGATTTTTGAAATCATTTTTCTGCCTGAATTTATTATCTTAAGCACCAGAAATTGTCCAAATCGAAAGTTTTCAAAAATTTATAAAAATCATACCACTGGTCCTATTTTTCAAAATGCAACGTGGGAGTGCTGGAGCTGACCAGGGGGACCCACCATGCCAGCTCCCCACATGGTGGCGCGGCCAGGTATGTGGGCACGCCGTGGTATGGGGAGGGCCCCACCTGGCCCTCCACTCACTCAGCCACCTACCACCTCACTCACTCTCACGAAAAAACACTCCACCATTGTTCAAACCCGAGTTCTTGCTGTTCTTGCTCGCGATTTTCGATCTCTTGCTCAGCCCATCTTTGCTGCTCAGATTTGGGGCATTTGTTCTCCGGTATGTGACTCCTCCGAATATCCAAGTAGAATTTTGTTTAGTTGAGTATTCTTGAGTATTTTGCTGCTGTAGGTGACATGTTAAGTGAGTTTGCATGCTTGTTCTAAGTTGTAATAATTAGTTTTGATGCATGTTTAGTACTCTAGCAAGTTCCTATAGTAGTTCCCCTCATTTATATGTCTCAAAATCAACTTTTATAATGTTTGTTAAAAAAATTCAGAAAAGGAAAATGCATAACCACACCTTTGGAGAAGTGTTTGAGAGGGATTCGCAAAGGGTGGCAAGGCCTTCAAGGGAAGCTACTCGAATTAGGCGATCCTACGATGAAGATCTCATTGCACCTAGCATTGGCGATGAGAGGGATAATGGAATTCCAAATGCTTCATCTTTCCCATGCACTGACTTTTTGCGTAATGCAGGGCTCCTTGATGATTTCTTGTTCCTTATCTGGAGGGTTGGTTTGTCTACATATATGGGAGATGAAAGCCACCAGTATTATATGCTTACCAAAACTTTTGTTGAGAGCTTTAAATTTGGCAACACATCTTTCACGCCATCCGTTAAATTTAAAATTTATGATAGGCCTGTTACCATGACTTTGAGTGATTTTTGTGCTGCCATAGATATTGCTCCTTCAGGTACAGCAAAGAGGATTACGGGACACCCCAATGATTTGATGGAACTTTACCGAGGGGTGACCAACGATGATGACCGCACCGCTCAGCGCGGCAAGATAAGACCTCCACAAGCTGGACCAGGTGGAGCTCCTGCTGGGCGCCGTGGCGGCGGTGTGCCGCTCCTGGCGCCGTGCCGCGCGGGAGGAGCCCGAGCTGTGGCGCCGCATCTACGTCCCTCCCTTCACCCGGCGGGGCACGCTCGAGAATGTCGTGCGGGCCGCCTTACGGTTCAGCGCCGGGCAGTGCGAGACCTTTGCCGCAGAAGGCTTCGACGACGACCTCTTCATGCTACTCGCTACGAAGTAAGACGGACGTTTCCTTCTTATTGATCCAGAATTTCAATGCTTTTTTTTTTTGCCACGCCGGAAATTGTTTGGTTATTCTGGTATGCCAAACTAGCTAGAGGATTATCATGCAACTTATAAATCTGTTTCGGGGGTGATACTTCCTGCGCAAAACCTCACACAGTCAACTGAACCCTTAGGCTATTTAATGTTGGAGCAGCAGCTAGCTAGGCAGATCTTTTGCATCGATGGTATACTATATATTAACATTAATTATATCTTGCAGGGCGCCTTTACTGAAGAGACTTCAACTCGTCAGATACTATCCTATCACCAATGGAGGATTTGCCAACGCATTAAGGAAGCTTCCTCTCCTCGAGGAGCTTCAGCTTGTTAGCTGCTGTCGTGCTGAACACGTGCTCGAACTCGTCGCAAAAGTGTGCCAACGCCTCGAGCATTTCACACTTGCCCGACAAATTTGCCACTCCGATCATCGCTATGATGATCGAAATGCCTTTGCAATTGCAAGGATGCACGGGCTACGTTCCTTGGTTCTCGTGGGTGATGATCTCAGCAATGAGGGCCTCACAACCATCATCGACAGCTGCCCCCGGCTAGAGTACCTTAAGATGTGTGATTGCCCCCATATCGACATGGATTATAACCTAACCGCCAAGTGCACACAAATCTTCGTGGATTACTACAAGTACTTTCGGCCATCTGAACCTTGTAGCTGCTGCATCTGAGGCACCTACGATGACTACTATCCCGACTACGACTACAACGATTACCTTGATATTTTTCTATATATATTCCTACCTTGGTGATGATATTGACGGTGCTGGTTTCGGTGAGCATGAAAGGCTCCTTGACGTCAAGAGCACGCGTAGGTACCTGAGATAATGTAATAGTGTAGCTCTGGATGTTCGGTTGTTGAGTGCTGGAATGCTCATGTCTTTCCTTCTCAAATGTATGCTTGTGTTGCTTCATTCTGGATGCAATTTTCTCCATGTAGATAGACTTTTTTTTCATCATATTTAATGTCTAGTCTGTGGAGTGCGCAAGATCTGACCGTCCTAGATACGTGATGTATTGAAATAAAATACTAGTGAGTCAGCTACACCCCATTAAGGACATGTATAATAGTTAGACGGCACCGTGCACATGTCAGCTCTAGACAATGGTATAGACGACTCATACAATGGGGTTGGGGGAGTTAATCCCCACCTGATTTTTCTTTATTCCAACATAAGGCCTGAAAGCCGAGATTTACAGGGTTTTGGGACGAGTATCTGAGGGCGAAAATACCGAGAGGGAGCAGCCTAAGTCACACGGCGAGCTGTAAAAGCCAAGCATCCACATCTTCCTGTTGGGAGGTGGGCATGCGGTCCTTCCAGAGAGCCGCGTCTTCGCGGAAACGCTGCAAAGGATGGTGAGGGAGGGGGTTCACCGTTGAAGACGACGCTGTTGCGGTGCTTCCACAACTACCAGCAGCAGAGTAGTAAGAAGGTCGGCAACGATCGCGGTGGCACGCCGGCAGGAGGCGGAAGCATGTGCAATTCCCATGTGGCCGTTGGGGTGGCACCGACCGACGCGCAGAAGCTCTGGGCGAAGGGACACTCGAAGATCAAATGGTTCGCCGTCTCGGGTACAATGGGGCACAATGGGCATCCACACACATCCACACTCCTCGACATCGATGATGTGTTTTCAAAGGAGGTTGTCCCTGGTTTGAATCCGGCCGAGGGAGATCAACCAGCCGAAGAACTTGACGCGCGGCGGCGCACGGCTCCTCCAGACAAACGCGAACAACGCGAGAACCCCGCAGTGGCACCTCGAGCTGGTACACGGCCAAGGTGCGAAGACACCCGTCCTTGGTGGCGCAGCGTGACAGGGTCCGAGCTTTAGCCGAGCCGTCGAGGTGGTTGCCCTTGAGTACGGCCACGAGCTGCTCCTTCTGCGAGTCCGCAACCCGAGTGAGGCGGGGCTGGAGGACGGCGTCGAGCCCACCCCACATCACCGAGGCAACAGACTCGTGCACGTCAAGTGCTTGCGAGAACACGGCAGGCATGGCAGTGCAGATTGCTCCAGAGGGAGCCAAGGCCCAAGGGTCCAGCCAGAACGCACAGCGAGCACCGTCCCCAACACGCACCGCCGTGATCGAGCTGTACAGAGGCACGAGGGCGCAGAGGGACCTTCAGTGAGTACCGCGGAGGCGCCTTGCAGTCAGGTCGGAGAGGGGGATCCACGATCATACATTCATACTGCAGACGCAACGGGCTCAGGGCGAGTCGTCGCAGACGTGGTCCAGGAGCTTAACGAGGAGGGAACGGTTCTGGTCCTTCAGGTTTTTGATGCCGAGCCCGCCCTTCGCCTTCGGCCTGCACGCCGCGTCCCAGGCCACCAAGCATTGCGATGTCATGGGGATGATGTGGCGTGCTGTTCAATCAGCATCCGGTGAGCTGTGTAATTTTATGTTATATGCTTATATTGTTTTCAGGATATGCTACGTCCCTTGCAATTTTATTTTTTTGAAAATCACACACTATATTACGAAACAGTTTGGGAAATATCACCCATTACAACACTTCTAGCACACTCTGGTACATCATACTCCAATCTAGCCTAGAATTTGCATCATATTTAAAACCAAGTTGTGCTAAAAAATATGAGCAACCTTGTTCATACTACGATTTGCATATCTTATCGAACATGAAGCAAACCACAAGCGACTCTGAATCTTCAGGTCTTCGATGACAGCAGCATCACACGAGAAATCAGGTTTCGTATTATTCAGTATTCCTGCCAACATCTATGAATCTGTTTCAAAAACTGCTCGTATAACTCCCAGTTCAGCGGCCATGCTAAAAGCTTCCTCCATTCCGCGGAGCTCAGCACTAACGCATCATATATAGCGTCGGAACGACCAGCTCGAGCAGCGATAACTTCTCCGGTATCTGATCTTGCAACAACTCCCCATCCACCATCTCTCTGACCTACCACAAAAACTCCATCAACATTAAACTTGGTTACTCCCACGGCTGGAGCATTCCATTGTTCAGAATGTGGCAAGTACACTGAATTTGGTGGATCATGTCAGGCACCTGTCTAGGCATTTCTCCTTCTCGAATAACATTCCTTTCCTTCCACCACAGCCACCACATTGTAATGATCTGCATCCTTTGTTTCGGTGGCAACTTCCAAATTATTTCCAAAGTACTATCAAAACTGCTGCAATCCTCCAACTTAACTCGAAGGCTTTCAAAACCCAAGCCACGCCAAATCGGTTTCACCTTTTTACATTTAACAAACAGGTAAAAAAAACAAGACTTTTTTTTTTACATTTAACAAACAGGACTTTATCAAAAAAATTAACAAACAGGTGGCAACCATCCTCCTGCACCCTATTGCAGATAAGGCAGTTTGGGTCCTCAATCTCCACCCCTCTTCTTATTAGATTGTTCCTTAAAGCTAAAGAATTATGAGCACACCTCCACCAGAAATGCTTAACTTTGTTAGGGCATTCAAGCCTCCAAATATTCCACCACTTCCGCTCCCCTCTTCCTCCCAACACCTCAGGTTGCAAAATGCTAGACCCTGCATCATTTCTATTCTCCTGCCTTCCCAACTCATCCAGTAATTTATAAGCGTTTCTAACAGAATGCATACCACGTGGGTCAAAATGCCATGCTAAAAAATCAACTGCCCCCTCACGCAGTGGCATGTTAAGAATAAGTCTCGACTCCTGAGCTGAAAACGTATCTGTTACAAGCTGCTGATCCCACTGACCCGTGATTGGGTTAACCAGCTCTGAAACTTTACTTATAATGTTGTTTCCTTTTGCTGTTAGAATTTTCCTACACCATGCTCTCGGAATCCAAGCATTTGTCTAAATATTTATGTTTATACCATCCCCAACTCGCCAAATTGCCCCCTTATTTACAAGATCCACTCCATGCAGCAAACTCCTCCAAGTGTAAGACATATTGTTACAAGGTTTGGCACACAAAATATGACCCTCCAGGAAATACTTCGCCTTAAGAATTTTTGCGGATAAGCTATCAGGATTTCGAACAAAACGCCACACCTGACGAGACAACATAGCTATATTGAAATTATGAATATCTCGGAACCCCAGTCCACCTCTTCCCTTTGGTTGTATCAATTTCTTCCAACTTATCCAGTGTATCTTGTTCTCTTTCTCTTGCTTGATCCACCAATATTTAGCTATCATTGCACTCAACTCGTCACAAAAACTCTTTGTTAAGTAGAAGCAGGACATAAGAAAAGTTGGAATAGCTTGTGCCACGGCTTTAATCAAAATTTCTTTCCCAGGCCGTGACAAAAGCTTTTCCTTCCACCCTTGAATAATCTTCCAGATCTTATCCTTAATATATGCAAATGCCTTCTTGCTCGATCTACCAACATAAACCGGCATTCCCGAATATTTCTCATTCCAATCTTCACTTAATATACCTAGCTCAGTTTTGATCATAACTCTAACATGCTGCTTTGCATTAGCACTAAACATAAGTGAAGACTTTTCAATATTTATGCATTGCCCCGAGCAATTTTCATAGAGCAATAGTATCTCCTTTAAAGGAGCCGCCTCTTCCTGTCTCGCCCTCATTAACAAAACTGAATCATCAGCAAAGAAAAGGTGAGTTAAGCTTGGTGCATCAGGGCAAATTTTGACACCACTAAATCTGCCTAGTCTCTCCGCCTCCTTTAGCAGCGCTGATAACCCCTCAGCACATATAACAAATAGATATGGTGAGAGGGGATCTCCCTGACGGAGCCCTCGAGATGGTATGAATTGTTCCGTCGGCTGCCCATTGACTTTTATTTTATAGGACACCGTTGTAACACATCACATAACCACCTCAACCCATCCAGGACTAAATCCCATCTTCAACATCATCTGACGCAAGAACTCCCATTCAACTCGATCGTACGCTTTACTCATGTCTGCTTTGACTGCCACAAAACTCTCTCCTCCTTTCTTCTTTTTCTTAAGAAAATGTGCCACCTCATAATCCATCAAGATATTATCCGTGATAAGTCTCCCCGGAACGAATGCACTCTGATTATCTGAGATAACTTCTGGAAGTATGATCTTAAGCCTATTAGTGATCACTTTTGACACAAGCTTATAAAGGACGTTGCATAAGCTTATAGGTCTCAGATATTTAATACTTGAGGGGTTTTTCACCTTTGGAATAAGAACAACAAAGGTTTCATCCATCCCTCAGGCATCTCTCCCCCACGCAGCACACTAAGCACTTCATCCACAATTGTATCTCCCATAATATGCCAATATTTTTTATAAAACGGTGATGTCATACCATCCGGCCCTGGTGCCTTTAAATCTCCAATATGATCAAGGGCAGCTTTAACTTCCATGGCTATAAATTCAGAATTCAGATGATCATTCATTTCTTGAGTCACACACGGCTGTACCACTGCAAGTAACTCAGCCATGCGGTCACCACCTTGCGAAGAAAACATATCCTAAAAATAAGACAAGATACAATGCGTTAGCTCCCCTCCTTCCTTCACCACCACTCCATCCTATCTTCTTATCTCCTTAATGTAATTGTTCTTCCTTCTAGCCGATGCAAAAGAGTGAAAATAACGAGTGTTACGATCTCCCTCCTTCAACCACCAAGCATGTGCTCTCTGACGCCATTTAATGTTCTTCATCTCCTCTAGATGTTCAAGTTGACATCTCAGCCTCGTCTCCTCCTCAACTTTCAACCTTGATATCGGAGTTAGTCTGCACTCCTCCAAATCTTTTTTTCCTTCTTAATTTTCTTATCGAGACCCCCCACCACATCATGCTCCATCGATTCAAATCATCAGCAACAGATTTTAAAACATTGGACACACCCCCTCCTCGTTGCTCCCACCCTTTTTTCCATGCCTCCTCAATCACCTCATTACAACCCTGCTCATGCACCCAACGAGCTTCAAAACGGAAGCCCCCATCCCCACGCCACATCCTTCTTTCTTCTCCTTCTGTATCCACAAAAACACGTCAATGATCTGAGTGACGCGGATCACCATTGACCACTCGAAAACCTAGAAACTTCAAGCATCATTCAGGGTTTCAGTCGCTATATCAAGTTTTTCACATATGTATCCCTCCACATTTCGACAATGATTTCTCCATGTATACTTATCTCCGCAAAAGCCCAAATCTCCCAATCTACAACTCGCAAGTGCATCCCTAAATTGATCCATACAAGATTTGGGCCGAACTGCCCCCCACACTTCTCATCACTAGTTAAAATCTCATTGAAGTCCCCTAAGCACAACCACGGTCTACCTTGTTAGTGTTGCTGACCCAAAGTTCTCAACATCTTCCACATCTCCTTTTTCCTATCAGTCTGTGACTCCCATAAACACCATTAAGCCTCCAAATATCTCTATTCACCTCCGTTACATCAAAATCTACATGTATTCTTCCAAAGGAACGAAGAGATAAATTTATCCCCCTCCTCCAAAAAACTGCAATGCCTCTACTTCTTCCATCCGGCTCTGTCACCCACATGCTAGGGAGCCCTAGTGTCCACCGAAACTTCTCCAACTCTTTTGACGTCATTTTGTCTCAAACAGGAACAAAATATCTGGATCATCTCTTTTTACGAGATCCAGGACACTATGAACTGCCGGGTTATTCCCTGCTCCCCGGCAGTTCCAACCACATGTTTTCATTGCGTCCGGCAGGGCTGATTCTGCACCCGGCCGATATCTCAGTGTTGTTCAAGATGTTACCACCCTCGTTCTGAAACCTTCCCTTCTTTTTCAAAATTTCTTCATCCTCCTCAGAAAACCCCCTCTTCCGACCCGAAAACTCCACACCTCCACCACCTTTTGTATTCTCCTCGCCTTCTTTGCGCGGGAATCGCTTAAAATTCTTCAACTGACCCTCTTTTCCTTTCATCATATCATCCACCCTAGCCACTCCATGGGACTGCATGGTTAAGTTTTCCTCCTCACTACAAACCTCCTCCACCCCTTCCATCTCATCACCAACCCCTTCTTGAACCATACCAGCAGAGCTAGCGACAACTTTTCCTACTAAATCCTCTCCCGTCTCTGTCACCTGAACCTTCTCAATAATTTCGTGTTTTCCTTCCCCCGAGTTTAGAACTGAACCAAAACAAACCTATGATTCTTTCAACTTGTTCTGCTCATCTCCCACCTTCCCCTCATTTGCTTGCTCAGAAACGGTTGTCAAAGATTTCTGCCCCTTCCCTTCTTTAATTTCAGCAATCCTCTTATCCCCTGCCAAGCTCCCCTCCTTTCTCCATGAACCTTTATCAGCTTCAGCGCTACCCCCCCTCCCCAATGACTAAAACTCAGCGTTTTTCCTCCATTGAACCCTGTTCCTCCCAAACCATTACTTCTACCACGCACATCCAATCTCTTCTTCTCAATCTCAACCTTAAGCCAGGCACAAAATTGAGGTATTCCCCCTTTTTTAGTTTAGTTTTTCACTCCTTATCAACATGACCAATTATGCCACAAATATAGCAGAAATCAGGAAGATATTCATACTCAAACGGACACCAGCTATCTCTTCCACTTTCCTCTATTTGGATCATGGTTCCCCTCATTAACGGTTTAGTGATATCAAGCCAAACCTTCACCTTCAAAAACAACCCCACCGCCTTGCCGTATGAATCTGTTTCCACTCTAATCACCTCCCCCACTCTTTCTCCTATATTCTCTCTAGTTGCTTGATCCATCATACCCAGAGGTAAACGAAACACTCGCACCAAATAGGGATCCTAGTGAACAGATAATCTTCTATCAATTTAGCTAGGTCAAAATCCTCCCTCACGGTCAGCTCCTTTCCTACCGACCAAGGTCCCTCCTCAATCGCTTTCCTCTTCCCCGAGTCTTGACGAAAATTGAACAAGAAGATGTTGTTCCCAAAATCCTTACAAACAACTCCCTTCAAAGGACACCAGCACTTACCCAAAGTTTGCTCAAGAACATCTGACATGGCTGGCTTCTCCGATAGAACCTTGCAAATAGCCTGCACCTCCCTTGTCACAACCGCACCTTCAATTCTCCTCCCAACCTTGACTCCCTTCATCTCTTCTTCGGACAGCCTCAAGCTCTTCAACCTCCCCTCCATCTCCTCCATCATCAACCCTTCACAGCAAGCCAGCTCCGATCTAGGTTTAGGTGTTTTACGATCGTATAGCTCGTTCGCAGAAGGAATAGGTCACGAAGCTCAGGTCAGAATGAAGCGGAAGACTCAGCGATCGTCAAAACCCTCAGCAAGACCAAACCGAGAAACCGAACCCTAATCACCTCCGAACTCGCCGGAACGAAACCGTCACCCCTAGGAAAAGGAGACCTCGGGGTCGTATCATTTTCGGCTTTGACAATAAGCCTTTTTCCAGGTCAGTGCTAAGCTCCTTGTTTACATCAATTGTGTATTCATCTAGCTCGATTTTGCTGGTGTGTCATGGCTTGTACGGATAGCCAATTGGCAACTCACTCTTTCAGTTAAATGAACAAATGTTAAATGAACAAATTTGAACCTAGCAGGCAAGAAATAATGAACGCCGTTAACAAAAGTGGAAAATTTGACACGGAATTTCAAGGTTTCACTGGTTAGTTTTGTATCTGCTCCATTTTGACATGTTTCGGTGCACATAGACCAACCATTCCTCGTATAATCTTCAGTCTGACCTTTAATCCAGGTACAGATGATCCATTAGGAAAGAGTATGGAGAATTTGAAAACTCGGGCGGACATTTGGATGGGAGCCCAAATACCCGAGCTTTACAGAGTTCCTTGGTATCTACCAATTCATAGCCACGCACCTCGGATGATTATTCTTACCCTGCATGAATAGCAAAGTCAAGGGGATCCTAGGGACGCGTCATACATTTTTTTGAGGCGCAAAACAGTAGGGAAAAATCCCTACTGCTTAATTTTCTATTTTCTCATCAAAACTGTACAGCATTACAAAGGAGGTGTTCATAAAGTATCAAGCCACTGGGTCATCCCTTCTTTAAGAGAAGGTTTGGCCTTATGCATTACAAGATTAAAATAATAAGTAAAGTCCTGAAAACAAATATCAAGATCAACAGGTGCATTGTCGAAAATGCAGCGATTCCTGTGGTTCCATAATGTCCAGCAACCGACTATCAGTGACTCCTTGAAGCAAATAAGATTGTATCTTCTCTTGGCATCAATAAGCATATTCATTAGATCCAAATCAACATTCCACTCAAAATTCAGCTTCCACCAGAATTTTTTAATGAAATCACAATCAAAAAACAGGTGCATGAAATCTTCAGCTTCACCATCTGAACAAAGTTCACAGTCATATGACTCAATTTCAAAATGTTTCCGAGACAGCAAATCTCTGGTATTCAACCTGTCTTGTAGGAGCAACCAGAAGAAAAAAATTATGTTTCGGTAGCACACAAGATTTCCAAATCCATCTCAGTGGGGCTGGTGCAGAATCAGAAGGAGAAAGAGCTGCATAAACCCTTTTACATGAATAATTCATCCTTGTATTTGCCATAGTCCAATTATCATCAGATGAGGTCTCAGCATAATCAGTTAATGACCCAGTAAGCTCATTGCATTGCTCAGCAGCAATCATGGACACAGGAATATGAAACATGTTGTAGACAGGAATATGAAACATGTTGTAGATGTCTGCATCTCGACAAATGGTGACAGCTTTACTAACCGAGATGTCTTGCTCCTTAGCAAAGGATAAAAGATGTGGCATTTTATCCTTGAGCAGCTCATCAGACCACGAATCTTGCCACAGCCTAATAGTATCTCCTTTCCCAGGTTTACAGGCAGTCAATTCCAGGAATGTGTTAAAAAGTTTGATACAATCCTTCCACCAGAAAGAACCACATGGACCAACAGTCTGTGGCAGCTTGCCACCAGAATAATGTGCCTGCCAAATCAGTTTTACCCAGGGAATATCATGCTTGTTCATAAACTTGAATAGGTACTTCATTAAAAGAGCAATATTCTGTGTTCTGAGGTTAAGCACACCTAAACCTCCAGCCTTTTTTGGTTTACAAACATTTTCCCATTCCACAAGGCATTTACCCTTAGCACTAGGGGTTTTCTTACGTCAGAGTATAAGCACTTTAGAAACCGTGTAACCACTGCACGCATGTTTTGCTCGATGGCCGTCCTCTGTTGGACTTTCTGACCACCGAGTTGTGATCTAAACCTCAAATTTCACAGAAAATATTCTGTCTCATTTTGGTTCAATGTTCATTTTTATCCATATTTTAAAGTAACTAGCTAAGTGCCTGTGCGCTGCTACAGACAAAAAGATTTATTCAATACCAAAATAGTACGAGTTAAATCCAAATTTATTATGCAACAGTTGTGGATTTGTACATGCATCGGAGGTTGTCAAAGATCATTTCAAAGTTTATTTGTTTTAGATCTCACCGTCAAAATGCAATATTATGTACTGAGACCGCCTGCCGCTCACCAGTTGCATCCGCTCGCCGCCAGCCGCCATCGTGAAGGGCAGCCGGTCCCGGTAACCCCTTTATCCTATGCTCAATGTTTGTAGGACTTTTTCACTCTCGTCGATGGTGAAGGTAAAGAGGATGCGGCTCAAAAGGCGCTGATTAAGATGGCGAAGAAGCTCATCCCGACCAGATTTATGAGGCCCGTATCGCCGCTGTTGTCCAGTTCTATGCAGAATATATGCACAGGACAACCGTACACATGTCGAAAGCCCAGTACATGAAGGTAACCACATATATTTTCATACTATTCTCCACATGACTGATGAAAAGTTCAACTCATATGGATCTGTATTGTGTTAAATAGGTGATTCCGGTATGGCTAGCCGCCCATAAGCCTTGCTACAAGAAGCTTGTACAGAGGTGGGTGTCACTTGGGTCCCAGGCGCAAAACAAGAAGGCGCGGGCGCAGCGGAATATGGTAGGCGAGCACGGAGTCCACCATCAAGGCCCCCTCACACTCGACGGCCTCGTGGCACACAAGGTAAGAAATCATTTTTTTCCTTTCCATTCAAGTTTTTAATTCTGTCCCATAATATTTTTATAACCTCTTTTGACCTCACTTGCATGCTTCCTTTTGGTGTCAATTACTTGTAGGAGTTAAAGGAGGGAGTGAAAAAGACGAAGATGCAAGTGTTCGTTGAGACCCGGAGGCCAAAGAAGCCGGATCCGAAGAAACCCTTGGAAAAGCAGTGGATCACCGACACCGCGGAGAAACAACATGACAACTACTGCGCCAAGTTCAAGGAGGTACACGGTCCCGAGTCCGATCCTTTGACCTCTCCTTTCGACCCCCATGTTGCTATGCTCGCGGGACAAGGCAAGCTGAATGGCCGGCCTTATATTGGCGGTGCTTCCTTCGATTCATCGGGCCTCCCAACACTTGCCGAGATCCGTGCTAGGCGTACGAGCTCAGCCCCCAAGATCGAGCGCCGCCCAAGGGTCGGACTTGATAAGATGGCTGCAATGGAGGTACAGTGTCGTTTTTCAACCATCTTTTCCACTATTGTACATGTTTGCATCGCCATGATCGCATCTTTTACATGTTGCAATCCTCTAGGCTGAACTTGAGAGAAATAGGAACAACGCGGCGGAGGCTACAGCGAGGGCGCAGGCTGCAGAGGAGAACAACAAGCAACTGCATGCACATATGGCCCACCAACAAGCATGCCTCCAGGCCCTTATGGCGGTAAGTGCTTTAACTTTTTCTTTCAACTAAAGCATGTGCTTCAACTTTGCAAACTAACCCTCCTCTTCGGTTTGCAGAGGATGCCCGCGGATTCGACGCTTCCTTCTTTACCTCCTGTACCTCCACTAGTTGCCCCCGTCCTCCTCTTGGTAAGTGCTCTTGGGACTAGGTAGGCAAAAATTCATCTTTTGGTTGCTTACTCGTCTAATGTGAATCTTCATAGGAGCATCGGTCGGCTGGATCCCAAACTCCCACGGATGGTCAAGACGGAGGGAATGGTGGAGGCGGAGCTGCAAGCCCATCATCGGCGCCAACGGCCTCCAACAACCCCGAGTGAATCTAAGTAAGCTCAGGTCCCAAATACATATCAATACCCACATTTGCACACACATGTTTAGAAACTAATGGTTACAGTTTTCAAACTTGTAGGATTGCATCCACAAGGCCTTCAGTGATTACTGGACTTGTGGACTTGTGCTACCTCTGAATTTGTGGCATTTTCTCTGGCTGAACTTGTGCCATGTATTTTGGACATGTTTAAACCTTTGTTGTGTGCTTATGAACTTGTGGACTCTATTTTGCAAACTTTTGTACCATGTATGCTATATTTTGTTATATGCATTTTAATGTTCTGGGTGTGCTGGGAGTGATCCAGTGATATAGTTGATATCTATATATGCATACTGTTATTTGCAAATGCAGCGATTCGTAAAATGCATGCAAATTTTGGACCAAATTGTAACTTCGCCGAGTAAAGCACTCGGCGAAGACGCCGTCGCCGACAAAGACACCCGGCGAAGATGCGCCCCAGGTGCCATTTGGTCACCTGGGAAGTCACTTCGCCGACACTAACTGGGTTGCCGAGTCCAACACTCGGCGAAGTGGTGCCAAATGGTCACCCGTGTGGTCCCTTCGCCGAGGCGTGCTGATGAATGGGCACTCGGCGAAACTCGTGTGCCCGGCGAAGCCTGGCACTCGGCGAAGGCCACACCCGGCGAAGCTTTCCGCTGGCACTCGGCGAAGCTCATGCACGGCGAAGTTCCGACACGGCGAAGTCCGGCACTCGGCGAAGCACAGCACGGCGAAGACGTTCGCCGGCACCCTGTAGGAGGACACGTGGCGCCATGCGTGCGTTCCCCCATCGCCGAGTTCCGTCGCCTCGATACTCGGCGAAGTTCTGACACACGCCTGACGCCCATCTGACAAGGGACGGTCCAGATTTGCTTTTCTTCGCCGGGTGTCGTGCACAAAGTCTCGGCGAAGAGTTCGTCATGCATCCCCGACAAAAAGCACCCGGCGAAGGGGCGTCGCCGAGGCGATTTTCGCCGGGATGGCTCTGCCGAGTGCCGTTCTCGGCGAAGGTGTCGCCGAGGCCAATTTGGGCTGTCGCCGGGTGTTTTCCCCACCCGGCGAAGAGCGATTTTCTAGTAGTGTGTATGGATGCTATTTCTTCTCAAATGTACGGACATGTTGCGTTGCTTCATTCCAGATGCAATTTTCTCCATGAAGATTTTTTTTTTCATGATGTTTAATGTCTATGAGACTATGACCATGTAGTGTGCAAGATGCGAACGTCCTAAGAGATATGTGATCTTTTGAAGTAAAATAATAGAGAATTTTTCTGAACACGGGCTCAATTATACCCCCTTATCTCAACCATTTCGAGCTATGTGTAATAGACCAGCTCCTGAAAGCACACGCATAGGTCTTATTGAAAAAAGGCCAGCTATATCCGAATAGGCTGAAGAGCTAGGTAGAAAAGGTGTTCGTGGCAAACGTTGCCTGTGGAGGTCCTGCTCCTGACACGATGAAGAAAAAACCCTATATTGCCTAGGAACAAAGCATGCTAATTGGACGAAAATAAATTGGAGAACCTGGATACCATTGCATCTGATTTATAAAAAAATAGAAATTCAAAAATTCAATAATTTCAAAACTGACATTCGGACAAACATTATCATGTACTCCCTCTAGGTCGAACAATGTGCTGCTCTCTAAGTGAACGTTCATGTGTTGTTATTGGAATGAAATCCACGCTTCATCGTAAAATTATATATGCCACAAATAGAAGTAGAAAGAAATCCTAGCGGTCACTGAATCCAGAGGAAAACGCAATCCAATTAACTAAATGGTCAAAATAAGAATAAAGGAAGGTAACAAAATACTTCATTAACAAGGCTCGTTTAATTAACAATTTGAGCTTAGAACGGTCTTTGCCTATTTCATGTGGAATCACCCACGTGCCCATGACAACCGCGCTTTTTCTTTCGATAATTGATCGAGCTTTTAATGGGCTTTCCTTGCCATGAGACCAGCATTAATTACTTGTAAAGGGTAAGAATTGACAGTTTGTCGCAATCCGACTCTACTAAAGAACATGCGCCCCTCGCGGGTACGCCATGAGCAGGCTTCTATTGCTACGCAACAATAGAGCAGGCGCGCTGCCCACAAAATGTTTGAATGATTGGTAAAGAACGAGCTTCTTATATGGGATCCGACGCATCCAACAGAGCGAAGCAGCGTTCCATTCTTTTCGGCGGCATCCTTCCGCATTGGCGGCGAGTAGAGTGCCACAATCCCATTCATCATTTCTGATCTAACTAACCCAAAGCCCATAGAGCTGGCGACGTCTCCGGCATAAATGCAAAGAGGATGTATAGCTGATATAGGATCCGTAAAAAAAAGCCAAAATATGAATTTCATTGCACTCTGGATAAAAGATTTGTCTTAATTCTTAAGTAGCGCTATATACACGGAGGAGGCGATTTGGCTCATGGGTGCATCTGCACCTATTACGTAAATGTTTTTTAGTTTTTTTTCAAAATGTCAAAAAATTACAGAAAAAAATTCGGATGTGTATTAGAGCATAATGTGTTAGCACAAAAAATGGCGTGGCGAACAAACATTTTTTGTGACCTGTGCAAAAAAAGACAAAAAAATGACTCGTATAAAAACATTTTGGTGCGTCCGGATTTATCTTTTTTGCACAGGTCACAAAAAATATTTTTTCTTCGCTTAACTTTGTGTGCTAACATGAAATGTCTTGACATATATGCGAAATTTTTATTTTGAATTTTTTGACATTTGCAAAATTCTTTTTTGGATAGTGGGTGCATCTGCACCTGCTACCTATAGTGGATTTCCGTATATACGGAACGCTATATTTATCATAGATTTCTCTTTTTTACCCAGAATTCATTGAGAATTTTTTCCTGCCCAAATGTTTACCACGTTAGAATTCTTGATCATTTTTTAGCATAAAGAATTTCAGACTTTTTCTTACCATTTTCTTAATTTCTAAAAAAAAATCTCATACCAGGAAGGGAACGCTGGACTCGCGACCGGATCATATTGTGTATACGTGGGCTGGGATCCTTCCTCGGATAGGACAGGCCCATGCATGCAAGAAACGGGGAGCCTTGACTCGATCACGCTCCACATCGATCACGATCGCGATGCCTCCGCCGGCGGCGAATCGATGGCGTACCCACCGAAGGGGGCGAGCGAGGAAAGCCCCGGCGTTCGACGTCTCGGAGAGGGACTGGGGCGAGCTGCCGGCGGACGTGATCTTGTGCGTCCTGCACAAGCTGGACCACGTGGATCTCCTGCTGGGCGGCGTGGCCGGCTTGTGCCGCTCCTGGCGCCGCGCCGCGCGAGAGGAGCCCGAGCTGTGGCGGCACATTGACGTGCGCTATCTGCCCTTCACCCGGCAGGCCACGCGAGAGAATTTCATGAGGGCCGCCTTACGGCTCAGCGCGGGGCAGTGCCACACCTTCGCCGGCGAGCTCCTCGACGATGACCTCCTCCTATTTCTCGCACAGAGGTAAGACATTTTCTTTCTTTATCCCCAACAATGATTTTTCGGCCACGTCGTCAATCGTTTGGCTGTTTTGGTATACAAATTATGAGATTACCATTAAAATAAACTTTCTTTGGGTGCTAATAATTCCTGCGCAAAACCTTACAAACACAGAGTCAACTGAACAATGTTGGAGCAGCTAGCTAGCTTATATGTATCAAATGTTGGAGGCAACCACTAATTTCTTCTCGATAAAGATGGGAGTTTACTGGCTCGCTCAAAATGTTGATTTCCGGCAATTCATATTAATATTAATTAATTATATATCTTGCAGGGCGCCTTCACTGAAGAGACTTCAGCTCATTAATTGCCATCGTGTCTCCAATGGAGGATTTGCGAACGCAATAAGGAAGTTTCATCTTCTCGAGGAGATTCAGCTTCTTAACTGCTCTTATGATGCACAGGTGCTTGATGTTGTCGCAAAAGCGTGCCGACGCCTCGAGCATCTCACACTTGTCCAGCAAATTTACCACTCCTATCGTAATGATGGTAACCGAAAAGCCTTTGCAATCGCAAGGATGCACGGGCTACGTTCCATGGTTCTTGACAATGATGATCTCGGAAATGAGGGCCTGACAGCCATCATCCACAACTGCCCCCGCCTAGAGTATCTTAAGATGCGCGATTGCCGTTATGTCGACATGGATTGTGACCTAACAACCAAGTGCACACGGAACATCGACATGGATTACTACGCGTACTCTACGTCATCTAAACCTTGTAGCTGCTGCATCACGTCTCTGATTAATTGGTACAACGACGACTACGACTATTCCGACTACGACCACAACTGCTACCTTGATCTTTTTCTCTATTCCTACCTTGGTGATGATATTAACGGTGCCGATTTCGACGACCATGAAAAGCTTCTTGACATCAAGAGCATGCGTAGGTACTTAAGCTAATGTCATGGTGTAGATGTGGGTGTTCTGACGTGAGTGTCTAAACTGAATGCTCATGCCTTCCCTTATCAAATGTATGTGCTTGTTTTGTTGCTTCATTCCAGGCGTAATGTTTCACCATCAGCATCCACTTTTCTTCATGCTGGTGTTTTAGTGTCTAGCCTGTGGACTGCAAGATCCGACTGTCAGAATGTGATCCTTTGAAATAAAATACTTTCAACCACATTTTTGTCATTTCGCAAATAAGTAATGATACATAGTGTTGCTTTGTAACATCATCTGAATCTGTATGTGAAGTGCCCTCGTGGTACTATGTTTGTTAATGACGTCATCATGAAGCGATATATGGATGTTCTTGGTTGCTCCCAGTTGACATGGTGACAACCAGTGAAACAGCCATCGGTGTTTCTATTGCTATACCGGTATACCCCCTTCTCAATATGTGTATATTTTATTTTCTTCATTGCCTTCTGCTGCGAAAATTATCATTAACACCCCTATTTCCTATAAGTTTTGAAATATTCATGCTTCATATGTAACATGCACAAAAAGATAAATGTGTAGTCAAAACCAGATAAATCACTTCCTAATTAAAGTCACATTTTTGTGCGTTTTGTGTAGCCCGAGATATACCACAACTACATGTTCAAAAAAACAATCTTCATGTATGTGTAGAACAAATCAGTTTTTATTGTAACTTTATATACTTTTTTTAATAGGTGAATGCATTTTCTGTTGTCCTATTCCGTAGTTACTTCTATAGCAAACCTGCATGCCTACAAAAAAATGATTTACTAAAAAAATCCTCTTCAAAATTCTAAATGTATTAGCTATCGAAGGAAGCCTCTCTGGTTGCTATAGCGGCGGGGCATTCTCTAAATGTACCAAAACTGAACTTTTAACCATTCTCGTTTAGGCGGCCTTCCTGTAAGAGGGCAAGTACGAACGTACTGTGATGTTCACAACTTTAGTTTCCTGTTTTTTCTGTTTGCCGAGCTAGGCTAAAAAAAAAACTTATTTTGTTATCCTTTCATGAGTAAATAGCACTAGCGGTCACACAACTCGTCTCACGTGTGAACTTAAGTCAAACGTGAAAAATGGTCACACAACTGAACAAGTGGGTGCACGCTGGTCCCAAACCCACATGTTAGTCCTTTTTCCGTGCAAAGACATCATGCGCATGACACGTGAGGCTGATGTGGACTCGGATTTTTCGGAAAAAAAACCTATATTTTTTATTCAGGGATTAGCGGCACCTCATAGAATTAAAATAACTAGGAAAAAATATATAGTATGTAAGTTTCTACAAAATAAAAAAGTCTACGTGCCGACGCCATCCTGCTCTCGCGCTGCCGCTCTCCTGATCGCCCCGCTCGCACGCCCCCTATCCCTGGGCCGACGAGGTCCTCCTCCTCACGCCGAGGAGCAGCGGTCTGCTCAAGACCTACCAGATGATCACGACGCGGAAGATGGAGGCTGAGCTCCAGGACGCGGATGCCGAGCTCGATTGCGCCAAGGGCTCCCTCGCCCCAGAGCTTCGCGCGGAGCGCGCCATGGAGGTGTGCCTCCATCCGGGCCACACCCTAGCCTCTCTCGACGAGCTCCATGTTTTGCGGCTCACCTTGATGTTAGCTGCTTTAGCTTGGCAATGAAAAGAGTTAATGGCACCAACGGTCACACAACTCGTCGTCGATGTGCACTTAAGTCACACTTCTCCAGAACGTGATTATTTGGTCACACAACTCGACAAGTGCGTGCACGCAGGTCACTGACCCCACTTGTCAGTCCGTTTTGGACGGTAATTTTTCAGAAAACCCCCTAGAGTAATATTAATTTTACAAAATGGTCCTTCTAATTTTACAAAATGGTCCTCCTAATTTTACAAAATGGTCCTCCAGGGGAACCATTTTGTAAAATTAATATTACTCCAGGGGGTTTTCTGAAAATTTACCATCCAAAACGGACTGACAAGTGGGGTCAGTGACCTGCGTGCACGCACTTGTCGAGTTGTGTGACCAAATAATCACGTTCTGGAGAAGTGTGACTTAAGTGCACATTGGCGTCGAGTTGTGTGACCGCGGGTGCCGTTAACTCCAATGAAAAAGTTGGTAGTTTTTTCTTTGAGAAAAAAAGTTGGTAGTTATGTGGTACTACAGAGAAGTCAGGCTGTAGCCGGGCACGGGCTGTCCACGGCGCCCCAGACCCGACCCCATTTAATCGAGTCCGTGAACGCCCATGTACGTATTGTGTTAGTTGGTGGACAGCCACGGCTAACCATCAACCCCACTAAGCCCGATTATTCTGTCTCTCTCACGAAACAATCCGTTCGTTTTCAAAACAAAAACTGCTCCAGTCCCCACTTTCCTCCTCCCTCCCCAACTGACGGGCAGCCACGGTTGCCACCGAGAATAAGGTGATGGCGGCACGGCCAAGAAAGATCTTCCCCGTGTGTTGCCAGATCTTGTGCGCTACCGGCTCTTGAGGATGGCCAGCTAGCCGCCCACCGCCAGGACGTCCGGAGGCGGGATCGCCGCCGCCTCCATGACCGCCCGTCGGCAGAGGAGGAGGAGACGGCCGCAACGCCTGCTGTAGTGCTGCGTCGGTGACTGGTTGGGCTTTCTGGAGCGCAAGTGTAGCAGGCCAAGGGATGAAGGCCGGCGGCGGGGCGCCGACCATCATGGAAGGCGCAGGTGTAGGTGTTTGTCAGGTTTAATCGGGCCTAATGGAACGCCGCGGCACTAGGCAGGAATTAGTGGGCAAAAAACGTAGTTCCGATTAATTAAATGGGCACAAGCGGCAAGTCGATGGACAGCCATGGGCCTGCCGCCTACAGAGAAGAAAGGCCCCCATTCGTCCAGCCGGCTACAGAAATAAAGATGCAGCGCTGGCCCATGAAAACGGATCACCGACCTACCACTCTCCATAACAGCCAGACGTGAGCACTTGATGCAGCCTTGACGTACTCGTAACTGTCGATAGAAAAATCGTAACGCTCCACATCGATCGCGATCGCCGTCGCGATGCCTGCGCCGGCGGCGGCTCGTCGGCGCACCCGAAGGGGGCGAGCGAGGAAAGCCCCGGCGTTCCACGTCTCGGTGTTCCACTGCATGGAGCCGCCGCGGGAGCCGTGGGAGCGGGACTGGGCTACCCGCCGACGCCATCTCCTGCGTCCTGCAAAAGCTGGACATCGTGGAGCTCCTGCTGGGCGGCGTGGCGGCGGTGTGCCGCTCCTGGCGCCGAGCCGCGCGTGAGGAGCCTGAGCTGTGGCGGCACATCGACGTGCGCAATCTGCCTGCTGTTCCGCCCTTCACCCGGTTGGCCACTCTCGAGAAGATCATGCGGGCCGCCTTACGGCTGAGCGCGGGGCAGTGCCAGACCTTCGCCGGCGAGGGCTTCGACGACGACCTCTTCCTATTTATTACTCGTTAAGCAGTAAGACGTTTTCTTCTTAATCCCCAATGCCTTTTCGGTCGCATTAGAGCATTATATGCAAAGAAAGGATACTACTTCCTGTGAAACCTCATACAGTCAACTGAAGCTTATGCCATGAAATGTTGGAGCAGTTAGCAGCTTATATATGAAAATGTTCTCTTGCACTCTCCTCCAATTGTTCATTTCTGCTCAACAGAGATGAGAGTTTACCGGCTCACTCCCGGCAATTTTGTCTTGAACTGTATAGCTAGACAGATCTTTTGCATTGATGGTATTCTAACATTAGTTACATCTTGCAGGGCGCCTTCACTGAAGAGGCTTCAACTTATCAGATACTATCCTATCTCCAATGGTGGATTCGCCAACGCAATAAGGAAGCTTCCTCTGCTTGAGGAGTTTCAGCTTGTTAGCTGTTCTCATGGTGAACAAGTGCTCGAACTTGTCGCAAAAGTGTTTCGATGCCTCAAGCATTTCACACTTGCGCGACAAATTTGCCACTCCTATAAGCGTAATGCGGATGATCGAAATGCCTTTGCAATTGCAAGGATGCACTGGCTACGCTCTTTAATTCTTGTCGGTGATGATCTCAGCAATGAGGTCCTCACATCCATCATCGATAATTGCCCCCGACTAGAGTACCTTAAGATGCGTGATTGCCGCAATATCAACATGGATTATAACCTAATAGCCAAGTGCGCACGGATCTTCATGGATTACTACGAGTACTTTCTGCCATATGAACCTTGTAGCCACTGCATGGCTCCAATTTCTTGGGGCACCTATGATGACTATTCCGACGACGACCAGAATGATTACCTTGATCTTTTTCTCTATTCCTACCTTGGTGATGATATTGACGGCGCCGATTTCGACGAGCATGAAAGGATTCTTGACATCAAGAGCATGCGTAGGTACCTGAGCTAATGTAATGGTGTTGATATGGATGTTTTGTTGTGATTGTATGAATTGAATACTCACGGTCTTATGCCTCCCATATCAAATGTATGCACTTGTTATGTTACTTCATTCACGATACAATTTTTCTCCATGAGCATGGACTTTTCTTCATGCTGTTGTTTAGTGCCTAGCCTGTGGAGTGTGCAAGATCGGACCATCGAAGAATATGTGATCCTTTGAAATAAACTAGTTCCAACCATACATTTCTTCATTTCGCAAACAAGTGGAGCAAACAAGCTAATTGCACGGAGTAATGATATAGAGTGGTGCTTTGTAACATCATCTAAATCCTTATGCGAAGTGCCCTCGTGATACATGTTTATTAATGCTGGCATCATGGACCGGATATATGGGTGTTCTTGGTTGCTCCTTGTTAGGTGAAACTTGCTTTGGTGACATGGTGTCAAACACTGAAACATCCATCGGTGTTTGCATTACTAATTTGCTATACCCCATTCTGGAGGGCTCTACATTTTACTTTCTTTATTATCTTCTGCTGCGAAAGTTATCATTAACACCCATGCATACTTCCTTGTTTGATCAAGCCGAGGAACATATATGGGTTATACTTTCACCGTATCGGAACTTGGAAGAGAACTCAAAGGGAAAACTTCTTGTGCTATGTTCGGTTGAAAAGTAGGGTTTGCCACCCCCATGTTCCGCCCATCGGCCCATGATTGGCACACCCAGTCAGGTCTGCGCCCGACGATTTGTTTCCGTCGGCTGATGTTACCGTCTGTGTTTCTTCTCTGCTCGATTTTGTGCTAGTTGTTTTACAGGTGGTTCGTCATTTCGGCGTGCTTTGTGTGACGCAAGTTGATGGTTGTCGACTCTTGCTGTTTGGCCTTTTAGCAGAAGAATCTTGGGCTCCTCTTTCGCTGGTTTCGGGTTCTCAGTGTTCAGCTTCTGAAATTGACTTCTATCCGATCCAGGTGACAAAGAAGTGTTACGTTTATAGCTTGGAATACTGGCTCTGGAGGTGTTCATGGGACACTATCCAGGTGATCATCTTTCGCCCATGGCCAAGAAACAAATATTACTTTAGGACCCTGAAGCTAAGATGGCAAGTGAAATTTTCGGAGTGATCACGGTCACTGTTCGGTGCGTAGAACCCGATCCATCAATAGGCAATCCAGATGCTCTACAACTTAATTAAGGACCTGATGATCAACTTAATTATGTGTGTTTCGCAAAAAAAACTTAATTATGTGTACACCGACATTGTCATCCCTGCCTGCTGGTCGTAAACGCTAATTAATTTAACACATTGCCGTTGCTTCTGGTTATAGGCTTTTTGTAATACGTCATATGCCAGTTTATTTTCTTCATTGCCCATATATCCTATACTCACACTTTATGCTATTCGTAGCTTGTTGGGTGGCTAAACTTGTTCCAGAAATATATACAACTAAAATAAAAAAATGCTCGTGATCTTGCATCTATGATTTATTATAAATTTATAATATGTATTTGTTATGTTGAAAACATATAGACAAATTTGTAGTTTATTATAATATTTTGTTTGTTATTTGTCATCTTTAGGTTTATTTATTTGTACAAACCTGTTAATAGATGCAACAGTGCACAAGGATATTGCTAAAAACACAAAAGGAGACTTTGTTGTAGTGGACTCTTGATTTTCCTAAAATCTGCCCCTAGACATATTTTAGATATCGTCACTCGATGGTTTGAAGACGTCATCAAACAAAAACTGTTTCTGAACGAATGTTCTAGGAAATTGGGAGATGGACAAGAAAATGGGCTTCGGTTTGCTGATGGCCTGGGCGGCTGGGCCACACAGGGTGATTATATAACTAGAAAAAGAATTTTTGCACTGTGTGTGGGGGGGGGGGGGGGGGGGGGGGGGTCATGGCCCACGTTCGCCTCCATTACGCTCCGCCATGTCCACCGAGTAAAACCACCCAGCCGACTGAATCGTCAATCCAGCCATCTCTTGTATTTTGAGCGTCTCACACGCCAGAATATATAGGTCCAAGGCTCAAACCTGTATTCATCTAGCTTGATTTTCTAATGACAATAACCCTCTTTCCAGGTTAGTGACAAGCTGCTTGTTTACGTCAATTGTGTATTCATCTAGCTCAATTTTGCTGGTGTATCATGACTCTAATCAGTGGCGGACCCAGCGCTGGGGCAAGCTGGAGCGACCGCCCCAGGTCGCGGCGGCAAAGACATTACGTCTACGTGTGCAGCCCCAGCAAAATGGGCCTAAACTTGCCAATTTAGGCCCAATATAGCATAACAATACTGGTTTGATCGTTCTATAGAGATCAAACGCATCAATCCATCAAAATTTCCCCTCCCAAAGCTCAAAAAAAAATTCGCCGTGTATTTTCGCCCCAGCAAACAAAAATTTCTGGTTCCGCCACTGACTCTACTGACACTTGAATGGGAAACTCATCCATTCAATTGTAATTAAGAAATTGGTTTCCAGCTGGTACAGCGTAGCTTGATCATATCTGGTATACTTTCTTTTGAGGTAGTACGCCCACTAGCTGTAAGCGGTTAGCGCGATAATCACCATTATCCTTTTGTTTGAGGATTTGTATCTGTATCGGGTATATCGCCATATGGGCGCAAGCGCGGGGCGCAAGTAAGCCTTGTGTTAGACTGTCATTAAATAGTTATAAAAAAGACTGTCAGTAAATAGAAAGGCCATAGTCTGGATAATCCTTATATGGAACATCTTTTATTTCAAAATTTTATTTTTTCTAGTTGTAAGATTGCCATCAGATCCGGACAACCCAAATAACAATCAATGTCTCGGATCGGGTAGCTAGGAAAGGCTGGGGAGCTAACCGTTCACTCCCCGTAATCTTTACTATTAAATCAGAGAGCGTGGTATGGTGTCACACTTCCTATTATTTACATACCAATGCCACCGCGTCTCTATCCCGTAAACTCCAGCGATTAAAAAGCAGCGAACCCCACCAATCAACCCCACCAATCGTAACAAACTTCTATAGGTACGCAAACAAAGTCAAACCGATCTCCTTTGAAATAGTTTAACAGCTTGCCTCCGAGATAATCTGATTATTTTCGTCCAAACACCACCGCTTCGTGCACCGCCTTCTCTATTGTTTCAGTCGCCCCGATTCGCTTCCGCGGAGCCACAAATGGCTAGGGTTCCAGCCGAGGGCATGGCAGCGGGATCGAGGCCGCCATTGACGCGCCTTGCGCCCACGCGCCGGCGAGAAGCTCACGGTCGCTTCCTCAAGCTCCCCAATTACGTGAACCCCGCCCATGAGCCCACCTCCGAAGCGCTCCTCGACCTCGGCCGACGCCTCAAGGTCGCCATTGACGCGTCCGCGCGCGACGCGCCCGCCGAAGCCTCCACCGCCCGGCGTACTTCGTCGTCCATCTGCACGGCGCCGCCACACCATCGCCAGTCGTTCCAAGTTCGCCGCCGCCATCAGCCGTTAAGCCCTCTGCGTCGCCTCCAGGATTGGGTCGCCTCCCCTCCAAGACCACGGCGTCTCCCTCTAGATCGCCAATGGAGTCTCCCCTTCCAAGACCGCTCCACCACCTCCAGTAACCCACAGGGCTGTGCCGTCCAAGAACTGCATCACTGCCGCATCCTCTAAATAAGGTAGTTGGGCCTTCTCTTTTACATCGTACAGTACTTATTCCTTCTACATATTTGATTAACGAACTGCTCTTATTTGATTCTAAAACTTCTCTCAGGTCAGTTCGGCACAGAAAGTTAATGATTGATGCATCTCTCTTCTATTGTTTTCTTAGTCGTTAGTTGAACTATTTATTAAGTTGTTGTCAAGGAGTTATATATGGAGCAATTTCATTATGTTACTCAATGATTTAGCTAGCTTAATCTGTTGATATCAGTCGCATCTTTAAATCTCTAAAGCAATTATCTATAAATGGCCGGTAGTATCGGCTCCATGAACAAGAGTACAGATTCTTTTTTTTCCGAAAAAACAAGAGTACAGATTCAGTGCTCTATACTACCTTGAGGTTGCCATCATTGATCATGATGACCACCGAAGGGGGCTACACAGAGAAGTTGGAATCACAAGCCAAATTTGCAGGACATGGAAACAATTACCACAACTTATCTGCACATGGAAAGATATTTATTTTCAGATAACATAGCAATTAGCAGGCATAAAACATGAAAAGAAGGATGTGTGGCCGTAGTTCTTGCATTAATTTTTCTGTTAGTGACATGTGAAATTTCTTATATATTATGATACATCACACAAACGATTAGTAACTTTCCTTTCAATATCTTCCCATAGCAATCAATTGCAATTTTGCAATGGCAGAGAGCCCAGGATAGTATTTAGTTTTATGTTAGAGCGAAACCTGCAGGTTAGAGCTATCTCATTTGGCCAGTGCATATATATGCTTATCCTGATTTTATGTTCATAATGGCATGCCTTGTAGAGTCGATATTCCACTTTTTAGTTTGTTTTTGTGATACTTCTTTCATGTTAAATGTGGCTGATTGATGCAATTGATAGAACCCTTATTTCCTTCAGAAAGTTCGGAGATGAATGTTTGTTGATAGCAGAAATGGATGATTGTTGCATGACTGATAGTCTTGTTGTGTTCTTAGAATGACCTCCATCGAATGGAATGATGAAAATACCTAAGAGCGACATGATTCACTCTGGTATTGAGATGAAGTTGCCTGTTTCCTGCCGTGCTCAACTGAGCCTAGCTTGTCGCGTAAGCCTTGGCTGTAAGTTCTATCCTATCTCTATAATTTGCTGACTCATTTGATGATCTGTCTTTTGTACTGCTTCGATTGGTGCCTGTAGTTTCAATGGCCTAAGTACTGCTTAGTTTGGTGCCTGTATTTTCAAGGCTTACGTTCTCTCCTAGCTCTATGTTGTTTTTGTTTATGTTGGTATCACAGAGTGGTTTCAGGGTGGAAAGGTGGGGACCTTCTGTGTTGGGTTTTGGCCAATATTTTTAGGACCGGTGGATAATTAGTTGTGTTCCATGCCATTGGAATTGTTCTGAATAAGCATTATGTGTTCAACGGTCCATTTAAAAAAATTCCGTTTCACGTGCTTTTTTCTGGACAAAAAATTCAAGTGCACTGGACTAAGTTTGATTTCTTGGGTTGAATTCTTCTGGACCCTTGCTTGATAGCGTCTATAAGGAATTCATTTTCGTAGGTTTGCAGCCCAGCCTTTACCTCTGGCCAGCGACAGGCACGACCTCAACTTTCGTCGGTACATCGCTCCACCTAACTCAGGAGCGTTGGGAACCTCCAAGCTTTGCCTTCTATCACGCCTAGCCTTGAGTGGCTCGAGCCTCTGCCTGCCAGCGATGAAACTACCCCCACCAAGCAGCACCCGAGAAGCAGCTAGCAGGGATTGTGTGTCAACACTGATCTGCTATTTTGTGTTGAATACATGGAAGCTAGGATGGACGCCCTACAGAATTTCTTCTAGGTGGAAGGTAGTCTCGATTATTCTCCTTTGTAGCTCCATGCTCTTTATATACACAGTGTAGTTGTAGTGCATCGATTTCCCCCTATGGAATTTTGCATCAGCTTTGCTTTAGAATCGGTTGTATGCTGATCATAAGGTAGTCGCTGCCTGCTGATGATGAGGATAGTGTGATTGTCTCACCAGAGCTCAAGGTGGCACAAGAGAGTATGACTGTCTCACCAGAGGCACATGAAAACCTTGCTGCTGAAGGTCACAAGGTCAAATAACAAATTACGATCCTCGTAATTTAGTTTTTTCTTAGTCGATGATTGATTTTCTGTAGTGTTATTGTTGTCATCATTATTGCTGCTGCTTGTGTTCGTGCTGATTCAGTATTAATGATCATTGGATATGTGAGGTTAAATTTCATATGCATGTAGGAGATTGTTAGTTAGATAATAATAACATAGAGCAACTCTGGCACTCTGCATTAGTGTTCTTGGAAAAAACACCAAAAATTATAAATTACTATGATCTTTACAAAAAATTATAATGTCACACTATGGGAAGTTCTCGTGTTCCCTATAGGTTCTGAATATGGCAGTTGCAATTAAAATAAAATATAGTGTGGTTCTGAAGTTCACTTTTTTTTATCATGTGTTGAATCTGAAAGATATCTTGTGAATTAACTATCATAACTATGCTGCTCTGCAAGTGTAACAGTGTATCTAGATTATGCTCCTATTCCATTGTTTTTGTGGGTCACTACAACGAGCTCTAGATAATAAGCTCTCGAAGGATAGGAACAGCATGATCTTCGAGAACACAAGCCACGACGACGAGCTTGTCTTTGAAGGCATCCGGGAGGACATCGCCGTGTGGCGTTCTGCTGGTCGCATTCTCCCGGTCTTGTAGGAAATTGTGTCTTGCAACATTTTATATATTTACCACATTGTCCGGAATTAAACTTCAGTGTGGAAGCATCACGGAAATAATAGGGAATTAATGATGTGGAATTGTACTTAAGGAAATATACTTAAGGAAACCGGTACGGCTATATTGGAACACAGTGTATATTAATACGCTGGAATAATACCCGGGAACAGTATAGAGCGGAATACTAGGTTGTCCATAGGATTGGCTCTATGGATTCTTAAAGCCTGCGAGTTTGATTTTGTATTCGAACTCGGCGTATGACTCACACATGCGTGTTGGGACCTAATTGTTTAAGAGTAATAGGCTCGGTTAATGGTTGTTAATGATAGTGGTTGGTTTAACAAGTCACGAGTCCTATCTGAAAACAGATTGAGTTATCTGGAATTGGAGTCTATATAAAGGTCCCACCCTCTAGCCTCAAGATGCATTGTGAGCGGCACCACGATAAGGCAGAGGAATAGAGGGTAGGCCGAATAGCTCCTAAACCCTAATTTCTTACATTGGTATCAGAGCCGAGTTAGGTCTACGATGATCGCCGCCGGAGGCCCGAGTCCAATCCGCAACGATGGTGTACGATCGCTGCCATGTTCCGCTGCGCAATCATCTCTCTGTTGTATTCGCTTCTGTCGTCGCCATCGTCGCGTTGTTACGCTGCGCGCTTGTCGCGGATTGGTTGGATCGCGGCTGCGAGTTCTTCGTTTTTTTTCTTCTGCCGTCTGCTCCGATGGTGCTGCGTTGGTCTTTGCTGACGCAAGGGGATCGAGCTTTGCTTGCGAGATTGAAGTCGTCGAATTTCGCGAGGACTAAGGAAATTGTTCACACGGACATCGAGCAGGACGCGCGCTCGGTTTTGTACTGCAACTCGCTGGTGCCTGATCGATCTGGAAAACAAAGTTGTCTGATTGTTGCTGCACATGGATCGATGAATAGTGCGCTGGTTGATAATTTCTCTTCAATTCACGTGGAACGAGGAAGGTGACACGTAACAGGAAGCCAGGAACCAGATTCTCTTCAATTCTTCAGATCGAGGAAGGCTGGCTGAAGATCGTGTCTACACAGAATTTCTCCTATCGTTGCACTACTGCTCTTGTTCTCCAATTCACTCGCAAAATCGAGGAAAGAAACGAGGCAGCAGACCGTTCTCTTGATTCTTTAATATTTATGTGGATTCAGGAAGGTTGATTCACGCCTGCGTGTCTCGAGGATTTCTTCGGCACGTCAGTACACCAACTCTTCAGGTTGCAATTTCTCAGATGAGTGAATCTTTCCCATGACATTAGACAATATTTTTTCTTGAGTTATTTAGAACCTGCAATTTATATGGCTCTAATTAAACGGTTTAGAAAGGAAAGATCATGTGTTTATTTTCAGCTGAGAATATTGATTATTTCTAAACCGGAAAAGTCAAAGGAAAGGAAAACTATGGAAGTTGACTAAGGAAAATAGACTAGTTCACAAAGTTATATCAATATTTAATTCATTATCCATTTAATATGAGAGCGTACAGATTACGGAATATTTTACGTAACCTGGAATTTTATTTATTGTGGACTTCTTTTATTGGACACCACTCGCCTTTAGAAGAAGTTGGAATTCATTCTGAGGAAATTATTAAACTCATTGTCAGACGGATTAATTATTATTTTTGCTACTATGTTTTTTAATTGCTACGGGATTTACATTATCGCCGGAATATATTGGACTCATTGGATTACTCTGGAATCTATCGGAGTATTTTAATAATTCATCGGAATTCTCCGGCGCAACGATGATGAGGCGACATGCATGAAGCATGTTTATAATGGAAGTGGCATTACTTATTATTTTGGAGGAATATGGGAAATACTCCAATGGAAGAGTAAATCGATATTTACTCAACGGTATGTCCAATGTTATTTCTTGCACTAAATATTTATTTCTCACTACTTTTCCATATAGTTGGATTTTTTACTTTGCCTCTACATCATAATTTGATGGAATACAATAGCAAATTTACTGACATGTGAACAATTTCAAAGGAATAATAAGTGTATTAATTAGTCACTAATGATAAATTGTATATACTTTGGAATTGGAAATTATGTAATCGAACTCTGTTTATGGAGGAATTATCATTTTGTCACTTACGATGAGAAGGAATTTTAATTTACACTTCTCTATCGGAATTTGTTGGTTATGTATGCTATTTGGAAAAGGAAGAGTGGAATTATTGCTCAATGAAATTAGTGCATTATTATCGAATGGTGTCGTTTATCTTGATAATCCATTGGAAGTTGGTTACCAAATCGTTTATTTGGTTGTGAAGATAACTCCGTATGGAGGAACACTTGTAAAGGAACACATGCTCGGAATTTTATTATTGACGTTATTTACGACTTGGTCATACTCTACAAACAGAATTACGATTGTTAATTCTGGAATTATAAACTTTAAGTGGGAGGACTACAGTTATGGATTTCTCTTCAATGTGACATTTGGTTTTACACTCCCATTAGAGGTACAATTATTTTATCTCATTTACAACTTGGTCACATATCAAGGAACAAAATTAGTGGATTATTAATTCTGGAATTCTACACTCCTACTTGAGGTGGATATATTTGTTTATTTCATGATTCACTTGATATGGTTATTAATATCTTTAACAATACAAGTCGGAAGGTTTTTGTTATATTAACATCTCATACTGAAGTGGAAAATCAGTTCATCAAAGGATTACAAGGTTTGAAACTGATTGGTGGGGGAAGTACACTTCAGGAATATTAATTCAAACTAATGTGATGAGCATGGAATTATTCACCGTTGTCTTATGTTATATACTCCATGGTTGAATGGAGGAATACAACTCTTGGTTATTCACTGGATTATGAAAGCATTACATACTACTATTTGTTGAGTAAGTCATTATTTATCACAATCACTATTTATATTTGTGAACTGGAAAGAGGTATTCTATTTATATTTTGGTAGTATGGAATTTGAATCATTGTTTACTACAAAGCACACCAAGATTTATTTTAATTTTCTATTTCTAGTGGATCAAATGGTATTTCGTTTTTATCTGGAAAAGTGAAAATTGGTGGAAAGTAGGAATATGATATTTTCTCATGAAGGGTGTGTTTATTAATAGTCACACTGAAATATATGTGTTAAACTCAAAGGAAAACACCAAGTTACACTCCCAACACTAACATGCTTAGGAAAAGTGGGAGGAATTAAATTGGGCCATCATATCTTGGCTACTATTGTGTGTTATTTGAGGAAGTTACTCTATATTTTAGAGGAAAGAAAAATACTAAACTTGTTGATAATGTTAACTATGGGTGGAAATATTGCGGGAAGGAACAAACTCAATAATGAATAATAAAAGTCTGGGAACTTGTTATTTTACCAAACAACCGCATGCCTATAGGATGTTATTGGATTTATTTACAAGGAAGTTTAATGCAACATTCTTAGTGGAAGTTACAATTCTAAGTTTGTTGTTTAATTCCTTACACAAAGGAAATATGTATACTTTGTGGAAACTCTGGAATTTAGAGGAGGTGTTGTTGTTTAATTTATTTGCACAAAGGAAATGTTATACTTTGTGGAAACTCTGAAATTTAGAGGAGGTGTTGTTGTTTAATTATTTGCACAAAGGAAATGTTATACTTTGTGGAAACTCTGGAATTTAGATTAGTTGTTATTGTTTAACTATTTACCCAAAGGAAGTGTTATACTCTGGAATTTAGAGGAGGTGGGAACAATGACAATGTTTGCTAATTGAATTGACCAATTCATGTTTTTTGGAACAAGCTTCACATCAATGGTATGTCAGGTCATATAGATTTATTTATGATGGAAGATAATGGTTTTATTTATGATGGAAGACAATCATATATAAAGGTTAGTGTTAATTGTTTTGTGTTATTGCTACATGTGCTAACTATGTTCTTATTGTTTTTGAAATATCACATTGATGGAAGTGAAGCTTGGTTCGGTTCTAACTTTCATATGAAAGGTATGTTGAAGCTTCCAATCTTTTGGGAGTGGAATTACATAGAGAATGTTTTGATACTTTTTTCTATGGAAGAGTGCAAACTTGTCATGTACCTTTTGATTAAGGGAATGATACTCTGCGAGGAATTATATTTAAACTCGTCAGGAAAAAGGAAGAATAATTGTCATCCTCAGTTATTGTGGGACATTATTCGTGCGACCTGAACTTTGCCATGCCGTTGTAATTGTTGCTATTTTGATTAGCACGGAAACGATTTGCTGGAATTATTAGCAAACGGAATATGAATCTTATTGAAATTTTTGGAATCACTTAATGGACTTGTCGCGCAATGTCAAGGAAATATGGATTACTCATTATTCATTGATGATCTCAACCTTCACTACATGGATATATTGACGCTATTTGTGATCTTGGTGAAAGGTAATATATTTTATTTTATGTGTTAATATTTACTTTTGTAGGTCTTTATGGTGTGCAAAGGAAATATGATTTAGTACTCGTTATTTTATGAAATATGAATACTTTGATGCATCAAGCATTGAAGGAAGGTCTATGGCTAAGGAATTTTCTTTGTGAACTTAAGGTCGTGGAAATGTGCATCATAACCTGTTACTTTGTGATAATTTGACTCCAAAAGTCACAAAGGTTTATATACAACGTGAGTGCACTGAAGGAAGGAATTAACACCTAACCATGTAATAGCATGGGAATTCACTGATCTTAAATAAAATGTTTTCAGTCAAGTGGGAGATGTAGCAAATTGTGTCTTGCAACATTTTATATATTTACTACATTGTCCGGAATTAAAATTCAGTGTGGAAGCATCACGGAAATAATAGGGAATTAATGATGTGGAATTGTACTTAAGGAAATATACTTAAGGAAGCCGGTACGGCTATACTGAAACACAGTGTATATTAATACGCTGGAATAATACCCGGGAACAGTATAGAGTGGAATACCAGGTTGTCCATAGGATTGGCTCTATGGATTGTTAAATCCTGCGAGTTTGATTTTGTATTCGAACTCGGCGCATGACTCACACATGCGTGTTGGGACCTAATTGTTTAACAGTAATAGGCTCGGTTAATGGCTGTTAATGATAGTGGTTGGTTTAACAAGTCACGAGTCCTATCTGGAAACAGATTGAGTTATCTGAAATTGGAGTCTATATAAAGGTCCCACCCTCTACCCTCAAGATGCATTGTGAACGGCACCACCGATAAGGCAGAGTAATAGAGGGTAGGCCGAATAGCTGCTAAACCCTAATTTCTTACAGGTCTGAATTCGCTGGCTTCCGTGTAGGCTGTGGGTGTACGTGGTGTTTTTCCTGGCATGCCGCTGCCCAGGTCTGTCTGTAGCCACTTGCTTGATGTTGTTTCTGTAGCTGTTCGCTGGCACAACTCGTGCGGCCAGTTGCTGTACTCTCTCTTCTTAATCTTAATAAACTGTATCTTCTATTTGGCAAGACCTTTTTTGGGGGGATTTCAAGAGAAGTACTCTATGTGGGTGGTGGTGGCCAATGGCTGAGCGGTGAGGACAGGTAACTTGACTTGTGGAGGAGTTACTACTCTCTTATTCTGATGCCATGGCGTTTCAGTCCTGGCAGGAGAGCCAACTTAGTACTTATGGTGTGACATACATGCTGCAACACAAACGTGCTTGCTTGTAGCCTGACTGGAAGCTCAAAGTCTATTCTTATTTTGCTACCAAAAACAGACTTAGAATTCAAAGATTTTCTTAACTTGGTGCTGAATTGGTTCGAGGTAGTGGCTGCTGATGGTTGCCCGGGGGCAGTGGCACAAGGAATTCTTGCTTATTTTTTTAACTCTTGCTTATGTGCATCCTAAGCATTGGTGGTGTGGTGCGCAACAGTATCCTAATCCTTGTTATTTTTGTTTCACGAAATAGGATTTCGCCCCGCTATATTAATATAGCAACCACACCATAAAACCATGAAACCACGCTGAGGCAAACAGCACAATCCAGGCCAAAAGAAAAATAAGAGAAAAAGGAAAGAGACTAATGCCAACAACGCCGGATCCTAAGCATTGGTGGTGTGGTGCGCAACAGTATCCTAATCCTTGTTGTTTTTGTATCCTAAAGGATATTGAGGGATCTATTGGGTTTGAGCATACAGTTGCTGTGAATCCATTTTATGTTCAAGCAGGAGGAAGACGGTCTGATTTGAGGGCGTGCACATGATTTTCCAACACTTCTGCTTGTGTCTTGTAGATGTCTACAGTCTTCTACATTTTGGTGTTCGGCCTCATAGTATATGATTTCTAACTTCTGCCATGATTCTTCCCCGTCTGTTAGTTCGGCGCACAGCCTTTTTAGATACTGGATATACAGAATGAGCAAGTTACAACTGTAGATCCATTTGCAAAAGTTGGATTCAGTTAATGGAGGCAACAAAATGTATCTCGGGAAGAGTCTGTATAAAAATTTCTAGAGATGATATTGAAAAAAATATTCAATACGTTTGCGCAAAATAGAACAGAAAGGTGTTTTGTAGGACGAGCTACATGTAGCTCATTTTTTTTGAAAAATTCGAAAACAACATTTTAAAGTTCCAAAAAAATCTGAAAAAAATCCTAGATGTAGATAATGATTACTTCCACCAGTGTGCAAAATATCAATGTGGAATAGTTTGTATTTTAGACTGTTTAAAAATAACAAAAATCTAAATCTGAGGTGGTGAACATTTCTAGAGATGTCATTTTCGTGTAGGCCGGAATACATATAATTTCGCGCTGAAACTTTGCAGCATGTTAAGAGTATGTCATTGTTAACCTCTGTGAATTTTCTTGGAAGTTTTTGAAACTTTAAAATATTAATTCGAAAAAAAAAGGACTTCATGTAGCCCGGGGCTACAAAATGACTTTTCGTACTTCAGCATTGCAATTTTACTTCCGTCGCAAAACACGGATGTTTTACTATAAACTTGAGTAGGTAATTTTCTCTGCTAGACATTATATTTGTTTTTATTAATACTTATAGCAGCTACAAAACAATACCTTTTTCTTCACATGAGATGCTATGGGGAGCCAAACATTGTCTTTACAATGTATGCATCTTTCATGAGAAGCAGGAAAGATCTTAGTGGTCTGTGGTAACACACACGATAATTCTTCAATTACATGTTTGACATGATTGCGGAACCACTATAATATTTATTCCCCGTTGCAACGCACGGGCACTTAACTAGTTCCGGTAATTGCTTGGTACAGAACCGACCTACGGCGCTCCATAAAACTAAGCCTTGACAACCCAAATAACGAGCATTATTGTCTCAGTAATTTTGTTTTAAACTGTATAGCTAGGCTGATCTGTTGAATTGATGGTATATTAATATTAATTTTAGCTTCCAAGGCGCCTTCACTGAAGAGACTTCAACTCACAAGATGAAGCATTTCCGATGGAAGTATTTGCGAGCTCAATAAGGAAGTTTCTTCTGCTTGAGGAGCTTCAACTCGTTTACTGTTGCAATGAAGAAGTGCTTGAACTTGTCACAAAAGTGTGCCGATGCCTCAAGCATTTCACTCTTGTCCAGGAAATATGTCACTCATATCATATTAAGAGTAATGATGATGATCGCAACGCCTTTGCAATTGCAAGGATGCACGGGCTACCTTCCTTGATCCTTGTCGGTGACGATCTCAGCCATGCGGGTTTAACAGCCATCATCGACAACTGCCCCCGCCTAGAGTATCTTAAGATGCGTGGTTGCCGCGATATCAACATGGATACTTACCTAGCAGCCAAGTGTGCACGGATCAACGACATGGATTACTACGAGTACTTCCCTCCATCTAAACCTTGTAGGTGATGCATGTCTCCGATTTCATGGTCAACATATGACTATGATGACTACACGGACTACAACGATTACCATGACCTTTCTCTCTATTACCACCTCGGTGACGATATTAACCCTGACGATTTCGAGGAGCATGAAAGGATTCTTGACATCAAGCACATGCGTAGGTATCTGAGCTAACGTAATGGTGTATGTCTAGGTGTTTTGTTGTGACTTGTGAGTGTATGGATACTCATGCTTTTCCTTCTCCAATGTATGCACATGTTGTGCGGCGTCATTCCCGACGCAATTTTCTCCATGAGGTTAGAATTATTTTTTCATGATGTTTAATGTCTATGACCGTGTAGTGTACAAGATCCGACCGTCCTAAAAGATATATGTGAGATCCTTTGAAACAAATACTAGATAAGTTTTCTGAACATGGACTCATTTACACCCACTTATCTCAAAAACAAATCGAGCTATGTGCAATAGACTAGATCCTGAAAGGACATGCATATGTCTTATATATTGGGCCAGCTGCCTGTGTACAAGAATAGGGTCCTGCTCCTGACACGATGAATAAAAACCCTATATCGCCTAGGAAAAGAGGTCGCTAATAGGACGAAAATAAATTGGAGAATCTGGATACCATTGCACCTGATGTGTAAAAATATACAAATTCAAAAAAGTCAATAATTTTAAAACTGGCATTCGGACAAACATTATCAAGTATTGAATTTGGAAAGAAATCGCCAAAAATGAATGCCATTGCACCCTGGATAAAAGATATTCTTAAGTAGCGCGCCATACACGCAATATTTGTCACATATTTCTCTTTTTTTACCCAGAATTCATTTAGAATTATTTCCATTCCAAAACAATTACACGTGTAGAATACTTTGAAATATTTTAGCTTAAGAAGATTCAGACTTTTTTAAAACATTTTTAAATTTCTAAAACAAAACCCCAAATCAGGAGCCACGCCTAACTGGAGTGTTATACTTCCCGAAATTAGTGTTACAAAGAACAAAGGCCCATTTCCTGGCGGCGGCCTAGGGTTTCAACCCTAGCCGTCGCCGCCGGTGCCATCTGCAGCTTCATCGTCGCCGCCGGCAAAGAATCGATGGGTCCTCGCCTCCTCTAGTTGCCGGTCTGGCACTAGGAGGGGTGGGGACCTCGGACCTGCGCACGGCGCTATACGAAGGTCCTTAATGGTAGAGCTTGGTTTTGATCGTCATCTTCTTCGTTAATGGAGATGATATCGTCTGCAATAAGTGATCTCCCACGCTTCGTTCGACGACGAGATATCCTTCCCGACGTCAATGGTGGCTTTGGAAGATTAAGTCTCTCTAGGTATGGTTCTTCAAATCTTGTTTCGCCGGATCAATCTTGGATTGTTTCTCATGGTTGCTGCGAGGAGATTTGTCCTCGCAATATCTATCCTGGCTACTACGTCTTCGACAATGGTGATTCGTTTTCTTGGCTCCCAACGACGTCGACAACGTGGTTCAGTTATATGTCTCTGGAATATCAGTGGCGGTGCTCTTGCCGATATTGCTTAATTAATTTAATAGCTGCGTGCGTGCACAAAGCCTTGGCATTGCGGCTCAAAATTAAAAAGGGAGAACCTTCGGTGGTATTCACAGGTGTGTGGTTTGGTGGTTTTGGCGTTATTCTACGCCTGCCTTCAGAAAAGTACAAGATTGTGTCATGGATGAAGAAAGGGCTTGAAGATCTCATAGATTTGCTAGTCTATTTTAGTTTTCTTTTTGTAATCGATGTAATCATGTACTCTTTGTTGGTTTAATATATGTGGAAAATTCAAAAAAAAAAAGAACAAAGGCCCATTAATCCAACAGTACTTGACAAATCAAGATGCAGCGACCTACCAGCTCCATATATTCCATACTAGTGGAATCGGCGCGGCGCACGCCGCGCCCTTGATGCGAATTTTTGGTGACGAATTATTTTTTGCTTTGGTTGCATAATATATTTTGCAAGTAGAGTGGTAGCTTTGATTTGTACAAATTTAGAGGTGAAACAATGTACAATGTAGTCCGTGTGAACAACGACAAATTTGTAGATCATAAGAAAATAACCGTCGACATTAATTAAAAGTTGCTCTTGTATTTCAATTGGAAATGATAAAATTCGTCAGAATTTGTCGCCTGGAGTATCTCCAAAATGTTAGCAATTTTAAATGTTCAAATATATATATATAAGTTTATGTTTGTATGTTGCCATATTTAATTAAGCTACATAATCGGTGGAATATAGTATGTAAGTATTTTTTTTAAATTGAATGTCATTTAATTAGAGGAATGCATTTAGGTTGTCTCTAAATAGTTGCCAAGTCAAAATGTCCAAAAATGTTAACAATATATGCCTGTGTTGCGTCATAAATTTCTAATTTAGCTCCATAGGTAAAGAACCCATGCGCATTTAGTAGTTTTAACTCCATTATTACATAAAGGTTGTTTAGATTGTATCCAAATATTAACCAAATTGAAATGGTCCAATTTGCTGACATTATGTCGTAAGTAGTTAGCATATATTTTTGTGAATGCGTTGACATATTTTGGAGAGTCTCCATTTTTTTAGCAAATAATAATGTTTGAACATGTTTCTATTTTTTCAGTAATATTCAATTTAATACTATAATGAGGGGAAATGCACATTTATTGAATTGAATTCCATATTTAGAGAAAGTTCATCTAGATTACGTCCAAATATTTACCAAACTGAAATGTTCAATTTAAAGCCATAATTGGAGGAAGTGCATTATGTGAGCACTTATTTAATTTAACTCCACATAATGAGAGGGAATGCATTTGTTTTTTGCCCAAATATCCACAATGCAAAATATTTAAACATGTTCGGTGCACAGTTATTGAATTGAAGTCCATATTTAGGGGAAGTCCATCTAGATTGTAGCCAAATATTTACCAAGTTGAAATGTTCAATGTGAGTCCATAATCAGAAGAAATGCATTATGTGGGCATTTAATAAATGTAACTACACATAACCAGAAGAAGTGCATTTGTTTTTTGTTCAAATATTCACAAATTCAAAATATTTGAACATAGTTTGTTTTTTGCCATATGTAGTCAGCATTTTTTTTGACCATTTTAATGTATTTTTCATGGCATTGAGTCCTTTTTTTTTCTTAAGGTGCATAATTAATATTTAAGAGTCATATTAGTTCTTATAATTATTTTTTGTTAAAGTTGTAAAAGCATGCATGGAGATGTGTAAGTTGTGAAGTCCTTTTTTCTAAATTTTTTTTTTTTTTTTTTTGCATGTTTTTGAATTGTGGTTTGAAAGTTCTGAATTTTACAATTGTTTTTAACATTTTTCTTTTAAACCTGCAATCTGCAGCTGACAAGTGGGACCCGCTGACGTCGGCGTGTGACATTAGCGCTTGGTAGTTTGAATCTAAAGACGACATGAAATTTCCAAAAGAGCATCACATTAAAAAGCGAGCACCAACATAATTTACGTATAGCAGAGTTTGCATTCACAACATAACTGAGCAGTAGGTATATTTTTTGAGTAAGCATCTAAACGAACATTAGCATCATTACATATACTCAACAGGTGTGATCTGTGAATGCACTACACCATTTGGTACCGTGAATAAACCATGTTCTGTCCAACCTGGGGGGAAAATAATAAATATAGTAAGTGAGGCGTATGTTAGCAGCTCAATTCAGAGTAAGCATGTAATGAATGAAAGGTGTGCACCATGAAAGAAGGTAAGTGTAATATGGTATTAAATTCATGTGAAACTGCTCCAGTGTAGAGGCAAGAGCATTAAGCACCAATTTTTAGCGAGTCTATGATCGCCTACCTAAGAAACAGATTATTAGAAACTGATTCATTTCAATGTAAGGAAGACATATCATTGTATTTCTCACCTCACAGAAATATCAGTCATCCTTAAAGGTGGTATTGTAATTAGGCTTAACAGAAGAAAACAAAGCATGATAAGCTGGTAACTAATTTTAGGAGAAGGAGAAAAATATGTTGCGAGATAAGCAACCATGTGCCATTTAACACTCCAGTGCGTCTTTGCCAAGGAAATCTGGTTGTTATTCTCGCAACCAGAACCTGTTTTGTTTCAGGTTTCCCTGTCTGCAACCTCGATTGCAGAGTGGTGGCACCAAATTCAGGAAAATTGCAAGGGAGCGACCAAGAAAACAAGCCTCTCTGCCGCATCTTACATTATGTGGAACCTCTGGAATGAAAGGAATAGAAGAATTTTTCAAAATCAGAAGTTGACCACATACGAGGTGGCTGACAGAATTCGAGATGAGATCAAACAGATGAACATGGCGTTTGGTAGATAGTACTTTAGACTTTTAGGAGTTTAGGCTCATGAGTTCAATTCTTTTCTTATTCTTTTGTGTTGCCGTGGCAACGCCGTGTAACCGTTTTGGGTTTTCTATCCCTTCTATAATGCAATAAGGCAGAGCTCCTGCCGTTCCCGTCAAAAAAGAGATAAGCAACCGTGAAACGTCTAGACCAAGCTATTCGGATACAGTGCTAGATAAAGGTTTGGAATAAGACATTCTTGAGAAACTTGATGATTGTGAAACGTCCAAACAAAGCATTATAGGCTTCAGGTACCTGAAACTTGCATGGATGGAACTAAATGATCAGATAGCACATTAATTACAAACCCAGAAGAGAAAGATGAGTGTTTTGTACATTCTGGGAGTCGGGCAGAACGGTGACCAAACTGCAGGACGTACCTACTGCTCTAGTTGTGTATGTCAGCAAATTGGCATCCAGGCACCCGAAGAACACTCAATGGCTTGGGACACGTGAAATCACATAACAATACACTTTAGTATAGTGACAGAACCCTAAATAAAAATTGCTGACATGAAAAGTATTTCCATCTATTATCTAACAAAAGCAAATCTGCACCAGAACCTCGGAATATCCACTTGAAGAGATATATATAATTATTTTTCAGCTCATACATTTATAGTCCAAAAAACATGCAAAAGCCTAAACTATGTGTGATACATATGTTGCCAAAATTTAACTTCTGATTCCTCCAACCATTTTTTCTAGGCGGCCAAGAAAATTCAAAGGCCACCCATAAATAAAAACTAAGCAGAACATCGAAATGGGACGAAGCTACTTTAAACATTGAAAACATTAAGAAATTGCGAACCTCCAGCAATATTTTTGTACTCGGTTTACTTTCTTGTATTTTTTTCAATGACTTACAACATATTCTCATAACTTCTTATGAAAATTAGAGCATTTGACTTGCCTTTTCTGTGAAGGTGACCAAAGGACTTGCTCGGAACCACATCACTTACATTACCTTTGTCTATCAGAGGCCTAACCACACTGCTCCTCTAAGTAATGGGATGAAAAGAAGATGTTCAAAAAAACAAAAAACAAAACTGGGATGAAACGAATGCGTGGAGTCGTGGACAGACCATCCCCCTTGTGAAATCATGGAACAAACAAACAGTTTAGCTCGAACAAACAGACATTTTTCTTTGCTACAGAATTCAGGCAAGCACGAACATGTTTCAAAAAATTCCGTCAAGAAACATGAAGTAAAAAAAATGATCTATTAATCCTTTTGTCTGTATTAGGGTTGTTGTTTTCACATAATGTATTGCTCATCCAACATTGAAATTGTATCACCCAGTGAATTAATCTCGGCAACGCGCACCATGGCAAAGAATTTGTCAAGATAAGGCAAGCATGTGCCATAGGTAAATAATGAAATAGAAAGAAAAAGGAGATAAGTAGACAAATGGTTGCCAACCTCTTCATCCGACACGACGGCCACGAGCAGGCAGCAAGTCGGCGAGGTAATCTTCTGTAGTACAGAACCCTGAACCTGAAAAATGCAACATCATGAGGTAAAACCGTATGGCTCAGCTCAAAATACTGCTGTGTAGAAAAAACGGTTCATGCAAGATGAGAATAAGGAATATTACTGGATCAGGATGTAAGCAAATTCGGTTCATTTAGGATAGTTTAGTGCATAAAGATCATGCATTTAACACTTAATTACAGCTATCCTAGGTGCATATTAAGCCTACCATCTCATCGAGGTCATGTAGGCCGAGGCTGCAACTATTTCCTCTAATATGTTCTGGAGATCAAAATAAGAAATGTTAAGTAACAATTTTGAGCAGACATCACCGAGGGTCCAGATGAAAGTAATGTTACCTTGGAGACCTGCCATAATTTTAATAAGTTTTGCAAATCACCCTTAAGATCTGAAGGAGGATCCTGCTGCAAGGTTATGCAAGCATCTCTGAAACCACGTCACTTTACTGTGTATGCTATGCGTGTAGACAGTAGATGTCTAGAAATTTCACAGGCCACAAAACCTGTTGTATCCCCTTGTCGCTCTCCAGCCTGAAGATGATGCAGAGAGGCCTCCCATCTCAAAAAAGCACCTGCTGCATCCATGTCACTCCACACCTGAAGCACATGGCACACATGCAAGCATCACAAAATCAGCACCGGTATTCTAGCTCAAATTAACCGGCAAGACTTTAGAAGGCATCAGAAGTACGAGGTTAATCAGCAAGAAGAACACGACCAATCTTATTTAGATGACTTGATCAGATAAATAAATTACTTTAGCACAGTCAAACAATAAATCTGAAAATACACTGATTTGTTCTTATAGGCATAAAAACGAACACTCGTTAGGCAGACACAAAGTTAGTAGAATCTGACTAATAAACCGAATTCACTCACCTAGCAGAAGAAGCACATCAAAAGGGCCAGGAAAAAGGAGTAGCGGAACATCTCGCTTTCGATTCAAGATCAAGAATAGCCCAAGGCCGGCTGCTGGTACTGATCGTGATCGGCCTGCCTGCAGCGATGTGGCACGCCAGCATGGTGCAAACCCAGACCTCTGAGTCCCTTCTGCCGCTCGAACCTTGAAACGGAGGCAGAGTTCGTAGGCGGGAAGATGACGCTGCTGACGGTAGCCATGGAGTCGCGGACGCGTCGGCGAGCATCGAGATCCTCGGGTACGGCAAGGAGTGGGGTCGTTGCCATCCACGGCTGAATGAGACAGAAGAAAGAAGATGAGGCGACAGAGATGAGAGTGAGAGCAGAGGTCGAGGAGAAAGAGGCCAGGGACGAACCTGCCCAACACGCATTTTTTTGATAAAGAGTATATATAAATATCGCGGAGATACAAATTACACTAGCCTCTGCAACAACGCAATAGCCAAAGTCATTACGGATGCACACAGCCGAAAGACAATAAGAAGAAGAAATAAAAAGAAAAGTCCCGCTACAGAGTTACAGTCCTTGCAGCAGCCGCACAACTACCACCAAGACACCACCTGATGTCCAAATCTTCAAAAGCAACGCCTTCAAGAAGAACAGTGCCAGTCACAACCAATTAAGGCCAGACCTTGGGTTTTCACCCTGAAGATAATAGTCACCGCTCTCAAAGCAATGTCTTCAGCAAGAGCATTGCCAGACACAACCAATTAAGGCCAGGCCTTGGATTTTCACCCTGAAAGGTAGGACTTTGAACTTCACCTGTGATGTTGCCCCCACTAACATGCCGCTGCTCCGCCTCCTGCAACTCCAAGCAAGTTCCTCATCGCCGCAGAACCTCCAATCGCCATTTGCTAGTCCTTTAATCTCAGCTTTCATGACATTCCCCGCATCTAACTACACCATGGATTTGCCCATGATGGCACAGAAGCAGAGCTTCACACCGCTCCCTCCGGCGCGACCGAATCCCTCCGCTCCAGCAATCTCTAGGCATTAGCCCATGAAACATCACCGGCGGAGCCTTCCGAAACTCGACACTCTTACCAGATCAAGGTACCGGCGTCAAGCAGATCTTCGTCTTCTCGCGATTTGGAACCCTAGGACGACCACCTTTATTCTCCTTGCTCCGAGCCCACAGCCCCCACGCCGCCGGTCGGCTCCTGGCGATCAGAACGAGTGGGTCAACTCAGGCTCAAATCGAGCCATGGTTGGCCCCCAGATCGAGCGGCGATCCGGAAGCAGCAAACCCGCCGCCCCTGGATCCCGCGCCCTCCCTGGCCTCGCGCCTCGGCCTCCCTGCAGCTTGCCGGCAAGCGCCGCCATGGCAGACGCCGCCGCCCAGCCGCCTGGTCTCCACCTGCGCCGCCTAGAGTCGGCCCCCCGCGCGAAGGGGGCACGACGGGCCACGCCATCCCGCCAGCCGCGTCGAAGGACAGGCATGGCCGCCACCACCGGCACCGGAGCCGGCGGCAGCGGCCAGAGGGAGAGGGCGGGCGGAGCTGCTCTGCGGTGGTGCGGGTCGCCTCCGAAGCCGCCGTCGCGCTGGTGGCCCGGGAGGGTTAGGGTTCCACGCATAGCCGCAGGTCGCAGCTGGAGTCGTGGCCGACGCGGCGATGTCACCACCCCTCGCACTGGCTCCCTCCGACGTGAGGCGGCAAGACACATCAAACAGCTGCGATGGCAGGCCGTACTCCTTGCCGACGAACCTCGTCGACCACATCTTGGTCTCTGTCGTGGAGGGCCGCGGCGTTGTCTTCGTGGTTGTCATGGAGGGTCACCGCAGCTACCTCCGGTGCCATCTACATCTTGAGCTCCACCAAGATGGAGAGGGCGAGGAAGAGGAGAAGGAGGGGTGCCGCGGTCTCGTCGTCGTGGCCGTCATGGAGGGCCGTTGCAGCTCCTCCCTCAGACGCCATATCCAAGGCCTGGGCCGCGCGGAACCGCGCGGGAAGCCGGGCTCGCCAGCGGCGACCGAAACGACAGCGGCGGATTGCGGGCGCGGCGGCGGCGATTACGGCGAGCACGCGGCACCCTGGCACGTGGTTCTCGGCGAGGATGGAGAGGAGAGGACGGCGGAGAGGGCCATGGGGTTCGATTCGTCGGAGGAGGAGCGGCGAGGCGGCGGGGCGCAACGGCGGCGGCGGCGACTCCGGCATCGCGCCGGAGAGAGAAGGGGAAGGGAGATGTGGTGGCAGTTGTGCGGAAAAGTCCCTGACTGTTCCTAAATTTGCTAGTAGGTCCACCGCCTCGAGAAGTCGTGGATTGCGGAGCAAATGCTGGATTTGCGAGGGATATTTTTGTAAATCTGTCACGGGATGTCGTTGGGACCGTCGGATCGACGAACGGACGGCCCGGATCGCGACGGGTAGTGTAGATAACTGTTCATCTACAGTACACGCGCGATCAGGGCTGTCAGATCTCGATCGAACGGTCCAATTTTGGAGCAAGGAGAGGCCTCCAAAAACTTCCCCCATAATATATAGGGGTAATATATAGGGGTAATTTCCATAACCGTGCTTGATTTACTCGCACGAGTCAAAAACGCTGCCATCGCGATCGCGATGCCTCCGCCGGCGGCGGCTCGTCGGCGCACCGGAAGGGGGCGAGCGAGGAAAGCCCCGGCGTTCCACGTCTCGGTGTTCCACTGCATGGAGCCGCCGTGGGAGCCGTGGGAGCGGGACTGGGCGGACCTGCCCGCCGACGCCATCTCCTGCGTCCTGCACAAGCTGAGCCTCGGGGAGCTCCTGCTTGGCAGCGTGGCGGAGGTGTGCCGTTCATGGCGCCGAGCCGCGCGGGAGGAGCCCGAGCTGTGGCGGCACATCGACGTGTGCTATCTGCCCACCGTCCCTCCCTTCACCCCGAAGGCCACGCTCGAGAATGTCACGCGAGTCGCCTTACGGCTGAGCGCGGGGCAGTGCCACACCTTCCTCGGCGGGCACGTCGAGGACGATCTCTTCCTCTTCCTCGTTAAGAAGTAAGAAGTTTTGTTCTCAGTCCCTCTATGTTTTTAGGCAACGTTATGAACTCATGTTATGCCGAGTGCAAGACGGAGTGGAATAATGGGAATTTCATCAAATAAAGTTATGCCCGATCATATGCGAGATTAGAGGGTGCGACCTAAATTTGTTTGGGTTGTAAAAGAAAGATAGAAGGGACAATATATACGCAGTCAATGATATGAAACGTTGCAGCTGGCTGGCTGCTACTCCCTCCGTTCTAAATTAGATGTCTTCCATTTGTTACAAGTATAGATACATCCGCATGTGGACAAAAGGAAGACATCTAATTTGGAACGGAGGGAGTATATGTGAAATATTCGCTTGTCAGTTTGTCTGTTATTCCTTTCTACTCAACGAAGATGAGAGTCGTTTACTGGCTAGCTTTAAATAAAACTAGTTAAATTTTGCGTGGCGTCACGCCACGCTCTCGATGTTTTTTTTGTGTGCAATATTTATATTGTTTGTTCACAGAAATGTTTGACAAATTGGAATGTTAAAACATGTTCTTATTTTGTTATAGATAGGTAGCATTTTTTCTGTGTGCATTTTTTAAGTATTTTGTAGAATTTTGAAATGTTTAGTGGGTTCAAATGTTTGAACATTTAAATAATGTACAGTTTAAAAAAGTTGTGAGATTCCAAAAAGAGCCGACGTCTAGGAACTGTTCAAATCCGGAAAAATTGGTCAAATAGATTTTAAAAATTGTAGAAATTGGGAAGGATTTCAGTTTTGAATTTTTTGTACGTTTATTGAATTTTCAATTTCAACAGTTGGTGGAAAGAATTTTGAAATATTTAGTATATTGAAAGTTGAAACGTTTAAAAAGTGCACGGCCTTGGTGTTTTTTTTGTGTAGTATATATGTACGTTTATAGAATTTTCAATTTCAACAGTTGGTGGAAAGAATTTTGAAATATTTAGTAAATTGAAAGTTGAAACGTTTAAAAAGTGCACGGCCTTGGTGTTTTTTTGTGTAGTATATATATTTTTTGTGCACCAAAATGTTAGCTAAATTGGTATGTTGGAACATGTTTTTGTTTGTCATGAATAAGTAGCATTTTTCGTGTGCATTTCAGATATATTATGTGTAATATTCAAATATTCAGTGGGTTGAAATGCTCGGAAATGTTTGTATTTCGATGTCAATGTTTAATTGAAATCAGAAAAATTCAGTTGAATTTGATTCCACATTTAGGGAAAGTTTGTTCGTATGGTGAGAAAGAATTATTCAGGGAAATCATCCAACAGATCATCAATAAAATAAACATTTATTAGTTTTTGTGTAAAATTTGAAAATTTGTTAGTTTGACCTCTACATACAATGGATATTTGGTGCAAATTTGTTAAATCTATATTGTTTTCCGACTGGTGCATTTTGATTGATATACTGCAAATTCATACCATGTCGAACGTTATGTCATATTTTTTTAAGTAAAATTGATCCAGAATGTGATTTATGAGCAAAGAGGAAAATGCACATATCTGAAATGAATAGTCCATGATTTGTTTGAAGTTCATTTTTGTTCTTGCGGGACGTTCGGCTTATCGGGAAAACTCGACTAAATTGTCAATTAGGAAGAATTAAGAGTTGGTTAAATATTATTCAAAATTTTGATTTGATACGGTGGGCACATTTTCATGGTGAAAAGGGGGGAAATATTTACTGTGTAAATAACGTGGCGACACGCCGCACCCTTCTTGTTAATCTTCCTGATGCGGCTAAATATCATGAAGTGGAAATTATCGTTGAGAAGTTTGTTTCGCCGCACCCTTCAGGTTAATTTGTCTGATGCAGCTAAATATTGTCGACTGGAAATTATCGTTTTGTGGATTTCAAAAAAATTGAAGAAGAGTTTGCGTTTAGAATTTTTGCCGGAATTTAAGAATCTGTCATTTTTGGGTTTTATTCAACCTTGATTTGTTTTCACGTCTGCAAATTGCTCAGGTTTCACGTCTGCAAATTGCTCAGATTTGGAAGACATCTAAATTTGGAAATCTTCGAATTCAAAATTTTAGCTTGTGTCGTAAATAGCTAGCAATTTTGTTTTTTGGCCATTTAGGTATGTGTAAATAGGTAGCAATTTTTTTTGTGTCCATTTAGATATATTTTTTATTTTTCTTTGGATGGGTAGAGTTGAATAAAAAACAAATGTCGAAATGGCCATATTCAAAAATTGTCCAGTTTTTAAAATTATTGAAGTTCAAAAGAAATGTGTGTTTTCAAAATTGTTCAGATTTTAAATTATGTGAGCATTTAGTAAATGCAACTCCGTAATTAGAGCAAATGTATTTAGATTACCTCCAAATCTTTAGCGAGCTAAAATATTGAAAAATATGTGTATTTTGCCATAAATAGAGAGAACGTATTTTTCTGATTATTTTGATATTTTTCCATATTTTTCTGGTGGCTAGATTAAAAGTATTTGATTTTGCAATTTTAAACATTTTCTGTTAAAAAAAAGCGCTGACATGTGGGACCGCTTATGACGTCGTGCTGACGCCATGGTCGACCACAGCGACCACGGCGACCACGCCGGCGACGCGCCAGCGTGTTCCGGAACGCGCGCGTGCGCGCGACGGCTGCGCCTCGACGCGGCGTGCCGGAAGTGGCGGCGCCACCGCTTCTTGGTCGCCGGAGCGCCGCCGGCGGCGAGAAACGCGGCGGACGGTCGCGGATGCGGCGGCGACGATTCCCGCGCGGCCGCGGCGCCCCGGCACGCGGCACTGGGCCAGGAGAGGGAGGCGGCGACGGCGGAGCCGGCCGTGGGCTCCGATGCGCGCGGGGAGGCCTGGTGCGGCGGCATCGGGCGCGGCGGCCGGCGGCGAGCTCGGCGGCGCGCGGGGGAGAGAGGGAGAGGGGGGCTCTGCGGTCGTTTTTCAGCGGGTCCCTGGGCTTTCGGAGATTTGCGTTTAGGTCCCTCGCGGCGTAAAACTGGAGATCCGCGCTGCAATTTCTAGGCTCGCTTGTCACTGTTTGCAAATGTCGCCGCGTAGTGAGGCTGACAGGTGGGGCTGCTACAGTGCCCGGATCGCTGTGAGGCCGCGAAACTGCTCAAGTTTAATATAGTGAGTAATAATAATACATTTCCAGCAAGAAGAACGGAACTGTAAAGCTAGGCTTCTTGGAGCTGATGGCATATTAATATAAATTATATCTTGCAGGGCGCCTTCACTGAAGAGCCTTCATATCAGCAGATACTTTCATTACTCCGACGGAGGATTTCCAAACACAATAAGGAAGCTTCCTCTGCTTGAGACCTTCCACGGCGAGTGCATCAACGATGATTTCTTCATGTTCCTCGCTGCGCAGTAAGATGTTTTATTCTCCGTTGTGTTTCTTCTTATTTTGCTGAAGGTGTCATAGAGAGATAGGCAGCAAGACGTGCAGAGAGGGAAAATGGAATGTAATGTAATTTTCAACTAATAAAACATAAACTATATGTCCGTTCATATGCCAAATTAGAGGTTGAGACCTATATTTTTTTGAGTGGCAAAGGAAAGAAAGGAAGGGCAAAGATGAGTCTTCTTGCTTGCTAGAGACAATTGATTTACGGCAATTTTACTTTTTTGATGGTAAATAGCAGGAGCTCTGCCTATGCATTATTAGAAGAATAGAGTTGATCCAGTTAATTAGGAAAACCGGATCAAAAACCATACAAAGCGCGGTTAAAGAACCGCTCACTCTAACTCAAGGAACATCGTCCGAGCCTGAAACAAGGGAACCTAGACCCAAACTAACAGGCCACACCTCATATCCAACTAACAGAAACTCCCCCAACACACACAAACTCTCACGGTTAGAGATGCACCATTGTGCACCCTCCAAATAGAAGAGATCAAGCATTGCTCACCACCAAATCTCGAAATGCCTCCATCGCCTGCGGAGTGTGTTGCTTCTTGTACATGTGCAAATAACATTGCATCTTCTCCTCAATAACTTCATCGGTGGCTTTCTCTTTGCTCTTGAGTTTTGGGATTTCCTCAAAAGACTCCGCCCGCCTAAACTCGGCACGCTTGGCTGCTGGAATGACACAATATTTGTTCTTCTTGTCCAACCGGATGCTTCGTCGCTCGGGCAAAGAGGGAGCATCCACCCGAAGCTGCTTGTCTTTGGGCATGTTGGCAATCTCTCGGCAGAGCTCCTACATCGAAAAAGGCAAGGTCTTCTCCTGTGACTCAATGGCGTCAAACTGAGCCATCACCTTCGCGATCTTCTCCTCCGGGCTATGGGCATCAAAAACCCTCAACTCCTCCAATGCCAAAGGCCTCTCCACTCGAAGGTCCTGCATCGGGGGCCCTTGCATCACCTGGGAGACATGCTCCAAGGTAGCAATAGGCGTGGAGGCTGATTCCAGGGCAAGCGGTGACGCTGAAGAGTGCACCCTCCTGGGAGAGTAGCAACCAAAGCTCATGACCCCGCCATCAGCGCAATCAGCATTGCCCCCGGTACACAGAGGTGGTGCTGACTCCACCTGCACCACAGCCGGCGGCAAGGAGAGCCTCTCCAGAGCTCCCTCTTCCCGCTCCAACAGACTCCAAAGACGCGGCAATTTTATTTCGAAGTGTACAAAGTTAGGCTTCCTTGAATTAATGGGTTACTAATATTAATTGTGTCTTGCAGGGCGCCCTCACTCAAGAGACTTCACCTCATCACTGCCATCATATCTCGAATGAAGCATTTGCGAACGCAATAAAGAAGCTTCCTCTACTTGAGGATATTGAGCTTGATAACTGCTTGCATTTTGAAGAAAAAATCGAAATTATCGCAAAAGTGTGTCGATGCCTCAAGCACTTGACACTTGTTCAGGAAAGGTAACGATACATGAAGAAGCGTACTGATGATCGAAAAGCCTTTGCAATTGCAAGGATGCACGGGCTACATTATTTGAAACTTGTCGGCGATGATCTCAGCAATAAAGGCTTGATAGCCATCATCGACAACTGCCCCCACCTAGAGTATCTCAAGATGCGTGATATTGCTGGAACATCGACATGGATTATAGCCTAACAGCCAAGTGCGCCCGGATCTTCATGGATTACCGCGAGTACTATCCGCCATCTTCACCTTCTAGCAGTTGTAGTTCTCCGATTTCTTGGTTCGGCGATTATGACTATGGCTCTGACGATGATTATCACGATTTTTCTCTCTATTCGTACCTTGGTGACGATATTGACTGTGCCGATTTTGAGGAGCATGAAAGGATTCTTGACGTCAAGAGCATGCGTAGGTACCTGAGCTAATGTGATGGAGTAGATCTGGATGTTCTGATGTGAGTGCCTGGATGCTCATGATTTCCCTTCTAAAAATATTTGCTTGTTTATGACACTCTAAATCCAAAGTAGACTAGGAGTTGGTCTGCCCCTGCTAAAGGATGGACAACATCAACGTTGATGCTTCTGTCGAGGTGAACAATGGAACCTGCTCTATAGCGTGTATTAGCCGCGACTACACCCGGAAGGGTCTGTGGGCGCACAATGCTACTCGGTTGAATTGCCTGGATGTCTCTGAAGCTGAAGCAAAGGCATGCCTTCTTGGCCTTCACTGTGTTCGTGATTCTAAGAATGCTTAGATTATCCTGGAATCTGATAATTATTTTATTGTTGAAACTATCAAGCAAAATAACCAGGGCCTGTCTCGTGTTTGGAAGTTGTACGATGATATTAAGAAGCTTCAAGATAGCTGTTTGCAGTTTGAAGTTAGGAAAATTTGGAGAGAGAGAGAGCAAAAGCAACCCATCGGCTGGCTGCTGAAGCTAGAATTTCTAGGCAAGACCACTCCTGGTTAGGGCATGTCCCATCCGGCTGTGGCTGTCTTTGTTGAGTCCAAGGTTTCGGATACCGGTTCAAAAAAAAATTCGGAGGGGGCCGATATTTCCGGTAACCGGGGTTACCGGAAAATACCGGCCGGTAACCGGCCCAATATTCCGGCAAGAATTTAGGATTTAAACTTAAAACATCGATTTTTTTTGAAAATTAAATTTTTCGAGCACAAATTTATTTCAAATTTGACTAATCCGAGATTTTTCATCCGAGATATGCAAATTCCGGGGGGTCCGAGAAATCCGGTTACCGGCCGGTTACCGCGGAATTCCGGCCGGTTACCGCGGAATTCCGGCCGGTAACCGAAACCTTGGTTGAGTCTGAAGCTGTAAAATACTATGTTGTTGTTATATGACATATCTCTCTCTCTTCCCGCAAAAACATAAATATTTGCTTGTTTTTTTCGAATAAAATAATTGCTTTGTAGGAGAAAGAACAAAGGCCCATTAGTCCGGCCGTGCTAGAGAAATCAAGATGCAGCGCTGGCCCATGAAAACGGGGCACCGACCTACACTCTCCATAACAGCAAGACTCGAAAGGCTCGAGAGAAAAATCGGCTCGATAACACTCCACGTCGATCGCGATCGCGATGCCTCCGGCGGCGGCGACTCGTTGGCCTACCCGAAGGGGGCGAGCCAGGAACGCCCCGGCGTTCCCCCTCTCGGTGTTCCACTGGATGCCGGAGCCGTGGGAGCCGTGGGAGCGGGACTGGGCCGAGCTACCCGCGGACGCGATCTCCTGCGTCCTGCACAAGCTGAGCCTTGAGGAGCTCCTGCTGGGCGGCGTGGCGGAGGTGTGCCGCTCATGGCGTCGAGCCGCGCGGGAGGAGCCTGAGCTGTGGCGGTACATCGACATGCGCTATCTGCCCAATATCCCGTCCTTCACCTGGGAGGCCACGCGCTACAACTTCATGCGGGTCGCCCTACGGCTCAGCGCGGGGCAGTGCCACACCTTCCTCGGCAAGGACCTCGACGATGGCTAAGATGCATGTTTTGTTCTCAATTAACTTACGGCGGGTTAATTGCACTGGCGGTCACACAACTCGTCTCGCATGTGCACTTAAGTCACACATCTGAAAAACGTGTATAACGGGTCACACAATTGAACAAATATGTGCACTTTGGTCACAAACGGGCCACGTCATCCCGTTTTGGACTGGAAATTTTCAGAAAACCCCAGAGTAATATTAGGAGTCCTGTATTGCAAAACGTTCATCTTCTTCCCCGTACGCCGCCCTCCAACTCCGGCAGTGTAACATCCCAAATTTGTAACCCAGTGTTATTAGTCAAAAATTGTGGGCCAACAAAAACTTTTGTTACTTTATGAGTGCTTGCTTGTGTTGTTTGTTTGATTGTTGTTTGAATTGGAAGAAAAGAAAAGAAATATAATAAAACTAAAGTGACAAGTGTCACCCTAAAAACTCCAAGTAAGTTTCAAAATTTCTTCCAAATAAAAATCCAGTGGAGAGGAGTGACCTCTCTCATTCCATTCTTATTTCTTTTTCCCTCTAATTCTATTTCCAAAATTATTCCAAAATTCTATTTTCAATTTCCAAATGTTTCTTGAACTTTGGAAAATCCTCAAGAACACCATGATGCACTTCCAGAATAAATATTCCAGTGGTACCACAAACCTTGGAAAAATATTTGGAAGCAAATCATGAAAAGAATTTTCAAAATTTCAAATTTGGTTTTGGTTCGGGAATTAGATCGAACACTTGTTGAGCACCACTGTGTTCTTCTTCAACCCGAAAATCAACTCCAAAATTGGAGCTCGATTTCGTGTAATTGAGCATCCCCGCGACCTCCATTCACCCCTCTCACCTCACTCCACCGACGGAGGTCGATTGGACGTGCTCATTGACCTCAGAGGAGGCAGGCCAGTGGCGCCACGCCATGGCGGCCATGGCGAGCTGCCGCTCGGGTCACCTCCGTGGAGGAGGCAGGCGCGACGCCGAGGCGACGCCACGCCGTGCCCGCCACACCACCCTTCCACTCCTTCACCTGCACGACGAGACAGCACCGCCGCAGAGGGCCGCTTGCGTGCTCACCTTCCGTGCCCACGCGCGCGACGCACGCCGCGCGACGCCGTGGTCAACTACACACACCGCACTGCCCCCACCTTGCCCCTCTTGCCATCTCTGCTCCGCCACCACGCCACGAGCACCACAGACCCCTCTGGAGCACCCCAACGCAACCGACCCGTCCCTAGCGCACGCGTCCGTGCCGCCGTACGCCATGGCGAGCAGCGCACGCCACCGCAGCTTCACGCGCCACCCCTGATCCCTCCCGACCAGCCGACCGTTCCAGAAGCTGCCCAAAGCTCTCCGCAACCCCGTGGACAACCCCTCTGGACCCAGCTCCCCTCGAGCACTCGCTGCACCACGTCCACGGCGAGCCCGAGCTCGCCGATAAAAGGCCACCCCGCACCCGTGCTTCCACCCCGCCTCACACCTCACTCTCGCACTCTCCACTCACTCAGTGCACCGCCAGGAGGGCGGAGCCCCTGCATCCCAGCCTCTGCTGCCCAGGAGCTCCCTCGAGGTTCCGCCGGAGAAGAAGGTGGGCGACGCTCACGGCCGAGCCGCGCTGCTCTCTCCCCCTCTCTTCTCTGCCTCTCCCTAGCCTCCCCATTACACCCTCGTTCACCCGCCGTGTTTTGGCTGTGTTTCGTGCACAGCAGCGCCGCGGAGGGATCGCCGGAGTTGCAGGCCGTGACGGAGGGAGTACAGCGGCTCGCCGTCGACGATTCACGCCGCCCCAGCACGCACCACTCCGCCCAGACGTCCGCACGAGCCTCCGCCGTCGATCTGCACCATCTCCGCGTCCACCCGAGCCCCTAGGTGAGCTATCCGTGCTCGCCACCGTCGCCGGCGCGGCGGCGCCGCCCAGTTATGGTCGTCGCCGTTCGCGGCCTCTATGCGCCGTTGGATCTAGATCCAACGGCAGCATACCCGTTCGTTAAGTCAGTCGCTGACAAACTGGCCCCACCCGTCAGCATTTTAATAATTTTCCCGCGCACACTGAGTCACTGACCGAAGGGCCCCACCTGTCATGGTTTTAAACATTATCCAGAGAATTAGGTTTTTCGAATTTAAATCTCTTCTGAAATCCAGTACTGGACCCAACTTTGAAATTCAATAACTCGAGTTCTAGGAATCCAAATAAATCAAACTCAAATGTTCTGGAAAGCTTGTGAAAATATTTAACTCACTAAAGTGGTCTCATCTCTTTTAAACAAATAATAAAAACGTATTAATAAAAATGCTCCAGAAGGTTTTAAACACTAAACCATTTGTTTCTGGAGTATATTAATCCAATTGACTTGAAACAATTTTGGTAGACTTGTATTGGATCTTTAGCTCCCCAATTTTGGTAGAATTAATTGGGTAGTGTAAAATCCTTAGCCTTGGTTGAACTTCAGTGCACCCTTCTGCACTAAACAATTAGTGTGAACTGTTGGTAGATCCAATTGGTCTAAAACCAATTTTGTTAGGTCACACTCAACCAAGGTTAGATACCCCTAAAAGGATTTAATTTTTGGAGCAACCAAATTTGTTTGGTAGCTAAAACTTGTTTAAAACCCTTCTGAACTAAAACAGATGTGTAGGGAGTTTTGTAACTCCAAATGATCCCAAACCAATTGGGTGATCTTCTACACACCAGTAGCTATCCATAGAATTTTAGTTTGAATTTTTGTGACAAACATAGATTAAATGGTGAATTAATTAGTGTACAACTAGTTTCTGCCTTAGTTTGAAATTAATTAAATAAAGTTTAATTCAATCAATTTGAAACCACCTTGTGTTGCTTGATGTGTGCAGTAGCTATGTGTAGCAATTGTGATGTTGTGATGATGTTGAGTTAGTATAGTAATTGTTTGTATCGCTTGTTTGACGTTAGACGAAAACGCTGCCGGAGTCTTCGAGGAAGGGGAGTACTTTGATCAGCAGGAACAAGACCCCGAGAACTTTGCTGAGCAAGGCAAGCTACTTCACTGAGCTTGCATTTATATACCTCTATTTTAGTCTCAAGAGTTGTTCAAAGGAAACAATGAGTTTTGGAAAAACCCCCTTTTTACAAACTACCGGAAAAACTATTTTGCCACCTTGTGTAGAAGTATAAGGTAGTTATTTAAAACTATAGGATGGGAAAAACAATGTTTTCTTGAAACTCCTTTGAAAGTACTTGGATAGACCTGCCGGAAGGTCGGTGCTCAGTTGAAGAAGGATGGTGTTGTTTTGAGAAAAATGCACATTGTGTCCTAGTACTATGACTACCAGCCAAACTGTGCGACCACATTTACCCACATATGGGCAAGGGCGTAGTCATATAATTTGCTCGTGTTAGTACTGGATACCTCAACAACGAGGAGACCTCGTTCCATGAGGGGATGGTTGGTGACCTACCCCCTGACCTGGGTCCTCTTCATTGAAGTCTACCGGAGCCGGTATGAACATGTCGGAGGAAGAGGATTGAAGGGCTCCCTTGGGTCCGCCGGGCAGAACTACGAGTCCCACACTTAGTTTCTGAGGATTTGAGTGTCGATGGAAAGTGTCGTAGGCAGGGTCCTATACTAGCATGAGCAAAGGACAGGCTATGGCCGGGAACTCAACTTCGCATACCTCTGGTATGGCGGGACGTGGCTGACACGATGAGTGACCGGATGGGTGTGGGAAAAGCGTACTACCTCTGCAGAGGGTAAAACTATTCGAATAGCCGAGTCCTCGGATATGGACAGTTGGAAGGCTGTCCTAAGACCATGTGCAAGTTTTGATAAAAGTGTTGAGTTTGGAAAGGAAGTTGAAATGGAAAGGGTATTTCGTACCTGTGCCATGAGTTGGTTTGAGGTAGCGACGTGCTTGGTATCATGTTGAGAATGGACAGAAGGAGGTGGAGTTTCGGAAAAACAGTCAAAATGATGTTTTCTTATAAGATAGCTATATTCTCTTCTCACCCCTTTTCAATAAAGATTTTGGAGAGTTTTTAAACAAAAGTTTTTAAAAGTAAAACTAGTTCTAGCGCTTACTCAAGTTGGGGTAGTTTGCGAGTACAATCAAATGTACTCATATTGGTTTCGTCCCTGGCTATTGTCTTAGCCAGATTTCGAGGAGCCCTACGTTGAAGAGGAGTTTGGCGACGTCTATGCGAACTAAGATCTTCATAAGTCAGCTGCCTGTCGGGTGTTGTCGAGATGGTTTAGCCCTACTACCGTAGCTTCCGCTGAATAAAGATGATTGGCCCTTGAAGGCACCTATGTATAATTAGGCCTGTATGGCCAGGTTTGTAAGACTTTAAACTCGGTATTGTATGGATGTAAACTTTGATTCAGTTCGGATTATGTGCAACGACAGACTGATCACGGGATCGTTGTGTTAAGCATAATCGGGTATTTCGGACGGCTAGTCCGGGGTCCCCACAGAGCTGGTATCAGAGCCATCCTGACTTTAGGAGACTTAGTTAGCATGGGCGTTAGTAGGAGTTACAAAGTTAATTTAAAACAAGGAAGTGAAGTATTTTCGAAAATTTCTTATCTCCCCAACCCCCCCTATTTATTTAAAACCCTACACTCATTAAGAGTAATCTTTTCTTGAACCTTAAAATTTTGCACACTTACTCCATTAAGTTTACATTTGTACCATGTCTTAACTAACTTAAAATTTTGCTTAAACTTGTAGATGGCACCCAACGTCTCCGAGTTCGTCCAAGTTAGGAAGGACGGCCTGCTGATGTTCGAGCAGGACTTGTACGAGTTGAGCCAGATTTTGGGACGCCCTGTTCCAGAGTTTGAGGGAACTCAGGTCGATTCCCTCGGTGATGGGAACCTGTCCTGGCTCATCAAGTCGTCCGTCCGAGGCAGGATTCAGCCACCCCGTTCCAAGGATTTGGTCTACTCCACGATGGACACTACTTGGGTTGACGGTCTGACCCGAGTTATGCAGAGGCTGCTAGCCCGCCTTTGTGAGGAGCACAAGGACGAGCTGATTGGCACTCGTTTCCAGTACTTTGGGAGACGTGACGATGAGGGAAACCCCACCTACCCCGCACAGCACACTCTCTTCGGCGAGTACATCACCGACATGGAGGTGCTACTTCACGACACTCAGGAGAACCTGCGCGACGCTAGACTCAAGGTTCACTTCCAGCGTAGCTCCCTCGACGATGCCCGAGTCCGTGAGAACCAGCTAAAGTGGGAGAATGACAACCTCCGTTTGAAGCTGGCCCGTCAGAGGAGGACTATCGTCAGGCTCCGCAAGACGGTAGCAGAGCAGAACGAGATGATAGACGAGATGGAGCAGCAGGCGAACGAGATGGAGGAGGAGGGCGAGGATCTCCGCAAGGAGAACAGTGCCTTCATCAGCGATGATGAGGACTACTTAGAGGAGATGGACTATGGGGAGGAGGACGACGAGGAGGAGTTAGTTGACGAGGAGGAGGAGCCGTCTGAGCCAGTTCTCGAGGAGGAGGATCCCGAGGAGCCACCCTACGACTCAGACGTTGAGATCGTCGAGCCTGAGGTTCCACCTCAGTAGTTGAGCGACGAGAGCACTACCTTAGGACTGTGTCGACCCCCCCCTATGCGAGTAGAGTGTGTGTGATGGTTCCTAGTGAAACCATGTTGTATGTACATTAGGTGTAGGATGTTGTAAGCTTGTTGTGTGAACTCCTTGATGTGATGTTTGTGTTGAATAAAAAAAATGATGGTCTTGTTTGACGAAGTGATTTATCAACCACTCCCTTCGTGACTTTATCGTTACCTCCTTAGCCAAAGCCTTTTTGCTTTGCCTCTTATATCTTATCTATTCCAGGATGACGAACACTCGCCACAACCAGCACGCGACACCACCACCCCCGCCGGAACCAACCGCTGCCCAACTGCTTGCGATCATCATGGAGGATCGCCAAGCTGCTCGAGAGGAGCGCCAAGCTCATCTCGCCGCCCTGCAGCAACTTGCCGCTGCCCACGCCAACCAGAACCACAATGGTGGCAATGGTAATGGCGACGAGGGTGGAAACCAGCGCTCTACCCTGAGTGACTTCCAGAAGACCACACCACCTACCTATTCCAAGGGACTTCACCCCCTGGAAGCGGATGACTGGCTCCGCACCATTGAGAACGACCTGGAAGTTGCCTCGGTGGGAGAGAATGAGAAGGTCCTGTATGCTACCCACTACCTTGCTGGACCTGCAAGAGCTTGGTGGGAACTACCAAGACCCTCCAGCACGGGTCATGTCATTACCTGGGAGGAGTTCAAGGACAAATTCCGCAAGAAGTTCATCTCTAGCGGTCTTATCGAGAGGAAGAAGGATGAGTTCCGTAAGCTAAGGCAGGGAGGCAGAGATGTGGTCGGTTATCTGGATGAGTTTACCGATCTTGCTAGGTATGCTCCTGAAGATACCGACACGGAAAAGAAGAAGATGGAGCGCTTTCTGAATGGACTCCATGATGAGATGCAATGTGCCTTGGTTGTCCAGGACTTCCGTGATTTGGAGTCACTTGTGGACAAGGCCATTCAGCTGGAGACCAAGCGCAAGTCCATGTTTGAAGGTCGCAAGAGGAGGATGAATATTCAGGAAGGTTCCAGCAGCCAGAAGCCTCGCACCTTCCAGCCAGCACCCAAGCCAGTTTATCGATCACCCCAGCTCCACGTCCCAACTATCCCAACCGTCCCAACAACAACAACAACAACCACAACATGTCCCCCCCCAACCACCAACAACAACTACCACCCCAATGGCAACAATCGTCCCGGAGGAAACACCGGCACTTTTATCCCTACTGCCAGTGTTGTCTGCTTTGAATGCGGCAACAAGGGTCATTACTCCCGAGACTGCCCCAATCCCAAGAGGAATGCTCCGCCCCAATGCCCGCACCAATCTGGACAAGGCCGAATGGAATGGAAATGGCAAGAATGCTGCACCCCGTGGCAATGCTGCTGTTGCAAGAGGCCGTCTGAACCACATCAACACTGAAGAAGCCCAGGAAGCGCCAGATGTTGTGCTGGGTACGTTCCTTGTCAACTCAGTACCTGCAACTGTCCTGTTTGATTCTGGTGCTACCCATTCCTTTGTTACCAAGGAGTTTGTTGTTAAGGGAGGTCTAGTCGGGAGTCTCTTGTCCAAACCCCTACTTATACAAACCCCAGAGTTCCTAGTAGAGACCAAGCTGTTTTGTCCCGACGTCTCTCTTGAGATCAAAGGAGAAATTTCCAGCTGACTAATCATTCTAGGAACCCAAGGCATAGATGTCATTCTGGGCATGAATTGGTTAGCAAAGTATCATGGTCGTATCGACTGTGCCAGAAGAGCAGTATCTCTCACCACAGACCAAGGAACTGAAGTGGAGTATGCTCACAAGCCAACCAATCCAACCTGTTGTCATGAAGGCATAGCCCGACCACCTAGATGAGATCCGTGTGTCCACTATTCAAGGATGTTTTTCCGGAGGAATTGCCTGGTATGCCACCAGACCGGGATATTGAGTTCGTGATTGAACTTATTCCTGGAACATCCCCTATATCTCAGAGACCCTACCGGATGAATCCAGAAGAACTGGTGGAATTGAAGAAGCAGTTAGCTGATCAGCTCAGTAAAGGTTTGATTCGCCCAAGCGCATCACCTTGGGGATCACCTATCATCTTCGTGGACAAAAGAGACGGTACCACACGTCTGTGTGTGGATTATCGCAAGCTCAATGATGTAACCATCAAGAACAAGTACCCCCTGCCCAAGATCGAGGATCTGTTCGATCAGATGAACGGAGCCCGAGTCTTTTCTAAATCGATCTTCGGACGGGTTACCACCAGTTGAAGATTCGAGAGTCTGACATTCCCAAGACCGCCTTCACCACCCGGTACGGATTGTTTGAATACACCGTTATGTCCTTTGGCTTGACCAATGCCCCAGCTTATTTCATGAATCTCATGAATAAGATTTTCATGGAGTACCTCGACAAGTTCGTGGTTGTCTTCATCGATGATATCCTTATCTACTCCAAGACTGAAGAAGAGCATGCTGAACATCTGCGTTTGGTTTTGGAGACCCTCAGAGAACACAAACTGTATGCCAAACTTAGCAAGTGTGAATTTTGGCTAAGTGAAGTGGCATTCCTCGGACATGTTGTGTCTGCAGGAGGGATCTCTGTTGACCCCGAGAAAATCAAAGCCATTCTAGACTGGAAATCACCCACCAGTGTGACGGAAATCCGAAGTTTTCTCGGACTAGCCGGTTATTACCGCAAGTTCGTTGAAGGATTTTCCAGTATAGCCAAACCCATGACCCAGTTGTTGAAGAAAGATAAGAAGTTTGAATGGACCCAGAAGTGTGAAGACAGTTTCCAAGAACTGAAGAGGAGACTGACTTCAGCCCCAATCCTAGTCATGCCAGACGTCACCAAGAGTTTCGACGTGTATTGTGATGCTTCACGTCTCGGACTTGGTTGCGTTCTGATGCAAGAAGGAAAGGTGGTGTCGTACCTGTCTCGACAGTTGCGACCGCATGAAGAGAATTACCCAACCCATGACCTGGAGTTAGCAGCTGTGGTTTTTGCTTTGAAAACATGGCGACCCTACCTTGTGGGACATCGCTGTGAGGTCTATACAGATCACAAAAGCCTGAAGTATATTTTCACTCAAAAGGAGTTGAATCTGAGGCAAAGAAGGTGGATGGAATTGATTAAGGACTATGATGTCGGAATTCATTACCATCCCGGCAAGGCTAACGTAGTTGCCGATGCCTTGAGCCGGAAGCCATGCACCCTGAATACCCTAATCCAAGCAGAGCAGCCAACCTTATTTAAGGAGTTCGAAGATTTCGGACTTGAATTGGTTAGCCATGGATATCTTGCCAACCTAGAGTTAGCCCCAACCCTGTTGGACAAATCAAGAGGCCCAGAAGGTCATGAGAGTATCGAGGATTAAAAAAAGGTACCCTGACAAAGCACCTGGTTTTGCCATAGATGCTGAAGGAGTTCTGAGATTCAAAGGACGCCTATGTGTGCCCGATGATAAGGAACTTAAAGGTCTAATCCTGAAAGAAGCCCACGATACCCCATACTCGATCCATCCCGGAGGAACCAAGATGTACCAAGATCTTCGTGAGAGGTTTTGGTGGCATGGAATGAAGCGGGAAATTGGATCTTTCGTGGCCAAGTGTGATAATTGTCAGCGAGTCAAAGCAGAGCATCAGCGCCCTGCCGGATTGCTCCAACCCCTCAAGACCCCCGAGTGGAAATGGGATGAAATTGGAATGGATTTTATCACCGGACTTCCTAGGTCAAACCGAGGCCATGACTCAATTTGGGTCATCGTTGATCGGCTGACCAAAGTTGCCCATTTTATCCCCGTCAAGACCACATACACCGGGGCCCAGTTAGCAGATTTATATATGTCCCGGATAGTAAGCCTACACGGAGTTCCCCAGAGAATTGTATCTGACAGAGGCACGCAGTTTACCTCACGGTTCTGGAAAGCTCTTCATGAAGCCCTCGGAACACACTTATCTTTCAGCACAGCCTATCACCCCCAGACTGGAGGACAGACCGAGCGAGTAAACCAGATTCTGGAAGATATGCTTCGTGCATGTGTCCTAGCCTATGGCTCTAAATGGGAAGATTGCCTTCCATTTGCAGAGTTTTCCTATAACAATAGTTATCAGTCCAGTCTGCAAATGGCCCCATTTGAAGCACTTTACGGCAAGAAGTGTCGTACACCTTTGAACTGGTCCGAGACAGAAGGAAAAGTATTTGGACCAGACACCCTCCGTGAAGCCGAGGAACAAGTCCAACTTATCCGTGAACGTCTCAAAACTGCTCAATCCCGTCAGAAAAGTTATGCTGATCCCAAGCGTCGTGATGTCACCTTTCAACCTGGAGATTTTGTCTATCTTCGGGTGACACCACTCAAAGGGATGCAACGTTTCCATGTCAAAGGAAAGTTGGCACCCAGATATATTGGACCTTTTAAGATTCTTGCCCGTCGCGGAGAAGTAGCCTATCAGTTAGAGTTGCCCCCAGAATTATCGGAATTTCATGACGTCTTCCACATTTCTCTGCTCCGGAAGTGTCTTGAAGTTCCTGACCAGCCCGATGTTTTCAAGAACATTGACCACCACTCCATTGACCTGAACCATGATCTGACTTATCGTGAGAGACCGGTCAAAATCTCGACGAAGATATTCGTCTCACCCGGAGGAACAAGATCAAGTTTTATAAAGTCCAGTGGACTAATCACTCTGAAGAGGAAGCAACTTGGGAACGCGAGGACTATCTTAGAAGCGAGTTTCCCAACCTCTTTAGCACCCAAGCCTAGCCAATCTCGGGACGAGATTTATCCTAAGGGGGGAAGGATCTGTAACATCCCAAATTTGTAACCCAGTGTTATTAGTCAAAAATTGTGGGCCAACAAAAACTTTTGTTACTTTATGAGTGCTTGCTTGTGTTGTTTGTTTGAATTGTTGAAAAAAAAAGAAAAGAAATAAAATAATAAAACTAAAGTGACAAGTGTCACCCTAAAAACTCCAAGTAAGTTTCAAAATTTCTTCCAAATAAAAATCCAGTGGAGAGGAGTGACCTCTCTCATTCCATTCTTATTTCTTTTTCCCTCTAATTCTATTTCCAAAATTATTCCAAAATTCTATTTTCAATTTCCAAATGTTTCTTGAACTTTGGAAAATCCTCAAGAACACCATGATGCACTTCCAGAATAAATATTCCAGTGGTACCACAAACCTTGGAAAAATATTTGGAAGCAAATCATGAAAAGAATTTTCAAAATTTCAAATTTGGTTTTGGTTCGGGAATTAGATCGAACACTTGTTGAGCACCACTGTGTTCTTCTTCAACCCGAAAATCAACTCCAAAATTGGAGCTCGATTTCGTGTAATTGAGCATCCCCGCGACCTCCATTCACCCCTCTCACCTCACTCCACCGACGGAGGTCGATTGGACGTGCTCATTGACCTCAGAGGAGGCAGGCCAGTGGCGCCACGCCATGGCGGCCATGGCGAGCTGCCGCTCGGGTCACCTCCGTGGAGGAGGCAGGCGCGACGCCGAGGCGACGCCACGCCGTGCCCGCCACACCACCCTTCCACTCCTTCACCTGCACGACGAGACAGCACCGCCGCAGAGGGCCGCTTGCGTGCTCACCTTCCGTGCCCACGCGCGCGACGCACGCCGCGCGACGCCGTGGTCAACTACACACACCGCACTGCCCCCACCTTGCCCCTCTTGCCATCTCTGCTCCGCCACCACGCCACGAGCACCACAGACCCCTCTGGAGCACCCCAACGCAACCGACCCGTCCCTAGCGCACGCGTCCGTGCCGCCGTACGCCATGGCGAGCAGCGCACGCCACCGCAGCTTCACGCGCCACCCCTGATCCCTCCCGACCAGCCGACCGTTCCAGAAGCTGCCCAAAGCTCTCCGCAACCCCGTGGACAACCCCTCTGGACCCAGCTCCCCTCGAGCACTCGCTGCACCACGTCCACGGCGAGCCCGAGCTCGCCGATAAAAGGCCACCCCGCACCCGTGCTTCCACCCCGCCTCACACCTCACTCTCGCACTCTCCACTCACTCAGTGCACCGCCAGGAGGGCGGAGCCCCTGCATCCCAGCCTCTGCTGCCCAGGAGCTCCCTCGAGGTTCCGCCGGAGAAGAAGGTGGGCGACGCTCACGGCCGAGCCGCGCTGCTCTCTCCCCCTCTCTTCTCTGCCTCTCCCTAGCCTCCCCATTACACCCTCGTTCACCCGCCGTGTTTTGGCTGTGTTTCGTGCACAGCAGCGCCGCGGAGGGATCGCCGGAGTTGCAGGCCGTGACGGAGGGAGTACAGCGGCTCGCCGTCGACGATTCACGCCGCCCCAGCACGCACCACTCCGCCCAGACGTCCGCACGAGCCTCCGCCGTCGATCTGCACCATCTCCGCGTCCACCCGAGCCCCTAGGTGAGCTATCCGTGCTCGCCACCGTCGCCGGCGCGGCGGCGCCGCCCAGTTATGGTCGTCGCCGTTCGCGGCCTCTGTGCGCCGTTGGATCTAGATCCAACGGCAGCATACCCGTTCGTTAAGTCAGTCGCTGACAAGCTGGCCCCACCCGTCAGCATTTTAATAATTTTCCCGCGCACACTGAGTCACTGACCGAAGGGCCCCACCTGTCATGGTTTTAAACATTATCCAGAGAATTAGGTTTTTCGAATTTAAATCTCTTCTGAAATCCAGTACTGGACCCAACTTTGAAATTCAATAACTCGAGTTCTAGGAATCCAAATAAATCAAACTCAAATGTTCTGGAAAGCTTGAGAAAATATTTAACTCACTAAAGTGGTCTCATCTCTTTTAAACAAATAATAAAAACGTATTAATAAAAATGCTCCAGAAGGTTTTAAACACCAAACCATTTGTTTCTGGAAATATATAAGTCCAAATGACTTGGAACAAATTTTGGTAGCTTTGTATTGGAAACCTTTAGCTCCCCAATTTTGGTAGAATTAATTGGGTAGTGTAAAATCCTTAGCCCTTGGTTGAACTTCAGTGCACCCTTCTGCACTAAAACAATTAGTGTGAACTGTTGGTAGATCCAATTGGTCTAAAACCAATTTTGTTAGGTCACACTCAACCAAGGTTAGATACCCCTAAAAGGATTTAATTTTTGGAGCAACCAAATTTGTTTGGTAGCTAAAACTTGTTTAAAACCCTTCTGAACTAAAACAGATGTGTAGGGAGTTTTGTAACTCCAAATGATCCCAAACCAATTGGGTGATCTTCTACACACCAGTAGCTATCCATAGAATTTTAGTTTGAATTTTTGTGACAAACATAGATTAAATGGTGAATTAATTAGTGTACAACTAGTTTCTGCCTTAGTTTGAAATTAATTAAATAAAGTTTAATTCAATCAATTTGAAACCACCTTGTGTTGCTTGATGTGTGCAGTAGCTATGTGTAGCAATTGTGATGTTGTGATGATGCTTGAGTTAGTATAGTAATTGTTTGTATCGCTTGTTTGACGTTAGACGAAAACGCTGCCGGAGTCTTCGAGGAAGGGGAGTACTTTGATCAGCAGGAACAAGACCCCGAGAACTTTGCTGAGCAAGGCAAGCTACTTCACTGAGCTTGCATTTATATACCTCTATTTTAGTCTCAAGAGTTGTTCAAAGGAAACAATGAGTTTTGGAAAAACCCCCTTTTTACAAACTACCGGAAAAACTATTTTGCCACCTTGTGTAGGAGTATAAGGTAGTTATTTAAAACTATAGGATGGGAAAAACAATGTTTTCTTGAAACTCCTTTGAAAGTACTTGGATAGACCTGCCGGAAGGTCGGTGCTCAGTTGAAGAAGGATGGTGTTGTTTTGAGAAAAATGCACATTGTGTCCTAGTACTATGACTACCAGCCGATAACCTGTGCGACCACATTTACCCACATATGGGCAAGGGCGTAGTCATATAATTTGCTCGTGTTAGTACTGGATACCTCAACAACGAGGATGACCTCGTTCCATGAGGGGATGGTTTGGTGACCTACCCCCTGACCTGGGTCCTCTTCATTGAAGTCTACCGGAAGCCGGTATGAACATGTCGGAGGAAGAGGATTGAAGGGCTCCCTTGGGTCCGCCGGACAGAACTACGAGTCCTCACACTTAGTTTCTGAGGATTTGAGTGTCGATGGAAAGTGTCGTAAAGGCAGGGTCCTATACTAGCATGAGCAAAGGACAGACTATGGCCGGGAACTCAACTTCGCATACCTCTGGTATGGCGGGACGTGGCTGACACGATGAGTGACCGGATGGGTGTGGGAAAAGCGTGCTACCTCTGCAGAGGGTAAAACTATTCGAATAGCCGAGTCCTCGGATATGGACAGTTGGAAGGCTGTCCTAAGACCATGTGCAAGTTTTGATAAAAGTGTTGAGTTTGGAAAGGAAGTTGAAATGGAAAGGGTATTTCGTACCTGTGCCAATGAGTTGGTTTGAGGTAGCGACGTGCTTGGTATCATGTTGAGAATTGGACAGAAGGAGGTGGAGTTCCGGAAAAACAGTTAAAATGATGTTTTCTTATAAGATAGCTATATTCTACTTCTCACCCCTTTTCAATAAAGATTTTGGAGAGTTTTTAAACAAAAGTTTTTAAGAAGTAAAACTAGTTCTAGCGCTTACTCAAGTTGGGGTAGTTTGCGAGTACAATCAAATGTACTCATATTGGTTTCGTCCCTGGCTATTGTCTTAGCCAGATTTCGAGGAGCCCTACGTTGAAGAGGAGTTCGGCGACGTCTATGCGAACTAAGATCTTCATAAGTCAGCTGCCTGTCGGGTGTTGTCGAGATGGTTTAGCCCTACTACCGTAGCTTCCGCTGAATAAAGATGATTTGGCCCTGAAGGCACCTATGTATAATTAGGCCTGTATGGCCAGGTTTGTAAGACTTTAAACTCGGCATTGTATGGATGTAAACTTTGGTATTCAGTTCGGATTATGTGCAACGACAGACTGATCACGGGATCGTTGCGTTGAGCATAATCGGGTATTTCGGACAGCTAGTCCGGGGTCCCCACAGGCAGCCACGCCGCCGGCCGCATCCCGAGCCGCACCCACCTCCGTGTCCCACATGTCCTCCCCTCATGCGCCCGCTCGGGGCAGCGCCGCCGTCCGCAGACCCACCTGGCTCACGCCGCCCTCCATCTCCGGCGAGAACGCCGACTCCGCGCACCCCAGCATCGGCTTCGTGGCGCGCCCTCCGTGAGCTCCGGCGGCGCGAGGGAGAAGGGGCCAACCGCGTGGCAGCGAGCCCTACGCGAGGGAGAAGGGGCCACGGGTCGCTGGTGAAGTTGACCTGCAATCTCAGGATGGAGTTGAAGATCCCGTGCTCCAATTCTGTTCGCACCAAATCAGTCTTTTGGTTCAGCTCAGGCAATGGCAAAATCAAGCGAGAGAAGAGAAGAAGCTTAATTACCTTTCCGCCATTTCGGGACGCCGCAGAGCAGGATGTAGAGCATGACGCCGACGTTCCAGATTTCGGCCTCGGGCCCATAGCTGCGCTTGAGCACCTCAGTCGCGATGTAGTACGCGCTGCCGACGATGTCCCTGACACCTTCCCTTCCTTGAAAAAGACGGAGAGGTCGGTGGCCTTGAGCGGCGCGTGCTTGTCCTTGATGAGCAGCAAGAAGTTCTCGGTCTTGAGGTCTCGGTGGATGACGCCCATGGAGTGGCAGGTGTGGATGATCCCCAAGATGGTGCGCAGCAGCGACGCCGCGGCGCGCTCCGTGTAGTGGCCCTTGGCGATGATCCGGTCGAAGAGCTCGCCGGCCGGTGGGAAATTTTGCAGGAGTGCGGCGAGAGCAGGGCTGGTGGGGAATTTGCCTGACGGGTGGCCCCAGGGCACTACTTTTTGCAGTATGACCCTTCCAATATAACACCAAGGTGTTTTGTCAACATTTCCGGTCAATAACGGGATGATGTGGCCTGCTTGTGACCAAAGTGCACATATTTGTTCAGTTGTGTGACCCGTTATACACGTTTTTCAGATGTGTGACTTAAGTGCACATGCGAGACGAGTTGTGTGACCGCCAGTGCAATTAACTCCACTGATTCATGATATGGCAAGTGTTTTTTATTCATCAAGGTTGAGGTACATGTGATGCGACTGATCATATATATACAGATTAGCAAGAAAGGACAATACTTTCTGTGCATAAGTTACACTGTTAATTTAACATTGTGCTATGAAATGTTGGAGCTACTATCATTTATTTATTTCTGCTCAACATAGATGGAAGAATAGATTTCCAGCAGTTTTGTTTTCACCAGTAAATCTAGCTAGGCTTCTTTGCATCAATATGGTATATTTATATTAATTATATCTTCCAGGGCGCCTTTACTGAAAAGCCTTCATCTCACTGGAGGCCATTGTATCTTCTTGAATGGAGAATTCGCAAACAACATAAAGAAGCTTAATCTGCTTGAGGAGCTCACGCTTGTTTACTGCTATGCTGATGAAGAAGCGTTGAAACTTGTGGCAAAAGTGTGCCCAAACCTGAAGCATTTCAGGCTTCTCCAGCCGATTCGGTGTACCTCCTATCGTATTAAGCATGATGTTGACGATCGAAAAGCATTTGCAATCGCGAGGATGCACGGGCTACGTTCCTTGGAACTTGTCGGGGATTATCTCGGCAATGGAGGCCTGACAGCGATCATCGCGAACTGCCCTCACCTGGACTATCTTAAAATGCGTGATTGCGACAATATCAACATGGATTATAACCTAACAGCCAAGTGTGCCCGGATCTTCTTGGATTACTATGAGTACTCTCCTCCATCTTCACCGGGTAGCTGTTGCAGTTCTTCGGATTCTTGGTTTTCTGATTTTGGAGACTATGACGATTACCATGACCTTTCTCTCTATTCTTACCTTGGTGACGATATTGACGGTGCCGATTTTGAGGAGCATGAAAGTATTCTTGACATCAAGCACATGCGTAGGTACCTGAGCTAATGTAATGCGTAGATCTCGATGTTCCGTTGTGAGTGACGGAATGCTTGTGAATTTATTTCCTTCTCAAGTGTATGCACATGTTGTGTTGCTTCATTCCAGACGAAATTTTGACTTTTTCTTAATGATGTTTAATGTCTAGGCTGTGGTGTGTGTAAGATCTGACCGTCCTTTTATATGTCATCCTTTGAAATAAAAAAGTCTCGACCATCTTTTCCTTCATTTCGCAAGAACAAATGTAGCAAACAAACAAGTGTACGTAATGATGATAATGAGCTTCGTAACATCATCCAACTCCGTGTATGTAATCTATATCTAACTAGCAAACGTGCCCGTGCGCTGCTACGGGCTGACATTTATTAAATACACTTCTATTTGACTAAGCACAACCCATGGTCGGCCAGCTTCCTTCGTGTCTCCGACGACTATCAATGCCTTCATGATCAAAGATGGCGCCCTTGTGTCACGCAGCAACTACGGACCGACGGCTACTACTTCGGTGCCACATTCAGCAAAAAGATATTCTTCAGTTTCACCAATGTTGAGTTGAGTTCCAATTCACTCAAGATGGCAACAAATGCAGCCACGCCGGCGCCGCTCAGCCCGAAGCATCTGCTTCGATGGGAAATCTGCGAGTGGGGGAGTAGCAGGAGGACGGAGAGAGGGCGGCGACTCTTACGTCATCCAATCGGGAGTGGGGTGGACGCAGATCAGTCTATGTTGCCCGATCGAAGCCCGTCCCTGCTTGGTTTGCCCAGCTGCCCCTAATCCATCAATTAGTCTAGCAAGATCGATGCTGCTGCTGGACAGCTTGTTCCGCACCGCCACATGCTCTCTGCCCGTGCGTTGCAAAGGGTATAACATCAGGCATCTTAGGTTTGAAATATATCATGATTTTTGTTGTGTAATTATACAAATATAACTAAAAAATTGGTTCTCTCAAATTTTAATCATCTTACACGTTTCACTATACAACAATCCTTTAACAGTTAAAAGAAAAGCACATCTTACTTTCCAACATTTTGCTTTGCATCATGGATATCCAACAATTGAAACGTCATAAGCAGATAAGCTACCTATTATTATTTTAATCTTCTTTTGAAACAAAACGAGGCAAATTGCCTCATTATATTTAAAAATGTAGGAGAAAATGGACCGGTTAATTAACGGGAACCGGCCTAAATCCGGTACAAACACCTTATTACATTGCATGGGAAACCAGTAATAAATCTTGTCGAATCGCCAAAGCATGCATTCAGCCGATTTCACATAAGCCCAACGTTAACAAACTTCTTCAGAATTACTTGCATTCCTTCCTCATAGCTTGAGGCGACCATTTCTTACCTGCATGCAAACAAACAAAGGATAAGAACTACAAGATCCAAAACTCGTACCATTACCACCGTCCTGATTGTTAAGTATCGACATCCATATGCATTTGGTACCATCCTCTAATTAGACAGGAACCAGCATAGTACTGATGCAAAGAGGGCATCCGTCATCCACAGCCAACAAACAAAAACCTGCAGCAGCATCTTTACAACAAACAAGAGAAACATCAGCCTCCAGCATGTATTAGCAGAGAAATTTGAGACACACAAAGCTGAGAGGAAGCTACGGAGCCTACTTCAGGTTCATGGACAAAATTACTCCTTTGAGTAATTAGAACAAACATCTCAAGTGCCTAAATCACACACATCTCAATTGCTTGATCAATACCGAAGAGTTCCAATAAATTCTCTGTCTAAAATCAGCACAAATCATTTGCATCATCGGAGCTCAACTAAAATCTTTCATAAAGGAATTAAAAAATCAGTCAACTACACTGAACTTCACCCCAAATCCTGATGCAGAAAGGCTGTATTAGTACACTGTCAAACCTGAACAATATTTCCAGTAGAATAAACGACACAAATGTGGACGCTACGCCCAAATCCAGATGGAATCCTTATCAGTTGTATGGATACCCGATTAACGATTCATCGAATTCGGTTTCGCTGCAAGGAATCATCCCATTTCGACCAACTAAAACGAAACACCTAGCGACAGTAAAGAAAATCTAGGGTTGAGGAAAAGGCACCACAAGCCAGGCGACGGGAAGCGGGGAGGCGGCGGGGGATAACTGGGCGCGGCCATGATTACCGATTACTTGAGGACGAGGCGCGTGCGGCGCATGAACTGCTCGCGCATCTGCTTGCGGCGGCGGTTGGGGAGGTTGTCGCGCGGGATGGCAAAGCGCTCGCGGTGCGGCACGCCCTCCCCGATCTCGTGCAGCTCCCCGTCCACCGCCCACCACTCCGACTTCTCCCGCCGCCCTTCTGCGACCATCGCGCGCCGGCGGCCGCCCCTTCCTTCCCGCGGGTGCAGCGCCGCCGCCCCTTCTGCGCTCTACTCCACCGCCCCTCCAGCGGTGCCGCCCCGGCGCGGGACCTTGGCCGCCGCCTCCTCCTGCCCGCGCGCCGGCGGCGGCCGTCCTCCTCCTCCCCTCGCACCGGCGGCGGCCGTCCTCCTCCCATCGCGCCGGCCGAGCGCCTCCTCCTCCCCTCACGGGCTGTGGAATGCAGGGAAATTTACCTATTTGTCAAGTGTTTTTCAGTAAAACGGCGCGACGCAGCCTCCTCTACCCTATGGACTGCGGGTTAATTTTCCAATTTGTCAGGGGGTTTTCTGTAAAACGTCGCGACGGCTTCATTCCAGACGAAATTTTGACTTTTTCTTAATGATGTTTAATGTCTAGGCTGTGGAGTGTGTAAGATCTGACCGTCCTTTTATATGTCATCCTTTGAAATAAAAAAGTCTCGACCATCTTTTCCTTCATTTCGCAAGAACAAATGTAGCAAACAAACAAGTGTACGTAATGATAATAATGAGCTTCGTAACATCATCGCCGGTGGCGGCGTGCCGCAGCACCTCCACCTGCGGCGCCCACATCTTCAGCACCATGCCCCTGTCTCGCGTCCTCTCCAAGAACCCCTCGGGGAGCAGCGCGTCCAGATCCGGCGCCGGCTGCGGCATGTAAAATTTGGCCGGGTCAACGGGCGGGCTCCGCACGACCCACAGGAAGCGGTGGCCGGAGTTCTCGAGTCCATGCGCGATCGCCTTCAGCTGCGCCGCCGAAACGGCGCCCATGCTCCCGCATCTGCCCCCGCCGCCCAGAGCAGTCTTGACTGGTCCGTCTCCCGCCACCGGATCCCGCTGCTCCGCATCCTTCCCCGTCCAGCCGGAGCTGCTGCTGCCCGGTCGGCCGCCGTTGGATTCCCCGCCTCCGACCTCGGCCCCCGGAAATCGCGCCGCCACGCGCTCCTCTTCCATCCTCGTTCGACTTCGCTCGCCTAGATGGGCAGATGAGGAAAGGATAGGAAGGTCGGGAAGAAAACGTTTCAGAATATTTTTGACGGAAGGACTGCGGGTTGAGCAGTATTGGAAGAAATCCTAGTGCCGGATGGTAGTCGCGGTGGGTGAAGCGAGCAATCCCCACGGCAACAACGGGTTTACTGGGTAGCAGGCAGGCAGGCAACGACCTTGGCGGGTCGGGGTAGGAGAGATCAGAGGAGGATGAGGAAGGCGCACCTGGTGTATAACCAAAGCATCACGCAATTTGTTGAAATAAATTCAGTTGAGGGCCCGCCTGGAACGTCGGGAGGAATTACGGAACCGGCTAGTTTCCGGAGCTGTTTTGTATTTTTAGCCGGACCTCCGCTGCTCCGTAATTCTGCACGATCGTACTAGATTCCAATCGGGGCCTGGGGATAGTTTTTATACTCATCTTTCTACTCAAGCTTTTCAACAGCTACAGATTCTTATGCAAGGACACTGAGATTTTTTTTTTTGAAAGACCTAGCAATTGCTGGCCTTTTCATTTGATTAGGAAAAGTGCCCGTGCGTTGCAACGGTTTTAGAAAATAAAATAATGCATGTTCACAATCATGGAAAACTATATGTTTATTTTTTAAAGAATCTGTTTGAAATAGGGTTCGGCAATCACTGGCTTCGGTGGTACATAACCTCTATGTTATCATGAGAAGTCGTTCTTTAGTGGTTTGTGGTGTACTTTTTGGTAGCCGGGGTGGTTGTGCGTGTCCCTGCAACGGTCGTGTTACATGACAGTTGACGAGAGTGATTGCAGCGACGGACCTAGAATTTTGAGAATGGATATGTGACACCGGAAACTTGACAATCATATCAGAAAATTCCACTTGCATTTAATAAAAAGGATAAATCTCATGTCTTATTTAAAGAATCCACATGATTGAGGTACTCTTTTCATTACCCTGTACATGCTGAATCAATGAAAGTATTGGAGTCATGCCAGCAAGGCTGTGTTGGCCTCAGGCTCCACTTGTGTTTTGCCAAGATCACACGTCATTGAGATCGATCTGCGAAAGCTCATACCTCCAGCAGCTGAGCAGCCCATAAGGAAAAACGGACCTCTTACATCGATTACAACATCTTCTCTTCTCCCAATCGCGCCTGTCATGCTGCACAATGCCGATGACGCTGTCGAGATGACGGCCAGGGGCCAACGTCGTGTACGGCCGCATCGAGGAGCCTTCCACGCTAGGAAGCTCTTCTTCGCGGGCTCCGACTGCTCCCTCCGCATCTACTCCACCCCGCCCTCGCCGACGGCCGGACGGCGATATCCGTGGGGGCAGCGGCTGTGGCGTCGCGCGCTTTCTGTCATGGAGGCCAGCGCCAGCCAAGAAGTCCTCTCTGCCTCTCCGAGTGGGTCGCCCTCCACCGCCTCCCAGGCCCAGGGCTCGAGACCATCGCGATCGTCTGCAGGCCTGGGTCGTCTGATAATAGCTTGTTTCTCCATCACAACCTTCTCGCGCGACTGCCATACAGATGGGAGGGGAGATGGATATGAGTGAGGAGAGCGGAATATGCACTGTCCGGGCTCCTCGTCTCATCCGACCTGGACACAGGGACATGGCTGCCGTCCGGCCCGACCTGCAAATAGAGGCCATGGCTGCCTCGTGCAGCCAGCGTCCCGCTAGAGGACGAAATTCGTCAGTTGGAATCAGATATGAACTGTAAGATAATTGGTAAAACTCATCCACCACGTTATCAGATTGGGACAGACAACAAAGAAGGATCCATCGGTACACCTTAGATTCAACGAGAACTTGACCCAGAACAAAAAATAAATCACGAAAAAGGAAGATTAAGTGGTTAGGTCGGATCCAGTCTCCATGCCCAGATCTCGAGCCGCGCCTCCGCTTCTCTTGCTCGTTGATAGGCCAAGACAAGGGTGTATCGGTCTAGATAGATGCTACGATAGAAATTTGAGGCCGATCTGTACTTTTTATGTGTGTACATGATATGATTTCTGTGCTGTTTTCTATTTGCAAAACAGTTTTAGCCTGTGAACTACAACATGTAGTAACTTAGCAAAACCTCTCCCTCAAATTTCTTGCAGTACAAACCTCACTCAGATTTTATATCTTAAAATGAAACATGGAAAATTTTCATGCTATTTTATTTGATGATTTTTCGGTGTAATTTAGCAAAAAAAATCATGTAATGATTACATTGTCCATAAGACATTGTCCATAACTTTCTGCACGGGTATGACGTTTCGTACTTCTGGATGACCATGTTGCGAATAAAAATTCGATGTCAAGTGGTATTTTTTTTCTTCTTTCGAGCGGACTGTAATAAAGTGGAACACGTAAATGAACAAAACCTAAAGTGAAATTGTACCATATCTATGTGCTGATATAGTGAGTACCCAGAAGGTGCAAGTGACTGAATCATCCCCGTGGACTCCTCCCGCTGTTGGCTGGGACAAATTAAATACTGATGGATCCTTTGGATCAAATGGAGACGCGGGAGCAGGGATTATTGTTCGTGACCACAACGGTGAGATTCTTCTGTCTTCATGTCGGCAGCTCCTGCTATGCAAGGACCCTCTAGGTGCTGAACTTTTTGCTGTCAGAGAAGGTCTTTTGTTGGCTCTACATTGGTGCAATAATCCTCTTATCATTGAGACAGACTGTTTGGAGATTGTCAGCCTACTCAATAATAAGGAGATGGATCGATCGCCATATGCAATGATGATTGAAGAAATTAAAACTTTGCTGAAGATTCGTCAGTCTTGTATTACTCATGTTAAGCGATGTCAGAATACTTGTAGTCATTTTTTAGCAAACTATGCTAGAACTAGCTCTAGAACGGCAATGTGGCTCGCCTCTGGCCCAGAGGGGTTGCTGAGCATGTGTCAAAGAGATTGTAATATCTGATATTTTTGAGTAATACAAGATCATTCGCAAAAAAAAAAAAAAGATATAAAAAGAGACCAAACCTAAATCTAAGATGCTTGGGCGGTACTCGTTATACTATATTATTTTCTAGGTTTGTGATGGCATCATTTATTGCACTCCCGTTGCAACGCACGGGCAGCCATATTATATCGTAGTAGAGATAAAAGCATTAAGGTTTCTTGTGGTACGTCATTTTTCTTTCCGATTTTACCCTCCCACCAAATCACAAATTACCCACCTATGCCACCGGTAAGTCAAAAGAAAAAACGGTTCGAAAAAAGGTTCGGCGAATCACCGGTTATGAGCCCGTCCACACACTCGAGTGAACCCGCGCTAGGTAACCGCTGTCGCACGTACACCGGTACAGGAAGATGGCCCCCTGCGGCGGCGGCCCTCTCAACCTCGAGCTCAATTGTAGAAGAAACCGGTTGAATCCCCGTTGCGCTGCCCCTCTTGCGGCTCCACTCCTCGGTCGTGGTCTCGTGGAGTCTGCTCGCCGGTGCGCTCCTCCCCAGCAAGTCTCTGGTCGCCGGCGAGCTCCACCGCCATTTCGCTGTGCACCAGCACGTCCCTGGTCGCCGGCAACCTCCGTCGCGATCTTGGCTCGGTATGACCGCCCGCACGCCATCTTTTCGGTGATCTGTCGCTTGCTCGCATGGCGTTGTTGCCGGCTCCCCTGTGGGCTGTGGCCTGCGCTCCCGATCCTTTCTGGACTGAATTTAGGTGTGGTCGCTCCTTGAGTTCCCGACGAGGCGCCCAGGATGACATGCCGCTCAGCCTACTCCTGAACCTCCGCCGAGCGTGTCGCAACCGACGTGCCCCACAGACACGCCACCGGCTCAGTCCCCTCGCTCCTACACGCCTCAGCGAGATCCTCGCTCGATCGACGGGATTCCTGGCGCACGTTCAGTTGCTACTGGTTCATGGATGTGTGCATCTCTTGGATGCAGAGTCCGAGGATCCGCACCCCCTTATCTAAAAAAACAGTTGCTACTGGTTCAAGTGCAGGAGGCAGCGCGTCCCTATGCAGGCATGCAGCCCAGTTCTCCGTTAGCCCTGAGCCGGTGACTCGATTCTACATTGATTTTTACTTAATTTCCTTTCGAAAGTTCAGTCTGACATTGTCGTGGTGGTATCACGGCAGATGCCATAGGATGGCTTAAGTGCGGGGCCGATGGACGCTGGTGGATCCGGGAGAGGGCTGGCGCGCTAAGAAGCACACACATAAGAACATACAAGCACACCAAGATGTACCCAGGTTCAGGGCCCTCGTGAGGAGGTAAAGCCCCTACTCCTGCCTGCCTCTCTCTCTATACTGAGGTACCACAAATACAAAGTTGCTCCTCGAGCTGTATGCCTCTACAATGAGGATGAACCTCAGGAAGAAGATGAAGCTACGGGGGGAAATAAGTATCAGGGTCTCCTCTCTCACGCAGGAGGTGGTGAAGCCCTCTTTATAGGCTAACCGAGTTACGGTTATGCCCCTGGATGCACTGTAGCCACGCCTCCGAGGTGTCATGATGTTACTCCTGTCAGAGACAGGACGTGACATGACCATCCCCTGCAGCGCTACGGCACAGCTAGAATGTACCCTCTGCCAGGGACAGGACAGGGCACGCCCACGCCTATCTCGGAGCCTTTATCCCGGATGTCCCGTGGTCAGTGATTAGGTGAGACCTGTCACCTCGCTCCTCCTGCACGCTCCCGTGCCAGACGGGATGTGACAGGAGCATTGACCTCAACCGACACGAGGCACCTCCCTGCTTTAACTCGGCATGGATATGCCTGATTTCCTTCTTTGACCCGGCAAGGCTATGCCGGATCCTCTTCGTCTCTTTCCTGCACATGAGAGTAAATAAGAGTAGACCGCCGCTGGTATGTCGGTTAAGGTGACTCACCTAACATGACCCGGCCTAAATGACCCGGCTGTCATAAGCCGGTTTGCAATTACACCGTATCTCGGTCCCTCCGGGACTTGGTTGACCCGGTTTGACCTTGACCCGGTCCACTCTTTAGAGCTCTTTATACCACAACTCACCCTACCCGGGGGTAGTCCCCCGACATTAGTCCCCGAAGCTGGTGCGGCCCTACAGCCTCGGATGAAGGGCCACGCCAGGTTTGACAAAACAAATCAAACTAATAGCCTTTCCGACTCAAGTATGTCTCGGTCTGGCCGAACTTCTCCGAGTCAAATTACCAACCTTGTCCGACTTTCACTCTTAAATTGGTCTAACCGAGTCAACGAGATTCTTCTCAACTCCACCAAGCTCTAGTCACGACTTTCATACCTCGGTTTGCCTTGATTCGCGCGTACGGCTGACAGCGCCTCTGCACGCGCCGCGCACCGCACGCCGCGTACGTCACACGTGTCGTGTCCGGTCACTTCAAGCGCCACTTTTGACCATATTTGACCACCGCGCGCGACGCCTGGGTAACCGCGCCAATGATGGCGGGCCCACCACTACGCCCACTAGGGGACGGTTACCACGCCTCCGCGCCTATAAAATAGGGGAAAGAGGACTGGCGAGGCCTTCTTCCTCCTTCAATCCCCTCTTCACCGCGAAAGCATTTCCGCCGCCGCCGCCGCTGCGAGGAACACTCCGCACTCGCACGACGCAGGGAGCGCTTCACGGCCGTGAACGACCGGAATCGACCGCGCCGCCGCCGCCAAACTCCTTCCCGCGGGATCTGCATTCCGGTATGGATCACCAATCTCCCTCTTCTTCATGCATCATCTCAAGTGTTCTTCCTAGTGTGTTCTTCATTGTTCATCCTTAGGGTGTTCTAGATCTCCAATCGCTAGACTTGCTAGGATTTGCTTTGTTTGCTCACAGATGAATCTACCTAGACCCGCTTCTAGATCTATTTCGTGCTGATATCCTGACATGGCTCTTGATAGTTTCATCCTTCTCTGCCTTATACTCATGTTTTACTGCCTTTTTTACTTGCTCGGTAGATCTTACTTGCTCACAGATTTATGCAAACTCATGTTTACAGCTTTTCACCCGACTCATCTTTCCGAAGTATATAGATAACCTAAACCGAGATACTTATCTCGGTTTCCAAATCACTTAACTCGGTTTCCGTGCTCTACACCTGAGTCAGTTGCACAGCTCTCCCGGGTCTTTGGTCTCGGTTTCCGAGTCTTTTGCATTGTTTCTCCGGGTCACTTGTTCCGATTCCAGATTCATAACTCTGAGTTACTTATCTCGGTTGTAATTGTGCTCTTCTGCAGGTTTGGTCCTGAGATGTCAGGTCGCAGCACTCCCGACCCGGCCGAGTCATCTGCGGCACCCAGCAACCGAGGTGGATGGGAGGGATCCGACATAGTACAAGATGACCTTGACTGGTTGCTCAAGACCCGGCGCATTACGTCCGATGTTATATGCCGGCGTCCTGGATCAGAACTCGAACCGGTTCTTGAACCGGTGAACGAGTGGTCTTCCTTGCGCACTTTCAGCGCGGGTTTGGACTCCTAGCTAGCCTCTTCTACCGGGACTTTCTTGACTTCTTCGGTTTACAACCTCACCATCTCCCTGCCAACGCCATTACATCTCTCTCAGCCTTTACCTCCTTCACCGAGGGGTATCTCGGCCTCTGGCCCACTGTCGCCGCCTGGGCCAAGTACTTCCGCCTTCGGAAGCAAACCATCCCGAATAAGGAGGAGGTCGTGAAGGATATGACCACATGCGGAGCGGCTAGCATCACTCCGAGGAAACACTCCCCTTTCCTCGGATTACCGGCTTAGAATCTTGCCGGAAGTGGCAAAGGTCCTTTTTCTATGTGAAGAGCCCAGCAGGGCGGGATGTTCTCAACCTGCCGGAGTTCAACATTGCTTCCCCCACAGCCGAGTTAAACTGGAACTATGACCCGCAGGACACCATTCCTGAGGTCCAACTGATCCACCAAACCCTTGAGGGTCTACTGGCAAAGAAGTTCGGTGCAGACGACCTCTTGAGGACTTTCATCATTCGCCGAGTCAACCCTCTTCAGCATCGTGTGCACAAGATTTGCCACATGAGTGGTTTGCTGGACCCTACCCGGGTCAGCACCCATGATATTACCCACCCCCAAGTTAGGAGACGGGTCAAGGCCATCGCCCAGACCGAGATGGAGGATGACTGGCAATGGGGCGTAGAGCCGTATGACCGATCCCGGCTTCCGCCTCGGGTTAGTTTATCACCTTTAAACCGACATGACTCTTTCTTCCGAGGCTACTTTTATCTCGGTGATTCACCATCTGATTAATCCGAATCTACTTCACTTTTCTCACAGCTGTTTACTCGACAAATTACCGAAGATGGGGACCTGAAGACCAGGAAGTGGACAAAAGATCGCCGCGAGCGACCCGAGGAGACTGAAGATCCGGACAACGAGGATTATATGCCAGTTTCTCGTGCCAAGGGTTCTACCTCGGGTAAGCCATCCGCCCGTGTCTTCGTTCAAGACTTGTCAGACGACGAAGATGATAATTGTCAAATCCTAGATCCCATTGATGCTATTCCTATTTCATGGTCTGCACCTCCTGCTACAGCCAATCCGGGTACCCAAGGCACATCCCGGAAACGCTCCGGTGCGTCCGGGTCAGTGGCTCCTCCGGCTAAGAAGGCCAAGAAAGCCGTTTCCAAGCGTAAGGCTAAGGCCATACCAACCAGCAAGGGGTAAGATAAATTTTCGTATAACTTTTCTTGCTTTCCTTCTTTCCTTCTTTCCTTCAATCGAAGTTAACCTCACCCGAGTGAACACGTTACCTCGGTTTATGCAGCGATCCCATCACCACAGAGCAGACCCATACTTCTATTCTTTCTCCTATTCCTTCATCGCCACCCCGGGCGGACAACACCGGGATTAGCAGTCCCGGAGGGGCAATCCCTTCTCCGGTGCACGCCACCTCGGCCGACATTCTGCCGCCGAATCTTGATTCGGGTCTGGGAGAAGACCAAGGCCTTGAGCAAACCTCGGCTCCGGGCCGAGACAACTCTCCCATGTTTCCTCTTAAGAACTCGGAAGCGGAGCGGGCCAAGACTCCGACTAAGACTTCGTCTAAATCGGATCTCCGACTCTCACCTCGGGCACAGCATCAGCATAACAAGAAGCAGCAACAGTTGAAGCAACAGCAGAAAGAGAAGGAGAAGAAGCAGAAACAGCAACAAGATAAACAGCAAAAGCTGCAGCAAGAGAAACAGCAGAAGCTGCAGCAAGACAAGCACCAGAAGCAGCAGCAGCAGCCCCCAGTATCGGTCCATACTCCGGCACCACCGCGTCCAACTGTGCCAATTCAGCAAGCCTCTGGCCAAGCTACCACCGATCAGAGCAGGCAAATCACTGTGACTCCAACAGCAAACAGGGCGTACCAAAATCTCTCCGAGATGATTTCCCGCCCCCGGGTCAACAACCATGTTCTTCCGAGTCTTCGCACTCCGAGTGATAATAGCCTCGGCTCGGTTGGACAATATGTGATGGATTGGAACGCCGCGGATCCTAGCGAAGTCTCCTCTACTCCGGCGAATCCACACCCGGTTGGCCCTGGCCTTGTTGCACAATCCCTGCACTCTTTGCAGGTCTCGGCCCTTCAGGCTAGCAGGGTTGTCGAGGTAAACTTCTCAGAACTTAGCACTTATTTTTCAATGATCAATAGTCACACTATCCACAGTCCCCGAGATTCAGGTTGAGTAACTGATACTCGTCCGGTAATAGGTAACTCGGCGCGAATCTTCAAAAACTTGATCATTAAACTTAACTCATAAAAATCATTGGGACGCCCAGTCCCCGAGTCTCATGTCGAGTTTACCCGGCATGAGCTTACATTAAACTCGGACGACCAGTCCCCGAGTTTCATGTCTAGTTCATTCGATATGATTTCTTATCAATCTCGGGCTCACAGTCCCCAAGATTCTTTTTAGCTTACTTCTGTCATTACTCTTCATCAATCTCGGGCTCCAGCCCCCGAGACTCTTTTTATCCTCACTAACACCTTTCCTTTTGGCAGGATTGCACCAACACTCGGAGCCGGATCTTCAAGAATCTAGCCTTGGAGCACCGGGCGCTTAAGCTCTCCTTCCAGAATCAGCAGGAGGAAATGAAGAAGAAGGAAACTGAGCACCAGCGTGCTCTTAAAGAAGAAAAATCCGAGGTGAACCGGCTCCAGCGGGATCTTGACCGAGTCGAAAAAGAGAAGACCGAGCTGAAGAAGGAGAGGAACACACTGAAGACAGCTCTGGAGAAGCGTGCTGCAGGTGACCAGAAGATCCAAGCGCATATTTCTGCATGTGAGGCTAAAGCTACCAAAGCTGAAGAAGAGTCGGATGCCCTCAAGGCAAATGTTGCCAAGTGGCTGGCTGAGCTCACCAAACTCAACGATGAAATGGATAGTAAGTTTCCTGAATCATATCCTTTTTCTTTATATCTTCATGAAATTTTGTGTCGGTATCTCATTTGATTCGGCGTCAGCCTATTTGCTCTCAGAACACTTTGAGCACTGCCAAGCTGCAGCAACCAACACTGTGATGAAGGCCTGAGCTGCGAAAGCCGAGGCATCCGGGGCTCCGCTACCCGAAGCTTGGGATATTGACGATCACTTGATTGCACTCAAAGCTCGCATTTCTCCCTTGAGGAGCATCGGCGTCGAGCTTCTTAATGCCAGTATCCGAGCCTACCATGTCTTGTGGCCCGAATCTCCCAGTGTCAAGACTATTGCCGAGTTATCCAAATGCTTGCAACAAACCGAGACTCGGCTAAGGGAATGGAGGTCTTCTTCTGCTCGTGCCGGGGCCGACGCAGCCTTGCTCTTTGTGATGTCTTGGTATGAGAAAATCAACCTCGACGGCTTGCGTACTCTGCGTGATGGCTCCCCATGGGCTACTGACCTGGCATTGATTGCGAGGCGCGGGGAAGCTGCTACCTTCATGGCCAGGTTTGCCAACACTCGGTCTGTTGAACCTGGTGTGGTTTACTCTGATGATGAAGACGAAGAAGAAGAAGAGGTCAATGTTGATGATGGCTCCGAGCAAGAGTATGGTGAATCTGATGCCGAGTCTGATGACTCCGAGTCAACTCCTGATGCTTCGGCTAAGCCTGCGAAACAGCCTGCTGCCGAGATCTCCAATGAGCCAGCGCTTGACTCGGCCCACCAAAGTGCTACCGACATTTCCTCGAAGACCACATCTGACCTTATCGATGCCTCAGCAAGCAGCAAGATCATTCCGACTGCCCCCGAGTCTACTACTCCGCTGACCGAACCTCCTTCAACCGAGGTTCCTCCGTCATCCGGGTCTATCCCTGCAACCGAAGCTGCTCCTTCCTCCGAAGCTGCTGCTTAACTTAGATGAATTTAAACTGTTAAATCCCCGGAATGCCGGGTGCAGATGTAATATACATTTTAAGTTCCTCCGAGACTACTTTATTTTGCTTAATTCGAACAAGACGAGGTTTATGTCGGATCAATTTAAACCGAGTCCCCGAGTTTATTTTCTTGTTCACTATACTTGTCGATCTTTGCTCTTGTCTACCATTTAGGCGTTCGACAGTCGAGTCACAAGATAGGAATTATAGCATACAATACTTCATAACATTCGAGTTGGGGTTTAGAGTCATCCGACATAAAACAATATGAAAAACAGGTTTAGTAAACAAACTATGCCGAATCATTTTTGGCCGAGTCCCCGAGTTCATTTTCATGTTTACTACGAACCACCACCTCAGCTCTTGACTGCCTTTTTCGGCGTTTGTCAGTCGAGTCACAAGATCATAACAAGATAGCATACAGTACTTTGAACTTTGAGACAAGGCTTCAAATCATTCGGCATAGGAAAAACATAAATGAAAAAACAACAGATAACACATGCATATAGACGAGGCAGTCCCCGAGTTTTGATTCGGGGTGCCGACATTTCATTCATATAGAAACCGAGATACATACACTGCGCCCTTTATGAGTAAAAGGGTCAGAGTAGAGCTACATTCCATGGACGCTTGGTTTCCTCTCCGGATTTGTCCATCCTGTGCTTCATCGGTTCCTGTGCATCTATAAGATAGTATGCATCATTGTGCAGAGCCTTGCTCACAATGAATGGTCCCTCCCATGGAGGTGTCAACTTATGTCGGCCTGCAGTGCGTTGCACCAGCCTCAGTACCAAATCTCCCTCTCGAAACACCCGAGGGCTGATCTTCCGGCTATGATAGCGTCGGAGATTTTGCTGGTATATTGCTGACCGAGATAAGGCCAGCTCTCGGGCCTCTTCAAGTAGGTCAACACCATCTTCCCGGGCTTCTTTTGCCTCGGTTTCAGTGTACATTGTCACTCTCGGTGCATCATATTGTATGTCGGTTGGCAGAACAGCTTCTGCTCCATAAACCAGGAAGAATGGTGTGTAGCCAGTCGATCGATTCGGTGTGGTCCTGAGACCCCATAATACTGCTGGGAGCTCATCTATCCAACAACCCGGAGTGCGTAACAATGGTGCAATTAACCGAGCCTTGATGCCATCTAGTACCAAGGCATTTGATCTTTCTACCATCCCATTGGCCTGTGGGTGTGCAACTGCAGCTATGTCCAGCTTAATTCTCTTCTCGGCACAAAACCGAGCAAATTCTCCCACAACAAAGTTGGTTCCATTATCTGTGATGATACTGTGTGGATAACCATATCTCAGAATTATGTCCTTCAAGAAAGTCACTGCTGTATGTCCATCACATTTCCGGATTGGCTTTACCTCTATCCACTTGGTGAATTTGTCCACCATCACCAGTATATGAGTCATGTTACCTCGGGCTGGCTTGAATTCTCCCACCATGTCAAGGCACCAAACAGCAAAAGGCCAAGTGATTGGAATTGTCTTGAGTGCCGAGGCTGGCATGTGAATCTTTTTTGCAAACCTCTGACATCCTTCACACTTTCTGACTATGTCTTCAGCTTGTTGCAAAGCAGTGGGCCAGTAGAACCCATGCCGAAATACTTTGGCCACCAAGGCTCTTGAGCAGGCATGATGTCCACACTCCCCTTGATGAATCTCTAGGAGCATTTCTCCTCCTTCTTCCGGGTCAACACACCTCTGCAGCACTGTGGTTGTGCTTCTCTTGTACAACTCCTTATTGATGATGGTGTATGCTTTTGCTCTTCTCAACACTTGCCTAGACTCGGTTCTATCATCCGGCAGGCTCCCATCAACAAGATATGTCATTATAGGTTGTGCCCACTCCGGGACAGGTCTTACAGGAAACACTGGCATATCTACATCCATTGGCTCATCATCTATCGGCTCGTCCGACATTTCCTCGTCAGTCCCCGGGTTCTGCTTGGCAGTCCCCGAGTTATCCCCGACATAACCGACATCAACATCCATTGGAACTGCATCCGACTTTGGCATCGGCGGGATATAAATTGATTCGGATTCTGGCGATGGCTTAATGGACGGCTTTCTCAAATGCTCCAAAGCTATTCCGGGTGGAATTGGATCTCTGGATGAACCGAGTTTGGATAGTACATCGGCAGCTTCATTCTCTGCTCGAGGTATATGTGTGTACTCACATCCTTCAAAAAATCCCGAAATTTTCTGGACATGAAATCGATATGATGCCATGTTGGCATCCACTGCATCCCAATTTCCCGAGGTTTGATGTACACTAGAGCCGAATCACCGAAACATTCAATTCGGCGAATCCCAACCTCCTTGGCCACATTAAGCCCATGGATGAGTGCCTCATACTCGGCTACATTATTGGATGCTGTGAAATGAATTTGCAGCACATATCTCAGTTGATCCTTCTTCGGTGAGGTAAGAACTACTCCGGCACCCAAACCAATCTTTGTCTTGGATCCATCAAAATGCATTGTCCAGTAATTCGGGTCATGGGCTGGTGGCTCATACTGCATCTTAGCCCAATCCACAAGGAAATCCGGCAGTGCCTGAGATTTGATTGCATTTCTTCTCTCATACTGTGGAGTGTAAGGGGATAACTCGATTGCCCATTTGGCAACTCGGCCATTTGCATCTTTGCATCCGATGATCTCCGAGATAGGAGCTTCACACACCACCTTTATTGGATGCTCTTGAAAGTAGTGCTTCAATTTCTTGGCTGCCATATAGACACCATACACCATCTTCTGGTAATGAGGGTAATTCTGCTTGGATGTCGATATCACCTCACTCAGATAATACACCGGCCTCTGCACGGTTTTGCCATCTTCTTCCCGCTCCACCACTACTACAGCACTCACAACTCGGTTTGTGGCTGCAATATAGAGCAACATCGGCTCTTTGGGCAGTGGGGAAGCAAGTATTGGAGCAGTGACCAACATCTTTTTTAACTCGGCAAAGGCCGCATTTGCCTGTGGGGTCCACACAAAGTTATTGGTTCTTTTCATCAATTGATACAAGGGCAAGGCCTTTTCTCCTAACCGGCTTACAAATCGACTTAGGGATGCAAGACAACCAGTAAACTTTTGCACATCTTTAAGATTTTGAGGCAACCTCATATTCTCAATAGCCTGAATCTTTACCGGGTTAGCTTCGATACCTCGGCTAGATACAAGGAAACCGAGTAATTTTCCTGCTGGTACGCCAAATGTACATTTATCCGGGTTAAGTTTCATCCGGTATTTTCTCAAGTTTGCGAATGTTTCTCTTAGATAATCGACCAAGGTCGACTTCTCTTTAGTTTTAATGACTATGTCATCGACATACACCTGCACATTTTTTCCTATTTGATTCTGCAAACATTTTTGCATACACCTTTGATAAGTAGCACCGGCATTTCTCAAACCGAATGTCATGACACGATAGCAATACGCCCCATACGGGGTGATAAATGCAGTTTTCATTTGATCATCCGGATTTAACGGTATCTGGTGAAAACCAGAGTAAGCATCTACAAAGGATAACAGCTCACACCCGGCTGTGGAATCGATCACTTGATCTATCTGAGGCAGCGGGAATGGATCCTTAGGACATGCTTTGTTCAGATTCGTGTAATCAATACACATACGCCACACTTTGGCTACATTTGGGTCATCTTTCTTCTTCTCTACCAGGACCGGGTTAGACAACCAGTCCGGGTGCAGTACCTCCATGATGAATCCGGCTGCCAGTAGCCGAGTCAGCTCATCTTGTATCACTTGCCTTCTCTCGTCCGAAAGTCGCCGCATCGGCTGTTTCACGGGCTTCACCTCGGGCCTTACAAATAACGAGTGCTCAGCCAACTCCCTCGGTACACCTTCCAGGTCATGATTCGACCAAGCAAAGATGTCCCGGTTCTCACGGAGGAATTGGATGAGCTTGCCTTCCTATTTCTCCGTTAACCCGCTCCCTATGATAGACATGCGCTCAGGGTGGTCCGGGTCAACAGAGATCTTCTTGGTCTCCTTGGGCGCCTCGAACGCCGCATTCTGCTCCGGGTTAGCCATACCCGGCATGCCGAGTTGCGCGGACTGAGCCAATGCCACCACTTCTTGGATCTTCTTCTTCTCTGCAGCGATAATCAGAGACTCGGCCAAGCACGACCCAGCCGAGGCACACTCCAGTGCACGCTTATAATCACCCGAGATAGTGATGATGCCATCAGGACCTGGCATTTTCATCTTGAGGTAGCCCACATGAGTTGATATCATGAACTTGGACAGCGCAGGCCTGCCGAGTAAAGCATGGTATGGACTTTCGAGGTCCACCACCTCAAACTGGATGCTCTCAGTTCGGCAATTTTGCCTGGTGCCGAACAACACATCAACCCAAATTTTTCCCATAGGCGCACATGAAACACCCGGCACTATGCCATGGAAGGTCGTGCTACTCGGTTGCAGCATGTTCACCGAGATACCCATCTTCACCATGGTGTCTCGGTACATGATATTGATAGTACTCCCATTATCAACGAGAACTCGGATGAACCGAACATTGATGGTGGGTCCAAAGAATGTCGGATCTACCACCAACGCATAACCTCCCGGAGTTGGCATAACTCGGGGATGATCCCTTCTGCTCCAACTGATCTCTTGCTTGGACCAGTTCATGTACTTCGGTATTGCCGGCATAACTGCGTTCACCTCCAGCGCACGCCGGTGCAGGCTTCGCTTGTCAGTTGGCTCGGTTACAAATACCACATAGCTATGGTGAGCCTCTCTATACTCACCCTGGCGATATTCACCTTGACGGCTGGGACCAGCATTCACTTGGTTAACATCTTCTTGCCCCCTCCCGCTATCCACATGCCTCGGAGCTGCAGGCCTCGGCGGAGGCGCTCTTACGGGAATAGTGTTTGCCCCGGTGAGCGGTAGTGCTTGCCTCTGCTGAGGATGTGCCGCGGGAGGCCTCGAAGGTGCCCCCATCTGACTTCCTCCGGAGCCTCCCCCTTCCTTCAGTGTGCGCTGATACCAACTGCACTGTCGGGTTGAATGATTGGCCGGCTGGCGAGGATCATGCGTGTGATAGCTGCATGGCCCATCCAACATAGCCTCATAAGTGAAGGCCTTCTTCGGGTCACTCCCTGGCTTCTTTCCTTCTTGATTCTGGCCCCATGCTGGGCCGTTGTACTTCGGACGCTAGCTATTACCGGCATCTGGTTGGTCTTGGTTTACTGCTGCAACCTGGTTTGCGCCATACCGATAATCCGGCTCTCTTCTCTTGTTGCCGAAGTCCTGGCGATCGTTCTGCCTGAGTGGCCCGGGTCTGTTATTTACCGGGAATCTTCTACTTGGTTCCGCCGAATTCAGCAAGGGTTGCATCGGATCACCCAGTGCATAGCTATCCGCAATCCGGATTGTCTCGGCCAGGGTAGCCGGCATTTCCCTCTGCAACTTCTGCCAGAGCATGGAGCCGTGTCGGCACCCCTGGGCAAACCAAGATATGGCCTGCGCCTCCACAACTCCTTTACAGGAATTGCGAATAGTACTCCACCGGGTCAAGTAATCCCGGTCAGTTTCATTATCCCTCTGCTTGCACATCGCAAGCTGCTGAGGACGATTCGGTCTTTTGTATGTGCTGGAGAAGTTGCTAACAAATGCTTCTTCAAAGTCCAGCCAGCAATCAACGCTGCCCTCTCGCAGGTTGTTCAGCCAGATTCGGGCTGGCCCTTCCAACATTTGCGGGATATACCTCACCGCCCAACGGCGGTTTCCTCCCGCAATATGTACTGCTGACACATAATCTCTCAGCCAATCCTCCGGCTTAGTACTGCCGTCGTATGTCTTTGCGCCTCGGTTCCACTGAAAGTGCCACACCGGTGGCTCCCTCATGATCCGAGGTCCAAAGCATGCCGGGCCAGGTGGACCTTGCTCTTCCAGCATCTCGGACATATAGATCCGGTCCAGCTTGTAACGTGCATCATTTGGTGACAACTGGCGCGTTCCCAACCGGGATCCCAGGGCACCTTCATATCTCGGATACCCGGCTTTCTCCATAGCCGAGTAACCATCATCATAACGGTTAGCCACCTGGTCAACACCTTGTGGCTGCTGGACAAACTCGACATTTTGCTGCTGCTGCTGGGCGAGACTTCGTGTCGGATATCGAGGTGGGTGGCCTCGGCCAGCCGAGTTAACTACTCCGGCACCTGGACCGCCCTGACCGGGATTACTTTTACCCCGACCGGTACTACCTCGCCCAACTAACTGTTTTCCGGCACATGCCGGGTCATACCCCTGCATCTGCTTGCTCTTACCGGAGTTTACACTCCGGTCCCGATCTACACCGACATGCGGGGATGAAGCTTGCCCTTTAGATCCACTGGCTCCCCTAGCCGAGTGAACAATCTCGGACCCTCCTGCAACTGTGTTGGCCTTGCGGTAGGCCTCATTCTGCCGGGTAGCCACAGCTACCAACTCATTAACTCGGTCTTGCTGCCTACGGCGAGCTTCTCCGGATAAGCCTGACAACTCGGCTCTTGTTGCCTCGGCAGCCCTAAGAGTTTTAGCAGGAGAACTATACTTCGGTTTTTCGACCGACAAGTTACTAGGAGTCTTACTGGAACTAGATCTACCATCTCTAGCAATCTCGGCATTGAGGTTTTTACCCCTCTTGCACACATCCTCTACGCGACTAGGGCGAGCTGCTACCGGGGTTAAACCATGAGCTTGGTTGTACTCACGGAGAGTTATCCCGAACTCTCTCCTCACCTCGGCCATCGCGAGAGCCTCCTCATGCAGGCTCTGACGACGTGCCTCCAGCTCTGCCTCCACTTGGGCAGCATCTGTACCGGCAACTACCGGCACAGCCAGTTTCTCGATTATTTCCTCGAGATGGGCCGGCCTAACCGGCACATCGGATGTACCTGCCTGGTCTCGGAGGTTCTCCCCCCTCTCCAGCGGCACTTTCGCCGATCGAGTGGTCTTGGGGGCAGGATTACCGGCATCTCCTTTGCCGGGTTCTCCTGTGCTGGTTTCTCCTTTACCGGCACCACCCGCAGTGCCGGTCATCATGACCTCGGCGCAGCTCCCGGGGCGAGCGCTACGCTGGCCGCGAGCCGCACAAACAGCAGGAGGATTCTCGGCCACAAGCACCTGCTCGGGGTACTTGCAGACAACCTCGGTGGCCACGTAGGTCACGAAGGTGCCGAAGCTGATGAGGCAGCCGTTCGTCGGGAACGGCCTGCTGCCGAAGCATCCTGCATTGTCGCTGATGAAGTTCAGCGAGCCGAGCTTGCAGATGAGCCCGCAGACGACGCGCTCGCCGGAGCCGATGATGGAACCCGTCCGGATGATCACACCAGCCAGCGCCGCTGCTGGCCCCACGGTGGGCGCCAACTGTCGTGGTGGTATCACGGCAGATGCCATAGGATGGCTTAAGTGCGGGGCCGATGGACGCTGGTGGATCCGGGAGAGGGCTGGCGCGCTAAGAAGTACACACAGAAGAACATACAAGCACACCAAGATGTACCCAGATTCAGGGCCCTCGTGAGGAGGTAAAGCCCCTACTCCTGCCTGCCTCTCTCTCTATACTGAGGTACCACAAATACAAAGTTGCTCCTCGAGCTGTATGCCTCTACAATGAGGATGAACCTCACGAAGAAGATGAAGCTACGGGGGGAAATAAGTATCAGGGTCTCCTCTCTCACGCAGGAGGTGATGAAGCCCTCTTTATAGGCTAACCGAGTTACGGTTATGCCCCTGGATGCACTGTAGCCACGCCTCCGAGGTGTCATGATGTTACTCCTGTCAGAGACAGGACGTGACATGACCATCCCCTGCAGCGCTACGGCACAGCTAGAATGTACCCTCTGCCAGGACAGGACAGGGCACGTCCACGCCTATCTCGTAGCCTTTATCCCGGATGTCCCGTGGTCAGTGATTAGGTCAGACCTGTCACCTCGCTCCTCCTGCACGCTCCCGTGCCAGACGGGATGTGACAGGAGCATTGACCTCAACCGACACGAGGCACCTCCCTGCTTTAACTCGGCATGGATATGCCTGATTTCCTTCTTTGACCCGGCAAGGCTATGCCGGATCCTCTTCGTCTCTTTCCTGCACATGAGAGTAAATAAGAGTAGACCGACGCTGGTATGTCGGTTAAGGTGACTCAGCTAACATGACCCGGCCTAAATGACCCGGCTGTCATAAGCCGGTTTGCAATTACACCGTATCTCGGTCCCTCCGGGACTTGGTTGACCCGGTTTGACCTTGACCCGGTCCACTCTTTAGAGCTCTTTATACCACAACTCACCCTACCCGGGGGTAGCCCCCCGAGAGACATCAACACGTTAGCATTTGCTGATGAAGTGTAATATCATTTATTATGGAAGCGATTTAACACCAAGGCTATATGACTAAATTGTTTTCAGATTTTTCACCATGTTGGCACATATGAACTGTTCTTTTTAATTATGTTGCGGCCTCCAATTGCTGAAATACTGAGCACGCTGTTCTGGATTATTTTGTGTCGACTAGAGTGGCAGCTGAATCTCATGATTCTTGACAAAAAACGACGAACAATTAAATGGCACAAAATAGATGACGTCTTGGCTATTTTTCTGTAGCATTTATACGTCATTTTGGGTACCCAAAAGATATGCATTGTGCACATGAATATTCTAACTTGTCCACTTGGTGCTTATAGTCCACTATTTTAATATTTATAGATGAACCATTTTCCACAGGATTACAGTACAGCTCCCTGCATTCTTAATTCTCAAATGAAAATACGTATCAAACTAAAAAGTGATATTTATTCGTTTCCTCCTCGCTGCCTGCTGGACCAATTACGATGTGACGACCATGGCGATCAAGAGGTCGTCAACGAGGTTGGCGGCACGACCAATAGCTACAGTGCACAATCTCTTTGTCATGGTGCCGGCGCCCACACACGTTATTAGCTCCACGCGGCAGGCACCGGGGTGCAACCCTATCAAGGAACAAGGTATGTACGCAAATTTTTTGATCTCCCGTTGTAACGCACGGGCATGTTTGCTAGTAATGATAATGAGCTAATGTATTGTGTACGTCTGGATTTTGCGTTGCGAGTGCTGGATTGCTCATGCCTTTCATTCTCAAATGTATTTGCCCGGGCGTCCTAAGATATGTGATCTTTTAAAATAAAATAGTGAAGCAGTTTTTCGGAATTTGGACTCAGTTACAAACCCTTATTTCAAACAATTTTGAACCATGAGCAATAGACCAGCTCCCGAAAGCAGAGGCCAAGCCGCCAAGGTCTTATTATCGATAGACTTTAGGATAGTGCAGCCTCTACATTGGGCCAGTTCGACTGTTGACTCGAGGTGACACGATATAGATCGAGGCTGATTTTGGGACGGCGAAGCCAGGAATGATCTACGTACTTGCCTTAGCCAGGTGACAAGCGTCCGGTGGTGTTTTCTTGGCAAAGTCCGCATGGTGACGATCACAACACCTCCTAATCCAAAATGTGGATGATCACTCTGGAGGTCAAATGTACAGTAGTGATATCCACTATTGAGAGCCCATGTATTCGCGTGCTTAGTTTCTTGGATCTCGAGGCAGTTAGTTTCTTCAAATGCACTCATTGCCTCTTCCCTTTTATAAAAGAATAGAAGGCTAGTCAAATTATTGTTTCTCAATAGATTGGATTAGTGTTTTGGTAGCCCTCTTTATTTTAATGGAGATGGTTTTGTCTACAATAAGTAATTTTCGGCTTTCCATTCGACGACGAGATCTTCTTCTCGACGTCAGTGGTGGAGTTGAAAAATGATGTTTGTTTAGACATGGTTCTTAATATGTTGGTTCGTCAGATTGATTGAGAATTGTTCTCGCAATATCTGTCCCGACTAATACCTCCTCGAGAATGGTGATTCGTTATCTCGGCTCCCAACGACGTTGACCAAATTTTTTGGTTGTTTTTCTTGAAATATCAGTGTTGATACTTTTACCGTTGCTTGATTATTTTTTTAATAACTGCATGCACAAAGATTTACCTTTACGGCTCAAAATTAAAATTACGGGAGAACTCATGGTTTGTTATCTTTGTCATTGTTCTTTGCATGCATTTAGAAAAGTATAAGATTGTGTCATGGAAAAAAAAGGTTTGAACATCTGAAAGATTTGCCCTTCTCTTTTAGTTTTTATTTTGTAATGGTTGTGGTCAATTTATGTATCTCTACCATGTATTCTTTGCTGATATAATATACTCCCTCCGTCCCAAAATAACTGTCTTAGATTTGTCAAAAAATGGATGTATCTAGACATGGAACAAGTATAGATACATTCACTTTTGTACAACTTTAAGACACTTATTTTTGGGACGGAGGGAGTATATGTTATTGACTGTCAAAAATATCAATTCATCCGAGAACATATATTTCGCGCTGTAAAATTGATTAATTTCAGAGTAAGTGGAAGGAACTCGACTCTAGTACTGATGCCAACCAACAACCAGGTCGTACATGTGTAGGCAGCAGGTAAGCTGTCGCGGTCACGGCAGGTAGTTGGTGAGCGCGTACGCGACGGTGCACCCGTAGAAGATGAGGCCGGAGACGGCGAGCACGGTGAGCGCGAAGGTGGTGCCGACGGCGATCGGGATGTTGCAGGAGAGGATCCCGAACTTGAGCTGGATGGCGTCGATCATGGACAGCAGCAGGAAGAATGTCCCCATGATGGAGCACACCGCCGCGAGAAGCATCATGGGCCGCGCGTACCGCAGCACGGCGCGGCGCCGCTCCCGTGGCCCGGCGGCACGCCACGCAGGCATCTCCTCGCAGTCATCCGTCATGACGGGCTTCTGCTCCCCTTCACCGTAGAAGTCGTCCCCGGCGGCGAGCAGCGTGACGGAGAGCTTCATCCCCTGCGCCACCAGGCTGGAGAGGAGGTAGAAGCCGAAGGAGAGGATCTCGAAGAGGAAGAAGTTGCGGGCGATGTCGTCGCCGGCGACACAGTTGGTGGGGACGGTGGTGGAGGGCGTGATGGTGCCGGTGATGCCGATGAAGACGGCGACCGTCAGGAAGGTGTTGGCGGAGACGATGCCCTCCAGCGCCTTCACGTGCACGTCCGGGTTCCGCCGCCGCACCGTCGGCATCTCCTTCAACCCGGCCACCTGTGGCGTACGACGGTCGTGTGGCGAAGATGTGATCGGGCTAGCTATAGCGGTGAGTGGAGCGAATGAGTGATCGAGTGAGCTGGAAGTGTCTTCTCGGTTCTTGAGTGGTTTAACTACTACTACTATTGATCAACTACGTACTCATGTGAGCGTTATAATTCAGCAACATGAGTACATACCACTTGCATTGCTCTACCTTTGAGATGAGTCATCTTTACTTAATCAAAATCCAATGTAAGTGCTAGACCCCTTGCAAGACAATGGAAGTTATAAACAAATTAAGGTAGGTGCTCCTAATTAGCTGCTCCTTAATGAACCTTCAATCAACGTGGATTTAGCTAGCTTTAGTATGTAATTGGTACGATGATCGATCCGTTTTTTCCTCAAACCTGAAAGGTGCAATGATTTAGGACAACACGCATGGATGGACATCCAGTTGGGTTGATAGCTGCAGGCTAACCACCCCGGTTGTTGCCTTGCTCCGGGTAGCATGCAGCAGCAGCAGCACGAAAACTACATCCCACATATAGGTGGGCGTCCCCGTCCTATCTTGGGCGTCCAAAACTTTAAGATCCGAGCTGCACAGCATCAGTCAACGCAGCCACGCCCGTCCATCAATCCTCGTTAATGACTGCAAACCACGCGCCCGGCAATCTGCCTAAGATCTTGCCTCACTCCCAGACATGCCTATTTCCTTGCCCCACGCCAGCTCACACCAACCTGCTTTCGTGCCCGCAGCTCTCCTCGCCCAACGCCCGCTGTTGATCTGCCCCACCAGCCTACCTCCTCTCATCTCGCACGGAGGCGGCGCATCCCACCTCACTAGCCATGTCAGGATCTGGATCCTCTTGGATTTCGTGTAGCCTGAGACGAGTTCGAGTTCGACGCCGACCAGATCTCCCCGCTGCAGCTTCTTTCTGCTTGCAAAATCCCTCTTGCCCAAACTTCTAGACACACCGCAAGCAACCCAGACCGGAAATACTACCAATGCCAGAAATCAGGAACAAATGTAAGTATCACTAATCTCCCACATGAGTTTTGGTTTGAGATCCGCGATATATAAATGTGGATCCTGAAATTGGTTGGTCGTGCTTTCAACATTGGCATTTTTGCTCCAGATTATCCTATATGGGTACATCTAGTGCGCTGCTACGTCGACCACTTGGTCAAGTTCAGGCACAACAACTTGTTGGAGGAGCCGGCAGCCGTGAAGAAGGAGCTAGCAGGCTGTCAGTTGCATCGAGAGAGATCATGGACAAGCTCATTGCCCACCAGGGGGAAATTAGTGAGTTCAACTTCAGATCACAGCATCCCAATCCCAGAAAACCATATGCTTCAATGAAGCACAGTAAGCTCCGACTGTTGCTTCTGTTTGCTGCTATGTGCTGGTTCTTAGTTCCAGGTTCAGTAGCATGTGCGGTTGTTGTAATTGCGACAGGTAAAACTGCCAACAGTTTCCTACTTTACATGGAAATCCCTAACATAATTGGCGAGTACCAAACTACCATGATCATTTTTGTTGACTCGCCATGGAAAAATGCAGTTAGCAATCTGGTTTGTACGCTTTGTTCAACATATAAACTTCGACGCCAAAGCTGGCAGCTGAACCAAACCTGGTATGGTAGTTACTCTAAATCAGGATATGGTAGTTACTCTAAATCATAACTAATGTCCAACTGTTTATTATTCTGTGACTACAAGAGGCTAGAGTCCGTTGGTGTCGGCTACGGTACCATAAATAGTTTATACCTTTTTTTTGCGAAAAAATAGTTTATACCTTGCGGGACGGATAGTGGTTGATATTGATGTACACAAGTAGCAATCCAACAACGTACCGAGAATGACACAAAATAATCTAATCGAAAGAGGTGATCAATGACTTAATCGCAATAAAAGTGTGGATTGTCATTCCTTCCAGCTGTCAAGCAAATAGGACTCCATTCTCCAGTAGGTAAAAGTCCAATGTAAGAGAGATTTCTCTTTCTAGATAATGATATTTATGCTTGTTTTCTCATGCAAAGCAAAGTGTAGAAGTCGATGTGTTCCTAGCTAAGCTAGGTACGAAGAAAAACACGCACGTACCGTATAATTATCTACCAAGACGGAATTAGTGATAGTGATCACCAATCGAAAGCCTATAATAGCATTGACTTACGACATTCCTCTCGCCCATGCATGCATGGCCGAAAGGTGATAGTGATCCAAAGAGGGATTAGTCGAAAGCTTGGGGCAAAAGATTCCTAATTACGCATCTCATAGTGCATGCAGCCGTAGTTGGACGTGACATTATATGTAGTTTTCCCCGAGTTAACCATGGCGTAGACAGCAACATCCATCCATGAAATGCTAGCAGGAGTGATCGAGAGGCGGCCAGAGGCTACACCAATCTAAGTAGTGGGCCATAATCACTTGACGTGTAGTCAAACAGGGCATATAGCTAGGTATACTGTTCGTTTGACCGACGCACGTGTGTTTGGTTTGGGCAATGTGTGGTTGGCGCCGTCCCCTATTAAATCCTAGCTATCTTGGTGCTCACTCACTCTCTTTTCTACTCTCTCCTTCATAAATATTAAATGTTTTAATTTTTCTCAGTTTTGTCAGATTCGTATGCATCTAGGCGTGTCCTGTTGTGTATATACACTCATTTAGCGAAAATTCGTACTGGCACCCGGGCTGCACTGATCTCGGAATCACCACCGGCCATGCATCCCTCGACGCTGAGCTGCACTCCGTATTCATGCAGCAGTCTTTGTGGTATTTTATATGGATATTATCGTATTCATCCCACATTACAGGGTGGGAAGGGTGGGAACACGAAGATTTGGTGCCAGGTAAACAGTGAATTTATCGTTGTGCATCTCCCCATCTACTCGATACCTACCCAGAAGACTTCCTCCACTCCATTGCATACAGTGTCCTGCGCCAGCAGGTGTACCGAGCAAGCTTGGTCACGAAGAAGTTTGCATGCCGTTATACAGTAACCTACACCCGACGGTACATATTAGCTATGACTAGAATTCATATGTTCGATTTAAAATAATTCTATATGAAACATATGCCTAATATGCTGGCAACGAGTAGGTTCCATTCTCGTGGTCGGTTTCGAGTTTCGTCGAATATAATTTTCTAATTTTGAACCGATGTCCGAAACTTTTTAAACCGAGTTTCATCAAATTCGTCGTACTCGGTAGACCGTTTGAAATAGTATTTTACGAGCAAGCTCATCTCGATATTTTCACATAAGTTTCGTGTTGTAGTTTTTTTGCGAAACATAGCTCGGTACATACTCTGCTTGTACATGACCTCCAAAATCAAAAAAGATACAACATGAAACTTTTGTGAAACATGGAGATGAATATGCTCGTACAAAAATATTTCAAACGGTTACACTAGCGCAACAAATTTGATAAAAATCTTCTAAAAAAGTTTTGGACGTTGGTTCGAAATTGATAAGTCATGGTCGACGATACTCGAAACCGACCACGGGAATGAAACTTACTCATTGGCGTGCATATTTTTCATATACAATGTATTTTGAACTAGCGTAATGAAAATGATTAATTTCACGCAATATTAGTAAAAATTGATCTGCATCCTGCTCTTACCTAGGAGATGCAGATTAGATTAGTACTAGAGGCTGGGGCGCCCCTCGGGGCGCCTCCTGGCCGGTACGTTGCGTCCCAATCTAAGCCCCCATTGGCACAATTTTTTTAAGCGCACATTTTAGTTTCACTAAAGCAGGTGAAAATCTGTCAATCTCATGCAAAGATTGCAGTGAAAGCACACAACACAATTGTACAGCAATCATACAGGGCTGGAAACCATGGTTGGATTTTCAACCTTGTGAAAGTGCTTCTAGCAAGAATATGTTACAAATATTAGGTTTGATAATAGATTTTGGCTCACTATGGAAAACCAAATACCGATACAGAACATCACTCTCAAATGTTCAATTTAACATATGCGAATCAAGAAAATTTGGATGTCTCTTTGGTTGCTTAAGACAGATGAATGCTAACTCATATGCACCGAGCTGATCTTCAATAACCACGAAACACCATATACTGATGTTCAATACTGTTTGGACGAATAATTATTTGAACCTGCAAAACAGAACCACAAAATTATGCTAAGATAAACAAATAACTACATCTAGGGAAGCAGTATATTTGCATAACATAGTGTTCTGTACATGCACGACTTAATATTTCTGAAGTTACTACTCTCAAATATATGCTTTGTATCACAGAAACAGCAAAATGCTTCGAGATAACATGATTTCTGTAGCACCTAATCAGACCATTTAACAAATATCTACAAACAGATATAATCTCTTATTTTATCCCATGACCATTTCTTGCTTAATTACCGAGGAAAAACACTAACGAAAATAATGAGGAAGCATAGAATATAGCAACAGTCGGGAATGCATTTCATCTGATGTATATTTTTTCCTCTCAGGTGGCCTACATTGGATGAGATGAGCAGACACTATATCTCTGCCATCAGGTCAATTTAGATAAATGTGGAATTTCATTTGAAACATCAAAGTCCTCCAATTCGTGTATTCCAAAAGCATGAAAGATTCTATGACGTGAAATAAATTGATGCATACAAACCTTCTCATGGAAAGCTAAGATACATATTAGAACAGCTCACGTGTACAAGGTCAGGAGTGAGAGATTCAGCATAAGTCCACCGATATCTGAAACAATCAACTATGAACATATTTCTGCAAAAAAAACCAGGCCAGTCATGAATTTGACCACAAGAGGAGAGTGGTCTACCATCAAGATAATAGATACTATGGAGTACTTTGTCGAAAAAGAGGTATTGTGGAGTAGAACAAGAACATTGCTATAGCGATCCAAAAAAAAGGGAGCAGCTGAAAGGATACAGAAAATCGGTCCAACTGTAATGGATGTGTTCTATCTGACTACAGCTTAGAGTAGTTTCTTGGTTCATTGTTAAATGGATCGGCATAGCCAGCCTCCCATCCATCCGGGAAAAACTGTGGAATAAGGTACTACTTACATTGCACTTATCGTCAAGGTAATCGATGTCATCCCACAAAGTGAAGTAGAACTAAAAATACAAATAAATATTTGAAGTTAAAATCAGCAGCAAGGTCCTCAAATAAATTATCGGCAGCTTTGTATTATTGAACCTGTAGTGCGAGGCATTGCAATTCTCACCAGCACTTGCCATAGAAACATTATCTTGTTCCACTGTTATTTGTTACTAACGTTTGTACCACGAGTATTCATCTTTATATTTAATATATTGGTATGCAGAGATGTGTGAAATTCTCCAATGTAAGAATCCATACAAGCATAACATGCTGACCAATACAATAAAGCAACCACATGGCATAAGGAAAAAAAATCTCAAAAATTGAAGACTTGTATTTATTTAATTTACCATTCTGCGTAAAAAGAACTAATAAATGCATCACTCAGAGACCTTGTAAAATCATCCTCCTATGCATAAAAAAGACATTGCATGCGTAAAATCATCCTCCTATGTTAACATGAGAACAATATTCCTTTAATGCAATTCCAAATCATACTTTCGTAGGACAACAAAAGGAAGCGTACAAGCAAAGTGATCCATATAGCAGGTATTCTGTTGTGCTCACCGTTCATGAAGCCTGGGAGAAGAAGGTTGTAGAAAAACAGTAGAACTTGAAACAACCTTGGTCAACTTATTTTGGTGGTAGCTGATAAAATAAGAGGAGGCTTTGTGCAAGATTAATCCATATAGCACGTGATGTACCAGATGAGGTGAATACACCTGCAAATAAGATGGAGACATATAAAAGCTATGAGCCTACCGAATTACTAATGCTGGTATGAACAAGGATAAAAAAAATTTGCCATATGTAGAGGTTGCAGTAGTACTGGCCAAACAAACTTAGAATTGTTATGATATTAATATAAACACAAATATGTCAAGACAATCAAAAAATAGAGATGAATCAATGTGAAAGGACATAACCAACATGGATATGAGAATAAAATAGTTAATGACACTAAAGCATTTCCTACGCTTCAGCGTTTTCGACAACGAAAGCTTCCCCCAGAACGTGCACTCCATACCTTCCAATTCCTCCAGGAAGCGTTGTGCCTTGCTAAAACAGCCCTGCACAAGTTACAGTATATGGCACCAGGGCATCAGGTTAGCACGCATGTGATGTAAGATGAGTTTGTACGATGATGTACGACTCAGGCTGCACTTAGAGTGGATTACCAGAAGCTTTGTTGATGTCAGCGTTCTCCGGATCCAGCCTCGAGGCCTTCAGAAGGGTGACCGGCATAATACTAACACGAGCTCGAATTTGTCAATAAGCTTAAAGTGCTTGTGAATTAGATCAAGCCAACACCGGATAATGTGCAGAGACTCGAGTATGTTCTATGTTGTCAACTGAATCTGACTTTCTGAAGCTATATTTGGGCAGGAAAATGAAGGGAAGTGTGATGATTACCTGGAGGTCATTCCTTGACGGTAATAAGCCTGTGCCAAGTCAGGCTATACCCTGGTGCAGGTCTGGGCGTCGGAACGAACCTCGTCGCCGACACTGAGGCACAACCAACAGATGCTCCTGTTTGAATATAACATAGCTTTCGTGCCGTCAAACTTCAGAGCTTACAAATGAAAAAAGTTTTGTTTCAGGCCATGTGGATTGGGGATATTCTGAGCGAGGAACCACCACAACAAGTTCATTGTGGGTTCGCTTCTGTTAGGAAAGGTAAACATAAGTTCTTCAGCATCTAAAATGTTTTTTGCATACGAAAATCAGTAGCAGGATAGGAGTTTTTACCATGCTGTACAAAAGTATGGCCGCATCATAGTCCTTCTTTTTGAAAGCCGAGTACCCTTGTTGTTTCAGTTCATCTTCCTGATACAAGAGTATTTTATATCCTAAGCAAATAAAGTCAAATGATAATCAGATCACCTTGATGCAACAGAAAGGCTCTTTAACTACGTTTAGCAAATACAGAACTGAGTGCATTCAAGAGCATGTTAATTTATTATACTAAGGCATATGATATTCATCACATTCTTACACTGCTACTGCTCATTACTTCAGACACTGCTACTGCTCATTAGTTCATACAAGTACAAAAAAGGAAATACCATGGAATTACCAATGCATTGTGAAAGACCAAACACTGTGTTCACATCTGAATTATTTTGCAACAATTAAACATTTCGAATCAGATGAACACTTGTTGCTGCAATCAGACCCGTTGACCTCGATTTGAGGCAAACCACCAAATTAAGATGGCAGAAGAGAAGGAGAGGGCTCACCGAGATGACCTTCTACTTGCTGCGTCCCCATGGCCCAGAGCACGGGCAACTCCCAGGCGCCGTCTCCGTTGTCTTCCACGGCACCGTCTAGCCACACAGGCCCGCAGCCGCCGGCGATCCATCTCACGCCCACCATGACATCAAATTATCCACAATCGTTCCCATTGTCAACTGGAGACCACCAAAAGCAGGTCAGTATCAATACTGAAACAGAAAAAGGAGAGAAGTTTTGTTAGTACACACCTCGTGAGACTAATCCGCACCTAAAATTACCATGGAAAAAAACTGCACAATAAATATGATGGCACACTCTACAGCAAGAGCAGCGACGTGTATGGTCCCAAAAATTGCAATATGTCACACAAGCAAATAGGTCTAGTACAGAAAACTACACTACACTAACACTGCCAATCAAAATATGTCTTATAATCCGTTCCTAAAACCCGAGGAGAGAGAGAGAGGGGCTAGGAGAGGGAGATGTAAGCACCAAATCGCATCAGCTTGCTTCGTCGTTGCCTCGGTGGTGGAAGATGCTAGCTCGCCCGTGAGGCCACCATCTCAACCATCCTCTCCCGCGTTGACGATGCAGCCGCCGCCGGTGTAGTCGTCGACGAGAAGAGGGAGCAGTGCGACCTCCGCGGGGTCGAAAAGAGGATTGGGGCGGTGTGACCTCCTCTTCTCCTCCACCCTTCCCTCTCGCGCGTTGCGGCTAGGATAGAGCGCTGGCGAGGAAGGGGGCGCTACATCCGCTCGGTCCGGTTCATGGAGTAGGACGAGGTGGCCCAGCGAGGAGGCGGCGGCGCAGAGAGGAGGAGGCGAGCGAGACAGCGCAGGCGGAGGCGGCTAGGGTTTCCATCGGGGGGATCGAGATGGACGCGGGGCTCGTTCACAGATCGAACGGATGGGGATGGCCTTTTCCGGGCTCGCTAGGCGACGCGGCAGTGCTCGTTGTCTTTTTCCTCCCTGCCCGCACGTCGTGCGCCACGTGGATAGCCCCCCTGGGCGCCCAAGGGGTGCGCTCTTGCTTGTTCTCAATCTCCCCTCTTCTGTTCGTCCAATGGGAGCCCACATCAGGTTACTGTGCTGCCCATTGCTCACGCGAGCACAGTACGGAGTTCATGGACACAGTTCCAACTCAGACGACCGTGGGCGTAGCATTAATTTTTTTGGACGGTTATTTATTGTCTGGTACAGATACTGTACATCGCCTGCTCGTATCCACCCTGTACACACGTAAATAACGATGCATTACAGACATTTCCAACTCCTGTATTCACGCCAAAACGGCCAGCACTCGAATCTTCAAGCAAACACCGATGGACAGGATAACCAGAGCACTGCTGCATTACAATATCTAAAACATCTTACAATTAAGAATGACTCTAGGAAAGCTTGAGAAGAAGAATTTATTGTACCGTTAATTGGATCAGATTTTTATCTAGGGCATTACCGAGTAACATGGCGGACCTCACATGACCTTTTGGGTCCACGTGGTGTATGGCTTGCTGGACATGGATTGGTCATTCTCATTTGAATTGAGGATGAGCAAAACCATCAGAGAAGAACATCGATTAAAACAAAGGATCGGACGAATCTGATATGTTCTTATGAGAGCTCCTCTCGAAACCTAGCTGCCGCCACCAGCTCCGTTTCCACCATATATGGTGGGGATTGGGGAACACGATCTATGAGTGGGCGTTCTCAATAAAATTAGTGTTTTCGATACATAGTGTTTTAGTAGCCGTCTTCTTCTTCAATGGAGATTATTTTGTATATAATAAGTAATTTTTGGCCATTCGTTCGACGGCGAGATCTTTTTTCCCGGTGTCAATGGTGGTGTTGAAAGATTATATTTGTCTATGTATGATTCTTCAGATGTTGCTTCGTTAGATCGATTGGGATTTTTTTCTCATGTTGCCGCGAGGAGGATTGTCCTCGCAATATCTTCCTCGGCTACTATGGTCATCCGTTTTCTCGGCTCCCAACAACGTCGACCAAGTTATTCCATTTTTTTCTTCTGGAATACCATTGTTGGTACTCTTGCCATTGTTGACTACTTTAATAGCTTCGTACGTTCATAAAGACTTGGTATTTTGGTTCAAAATTAAATTTATGGAAGAACCTCCATTGATATTCGCATGCCTGTGATTTGTTATCTTTGTCATTGTTCTACGGCCGCTTTCAGAAAAATATAAGATTGTGTTAAGAAAAAAGAAGGGACATGAATATATGGAAATTTTGCTTGTATCTTTTAGTTTTTATTTTATAATCCTTGTAGTCGTCATGTACTATTTACAATTATATATAATATACTACCTCCGTATCAAAATATAAGACTTTATAACTACTTACTACACTTGTGTATCTAGACATGATTTAGTCAAGATTCACATGAAACTCGCACTAAATCATGTCTAGATACACAAGTATACTCAGTATATTAAAATCTTATATTTTGATAAGAAGTGAGTATATGGTATTGATTGTCAAAACCAAAATGAGCAAAACTATCGGAAGTATAGGCCGGCATGCAACTAGGAACCCACGGTACGTGTGTTGAGCCCTACGGCCTAACGCACTCACCGCTGACCCGCGCATTTTCGCTGCAGGTTGACATTTTTGTAGAGCCACCACATCACCGATCAGTGCTGCTACTATAAAAATCCATGTCCCTTGTTTCATCTAACCGCAAGATCGACTCGTGGTCGTGGATGGCTCCGCCAACTCACCAACTTCCTCTGCTCCTGGTTTTCTGCAAGCTATGGATAAAGCTGTGCACGCTCCCACCTACCCCGCCCCGCTCCATCGCCACCCTGCCGCCGCCGCCGCCACCGCTGCCGCTCCACCACCACCGGGCCTCACCACTAGCTACACACCAGAGGGCCTCATGCCCACATCCCCTTCCACAGTCGAGACAACTGCGCGCGCCTCGCCCCCTCTCGCCAATCCCGTCGATGGATCGGATTCGAGATCTGCGGAGAGGCGGACCGAGCTCCCCGGCGCCGGAGGAGAGTGGAGCCCAGGCCCTGCTGCAGCTTGCAGAGGTGATTCCGGGCGAGGATACGGCGACCTCGGGCGAGCATTTCAGAGTTCTAACTTCGGAAGTGAGGCGGATCCTATCGGATCCGGCAGAGCTGAGGCAGTCCAGGGGGAACGAGCTCGTCGCGAGATGTCGGGACCGTGGTTGGGTTCTGATGTTCGTGAAGTGCATCTCAGGAGGGATCCAGAGAGCGATTGCCGTCAGGCCTACGGCGCTGGAAGCGATGAGGAGGACAGTGAGTTCGCCGTCGCAGCCAGCGGACGCCATGGCCGTCATCAGGAACATGGCTACGGGGACCACGGATCAGGTGGGGATGTCAGCGACGTCGCTCGCAGCCTTCAGGGAGCGAGCGCAGGGCGCTCCGCATCCGCCAGCTCCGAGTTCAGAGGGTTTGGACGAACTGCAGGTTGCGGTGCAGAGGGAGAATCTGCTGAGGGAGATGGAGGAAGCAAGCGCCAGTCTCAGGCAGCCGGTGCCGCAGCAAGGCCAGCCACGCCGCCGCAGTTGATGCCAAGCAACTGCAGGAGATTGGGGTGAATTCTGGTCAGAGGACAGAGGCGCAAGCAACTGCCTCTGCTGAATTCTGAGCGCGATTCTCTGGTTCAAACTCAGCCACCTACCCCACCTGCTACCGCGTACTCGCAGAATCCGTCTTCGCCTTTTGAGATCTCCTCTGTAAGGATAGGTGGTTGGGATATCCCTTTATCAATCGAGGCCCAGCCAGTCCCTGCTAGGTTTTCCTCGCAGTCGCCGTTGTTGGCTTGGGTCAGGAAGGACATCCTCGACTCAGGCTGCTTCGTGTCCTCTGATTTCCACCCAGCCTTCGAGTCCGAGAGAGAGGATCGTGATCCAAAGCAGCTTCGTAACAGAGAACTTGTTAAGATCTTGCTAGAGGATCAGATGCCTGAAGCAGTTAGAGGTAGGGGGAGAGGGAAGACTACGGGAGGCGGGAGATCTGATGGAGGAACAGGACAGGGAGGGAATTGGCCGCAACAACAGAACCAGTTTCCTCCGATGGGCTTCGGTTTTGGTTTTCCACCGCCGTTTTTCCCAGGTCAGATTCCAAATCAGTTTCCTGTCAACCAATGGGTTAATCCGCAGGGGAATTGGGCTGCTCCGGGAGTTCCTCAACAGCCATTCCCGCAACAGCAGATGCAACCGCATTTTATTCCCCCACAGCAGCAGCAAATCCAGTTTGGTCAGCCTCAGGTGCAAATTCCACCGCAGTAGCAGCAACAGCAGCCGCCGCAGACTAGCGGTGCTCCACAGGGTCAGAAACAACAAGGGAAGCAGGGAGTTAGTAAAGCGCAGAAGAAGAAAGCAAATGCTGGAAGTTCTGATTCAGTTGCCTCCAATAAGAGCAAGGACTCCAGTAAAGCAAAAGATAGCTATCTCAATGCTGTCTGCTACAATTGTGGGGAGCCTGGGCATAACAAATCTTCTTGTCCCGAGGCACCTCACTGTTTCATCTGCAAGAAAACTTCTCACAAAGAGGATGCTTGTCCAGTGAGAGATCAAAAACTCCCTACTGCAACTCATTATGGTGCTGCTGACCCAGGACTGGAATTCTTGCACATCGACTGCCCAGACAATAGTAATGGCTCTTGCAATGTAGGTGTAGTCTACCTTGAAGCAGGAGAACTGTCAAAAGAAGAACTGGCACAAGAGTTTACAACGATTTATAAAACAAGCTGGCCGTGGCCTATTAGACAACTTGATGCGTGGTCCTTCTTGGTGCAATTTCCACCTCATCTCTCTGTGGAGGATGTAGCTGGATATCCTTGCTTTGGTTTAGATAAAGATGGTGTCACCGTGAACGTTGAAGTATGGAAGGGAGACTTGGAAGTGTGTGAAGAAGGTTAGTCAGTCTGGGTACAGCTCAGGGGTCTCAAAAAAGAATGGTGTGAATGGGGCTCTCTTGCCCAACTCACTTCTGCGATTGGGATTCTCGAAGATGTTGACTGGATTGGTGCTTTCAAAACATTCTACGAGGTGATCAGGGTTAAGCTCCTTTGTAGAGACCCAAGGCTCGTTCCCTCCAGACTTTCATTTGAGGTGAAGAAGAAGTTTTACAAGATGTCGATTACTGTTGAGCCTCCAGTTGAGGTTGGCCCTGCATCTGCTGATGATCCCACAGACCAGGGGATGAGCAGGCGAGCAGGCGTCGCGAGCCTAGTGAAATGGATGCAGATATTACACCAAGAAGCTCAGAAGTTCCGAATGTCGATAGGCCAGCAAACAATGGCGGTGGTGGCTCTTCTACTCACAGGAAAGTGGCGATTTCAGGTGAAGGTGAAGATGGCTATATGTCAGAAAATTCGGACATGCCGGAAGAAGCAAGAGACTCCATTATGGCGTGGCTGTCCACTAATTCACTGGTGAAGGAAAATGCTACGATCTCCTGAGAGAGATGGAAGTAGTAGATGAAGGTGGATATTTCTGCTATGATCAGGACCAGATGACCTCCAATACTGTTGTCACGCAAGAGGCGATGCAAGCTGAGGCGACACAGGTTGATGTTGATGCTAACATTACCCAGGGAGAGGTGCAGCAGGAGTTTGTTGGAACTGAAGCAGAGGTCATTTTGCCAGCCAGGAAGAATATCTGGGGACCTGTCCATGGTACAAAACAGTGTGAGAGACTGCAAGGGAGAGGAGGAAAATCAAGCATCCAAATGGCGCAGGAGCTCAAAAAGAGGAGGATGGAGGCACCTGCGACATCCAAGCTGAAAGGTATCCAAAAACCTAACCCCTTCTGTCTCCTACCTGAAGTTGTAGATATTGCTGATACAGTAGGTTTAGTCGTGGATGAATCTGTTTACAGTAGGAAACCTGATGAGTCAGCATTTCCTAATGCAACAGAGGACACCTTTTCACTGTTTAAACCTGAGGGTTTTTCTGCTTCAATTGATTTCTCTATTCCTGTTAGTTTAGGCTTTGTTGATACTACTGATACTGATGTTATACCTGAGGGAATAACATCAGATTATGCCAGCCCGCAGGCTCTACTAGAAAAGTTTTCTTCACCACACACACAGTTTCCCGTGGGAAAACAGAATGTGGATGATAGCGCTGAACTCTGGTACCAAGTTTGTAGGAAAAGACGGGGCAAGCACCCTAAGACAAGAATGATTTTATGAATAGTCTAAGCGTAAACATTCGAGGGATTGATGCTCCAGGTCGGACAAATAATATTTTAGATTTACTTGCCAAAACACATGCAACCATCGTCTCTTTTCAAGAGACAAAAAAGATGGATTTCTCAGCTTCCTATTTAGACTCGATTAGTCTGAATAGGCCCTACACTTGGAACTTCCTGCCAGCTGTCGGGGCAGCTGGAGGTATCCTGGTAGGGGTAGACTCCAACTTCTTTGAGATCCTTGCTTGGGACATCAAGGAATTTTCTGTCTCCTGTTTACTGAAAAAATAAACTAGACAGCAAAGTCTGGAGACACATTTCTGTTTATGGTTCACCCTATGATGAGGGTAAGGAAAGTTTTATCTCTGAACTTCACCAGCTGTTCATAGATAATACTTATCCTTCCTGATTAGTGGAGATTTTACTTAGTTAGGTGTGCAAAAGACAAAAGTAATGGGGTTGTCAACCAGAAATGGTGTGACAAATTCAATACTTGGATTAATTTGTGGGGTTTGCTAGAGGTTAGACTGTCCAATAGGAAGTATACCTGGGCGAACAATCAAACAAATTTGATCATGTCAGCTATTGACAGTTTTTTGTAATACTGAACTAGAAAGATTATTTCCACTAGCCAGAGCCCAGGCTTTCACTAGGATTGGTACTGACCACACGCCCATTCTTTGGGATTCTGAGGTTAATTACCGTTTCCAACCACCGCCATATAGGTTCGAGAAATGGTGGCTTTTGAGGGAGGATTTTGCGGATTTGGTTTTTAAATCCTGGAATGCTCCCACAAAAGGCATCACGGCCATTGACATATGGCAGGAAAAAGTGAGACATTTTAGGAGAGCTTCTAAAGGGTGGAGTAAAAACATTGAATCTGAGCTGAGATTGCTCAAAAAAGATTGATGGATGAGTATGATATGTTAGATCTAAAAGCTGAGGCAGAAGATCTTTCAGATCAAGAGCTGAGTAGAATGAAATAGATTAATAAAGAGATGCAAAATCTTGGTTAAAAGAGGAAACAAAAGCTAGGCAATGTTCTAGAGATAGGGATATCCTTGAGGGAGACCGAAATACCGCTTATTTCCATGCGGTGGTGATACGTCTCCAACGTATCCATAATTTCTGCTGTTCCATGCTTATATTATACCATTTGCTACATGTTTTATATACACTTCGTATCACTTTTATGCATTTTCTGGGACTAACCTATTAACAAGATGCCACAGTGCCAGTTCCCTGTTTTCTGCTGTTTTTGGTTTCAGAAAGTTACTTCTGGAAATATTCTCGGAATTGCACGAAACAAAAGGCCAGTCCCTATTTTTCCAGCACGTACACGGAGTCCGAAGGAGAGACGAAGGAGCCACGAGGTGGCCAAACCACCTGGCGGCGCGGGCCCACCGCGCGCCTGGTGTGTTTGGGCCCCTCGGGGGTCCGCCGACATCGCCCCTTCGCCTATTTATTCCCCGAGACGCGAAAACCCTAAAACACCGAGCCTTTCATCCAGAACATATTCGCTGCCGCCGCCGTCGTCAACCCTAACTCGGGGGGTTCTGAAGCTCTTCCCGGCACCCTGCCGGAGAGGGGAATCATCACCGGAGGGCTCTACATCGCCATGCCCGCCTCCGGAGTGATGCGTGAGTAGTTCATCCTTGGACTATGGGTCCATAGCAGTAGCTAGATGGTTGTCTTCTCCACTTGTGCCATCATGTTTAGATCTTGTGAGCTGCCTATCATGATCAAGATCATCTTATTGTAATGCTACATGTTGTGTTTGCTGGGATCTGACTTATATTGATACCTATGTGGAGCTGAATATTATATTATCATGTCTATGTCATTTGTGATCTTGCATGCTCTCCGTTACTTGTTGAAGCCTTGGCCACGTGAATACTTGTAACTCCAAGAGGGGGTATTTATGCATGATAGTTGGGTTCAACCTCTATTTAACCTGGGATAGTGACAGCAAGTTCTAAGGTTGTAGATGTGTTGTTGCCACTAGGGGTAAAACAGCAATGCTTTATTCAAGGATGAATGTATTGTTTACATTACGCACATTACTTAATGCAATTGTCTGTTGCTTGCAACTTAATACTGGAAGGGGTACGGATGTTAACCGGAAAGTGGACTATTTAGGCATAGATGCATGCTGGATAGCGGTCTATGTACTTTGTCGTAATGCCCAAATGAATCTCATAGTAGACACCACAGCTCACACATGCATGTTATATGCACTTATCAATTGTCAATTGCCCAGCTGTAATTTGTTTACCCAGCATGTTAGTTATCTTATTGGAGAGACACCACTAGTGAACTGTGGACCCCGGTCCATTCTTTTACATCTGAAATACAATCTACTGCAATCATTGTTCTCTACTGTTTTATGCAAACAAACATCATTTCCATTCGATACGTTTAACCCTTTGTTTTCAGCAAGCCGGTGAGATTGACAACCTCACTGTTAAGTTGGGGCAAAGTAATTTGATTGTGTTGTGCAGGTTCCACGTTGGCACCGGAATCCCTGGTGTTGCGCCGCACTACACTCCTTCACCAACACCTTCGAAGCAAACCTCGTTTTCCTACTGGTTCGATAAACCTTGGTTTCATACTGAGGGAAAACTTACTGCTGCACTCATCATACCTTCCTCTTGGGGTTCCCAACTGACGTGTGACGTACAAGCATTGTTTCTGGCACTATTAACCTAGAGCCACCAACACGTTTTCTGGCGCCGTTGCCGGGGAAAACCGAATTGCTTCTGCAAGGGGAGTCTCTCACACCCAATCTCTTTACTTTGTTATTTGTCTTGCTTAGTTTATTTTTATTTAGTCTTGTTTGCTCTCTTTATCAAAAACACAAAAAAATTAGTTACTTGTTTAATTCAGTTTGATTTTGTTTTTCAAAATGAGTACTCCTGAGAACACTAAGTTGTGTGACTTCACTAGCACAAACAACAATGATTTCATATGCACTCCTATTGCTCCACCTGCTTCTACAGCAGAATTTTATGAAATTAAACCTGCTCTATTAAATCTTGTTATGAAAGAGCAATTTTCTGGTGTTAGTACTGATGATGCTGCTGCCCATCTTAATAACTTTGTTGAACTTTGTGAAATGCAAAAGTATAAGGATATGGATGGGGATATTATAAAACTGAAACTTTTTCCTTTCTCCTTGAGAGGAAGAGCTAAAGAATGGTTGCTTTCTTTGCCTAGAAATAGTATTAATTCTTGGACAAAATGCAAAGATGCTTTCATAGGGAAATATTATCCTCCTGCTAAGATTATATCCTTGAGAAGTAGCATTATGAATTTTAAACAACTTGATAATGAACATGTTGCTCAAGCTTGGGAAAGAATGAAATCTTTGGTGAAGAATTGTCCCACTCATGGACTGACTACTTGGATGATCATCCAAACCTTTTATGCAGGATTAAATTTTTCCTCAAGGAACTTATTGGATTCAGCCTCTGGAGGAACCTTTATGTCCATCACTTTAGGTGCAGCAACAAAGCTACTTGATGATATGATGATCAACTATTCCGAATGGCACACCGAAAGAGCTCCTCAAGGTAAGAAGGTAAATTCTGTTGAAGAAACCTCCTCTTTGAGTGATAAGATTGATGCTATTATGTCTATGCTTGTGAATGGTAGATCTCATGTTGATCCTAATAATGTTCCTTTAGCTTCATTGGTTGCTCAAGAAGAGCATGTTGATGTAAACTTCATTAAAAACAACAACTTCAACAACAATGCTTATAGGAATAATTTTGGTAGCAACAATTATAAGCCTTATCCTTCAAATGGTTATGGCAATTCTTATGGTAATTCCTACAGCAACAATAGAAGTGTGTCCTCTGATCTTGAAGCTATGCTTAAAGAATTTATTAGCACACAAAAAGCTTTCAATAAAACTGTTGAGGAAAAGTTTGAAAAAATTGATGATCTTGCTCTAAAGTTGATAGTCTTGCTCATGATGTTGAAATTCTAAAACTGAAAGTTATGCCTAATGAAGTTAAAGATATTAAGTCATTTGCTACAGCAAATGCCATCCAAGTTCGAATTGATAATAATATTAGGATGTTGGCTGAATTGCATGCTAGGTGGGAAAAAGAGGAAGAACTTGAAAAAGAGAATAGTATAGTTAGAGTTTGTACTATCACCACCACTAGTAATGCTAATGTTTCACATGCTAGTAAACCTCCTACTATTGATGGTAATGTTATTGGTGTTGTAATGTCTCTACTACTTCTGCAAAGCGTTTGAAATTGCCTAAAACTGCTGAAACTTTTTCTGATAAAAGTGCTGAAATTTTTCAAACTATTGGAGACAATGGTTCCACCACCATTGACAATAATGATTTTGATTTTGATGATTGTAACATCTCTGAAGTTATTATGTTCTTGCAAAAATTAGCTAGAAGTCCCAATGCTAGCACTATTAATTTGGCTTTTACAAAGCATATTACAAATGCTCTTTTGCAAGCTAGGGAGGAGAAGTTGAAACTTAAAGCTTCTATTCCTAGGAAATTAGAAGATGGTTGGGAACCCATCATTAAGGTAAAGGTGAATGATTTTTATTGCAATGCCTTGTGTGATCTTGGTGCAAGTGTTTCAGTTTTGCCCAAGAAGCTTTATGATATTCTTGATTTGCCACCTTTGGAACATTGTTATTTGGATGTTTTTCTCGCTGATAATGCTATGAAGAAACCTTTGGGGCGAGTTAATGATGTTTTTATTACAGTAAAAATAACCTTGTCCCCGTTGATTTTATTGTTATGGATATTGAATGCAATGCATCTTGTCCTATTGTTTTGGGAAGACCTTTTCTTCGAACTGTTGGTGCCATCATTGATATGAAAGAAGGTAATATAAGGTACCAATTTCCTCTCAAGAAAGGTATGGAACACTTCCCTAGGAAGAGAATGAAGTTACCTTTTGACTCTATTGTTAGAGCAAGTTATGATGTTGATGCTTCTTCTCTTGACAACACTTGATTTTCACTTTCTGCGCCTAGCTGAAAGGCGTTAAAGAAAAGCGCTTATGGGAGACAACCCATCGTTTTTATTTGCTGTTATTTTTGTTTTCTTTGAGTCAAGGAGTTTTGTTACTTCTGTAGCAACTCCTTTGTATCTTTATTTTATCGCAATGTTGTGCCAAGTAAAGTTCTATATTGAAAGTTGATGCAAGATTTGGATTTCTGCGCAGTGACAGATTTTTAGCTGTCACGGATTTGAGCTTATCTCCCTGTAGAAAATTCAAAAAATTCTGAGAAAAATCACGCATATTCCTGAGATATGTACGCAACTTTCATTATTTTAGGCCAGATCCATCTGAGCAACTTAAGTGCCTCGAAAAAATTCGTCATTCCAGACTGTTCTGTTTTTGACAGATTCTGCCTTTTGTTTTGCATTCGCTCTTTTACTGTGTTTGTGTGGATTTCTTTGCTCCACAAAGCATTGGTGGCTGTAGCTAATGTCCAGAAGCTTTGGGATTGATTGTATCATTACAGAATATGAGAATTTTTGATTATGCACTAACCCTCTAATGAGAACTGTCTTGAGTTTGGTGTGAAGGAAGTTTTCAAGGATCAAGCGAGAAGGGTGATATTATGTGATCAAGAAGAGTGAAAAGCCTAAGCTTGGGGATGCCCCCGTGGTTCATCCCAACCATATTCAGAGAGACTCAAGCGTCTAAGCTTGGGGATGCCCAAGGCATCCCCTTCTTCATCAACAAACTTATCAGGTCATCTCTAGTGAAACTATATTTTAATTCTTTCACATCTTATGCGCTTTACTTGGAGCGTCTGTGTGTTTTTATTTTTGTTTTTGTTTGAATAAATTCGGATCCTAGCAATCCTTGTGTGGGAGAGAGACACGCTCCGCTTTTTCATGTGAATACTCATGTTCTTCACTTATATTTGTTGAGTATTCTTAACTAGCTACTGCAGTGCTTTTAGCTCCTGTTTTTCATGCATCTCTTCGAGCTGTTAGCACTTGTTTATAAATACTCTCTTGCTGCATTATATTATCATTTGGAGAGTTTATGTTTAAATAAATTATTGGTGTTTGTTTGGAAGAAAGAAAATGCTACATGTAGTAGTTGGTATTGGAAAAGACATATGCATTCTTGTAGATCATTGTCTTGTTTTGATTTGATGCTTTGCAATTGTTTTGAGCTCTCAAGTAGATCATGTTTAAGCTCTTGCATCATGTAGTTAAAGCCTAGTAGTGGAGAACTACCGTAGAGCTTGTTGAGACTTGGGATGCATATTTGTTCTCTCTAAGGTCTAGATATTTTCTGGTAAAATGTTTGAGCAACAAGGAAGACAGTGTAGAGTCTTATAATACTTGCAATATGTTTTTATGTGATTCTTGCTGTACCGGTTTATACTTGTGTTTGCTTCAAACAACCTTGCTAGCCTAAACTCTGTACTGAGAGGGAATGCTTCTCGTGCATCCAAAACTTGAGCCAAAACCCATGCCATTTGTGTCCACCATACCTACCTACTATGTGGTATTTCCTGCCATTCCAAGTAAATATTTCATGTGCTACCTTTAAACTATTCAAAACTTTATTACTCCTTATTTGTGTCAATGTTTTATAGCTCATGAGGAAGTATGTGGTGTTTTATCTTTCAATCTTGTCATTTACTTCTGACAGACTTTCACCTGGACTAGTGGCATATACATCCGCTTATCCAATAATTTGCAAAAAGAGCTGGCAACGGGGTGCCCAGCCCCAATTAATTACAACTTTCATTAATAATTCTCTTCACATGTTTTGCCCTGATTTATCAGTAAGCAACTTAATTTTGCAATAGACACTCCTCCATGGTATGTGAATGTTGGAAGGCACCCGAGGATTCGGTTAGCCATGGCTTGTGTAAGCAAAAGGTTGGGAGGAGTGTCATCTATAAAGAAACTAAAATACATGTGTAAACAAAAGAGAAGAGGGATGATCTACCTTGCTGGTAGAGATAACGTCCTTCATGGGAGCCGCTCTTTGAAAGTCTGGTTGACAAGGGGGTTAGAGTGCCCACTACCATTCGTTGACAACAACAAACACCTCTCAAATACTTATTTTGTGCTCTCTATATGCTTTCGAAAACTTAAAAAGCTCTAGCACATGATTTAATCCCTGCTTCCCTCTGCGAAGGGCCTATCTTTTACTTTATGTTGAGTCAGTTTACCTACTCCTTTCTATCTTAGAAGCAAACACTTGTGTCAACTTTGTGTGCATTGATTCTTACATATTTACTTATTGCACTTGTTATATTGCTTTATGTTGACAACTATCCATGAGATATACATGTTACAAGTTGAAAGCAAATGCTGAAACTTAATCATCCTTTGTGTTGCTTCAATGCCTTTTACTTTGAATCTATTGCTTTATGAGTTACCTCTTATGCAAAACTTTTTGATGCTTGTCTTGAAAGTACTATTCATGAAAAGTTTTTGCTTATATGATTCATTGTTTACTCTTTATCTATTTGTTAGCAAACTATAGATCATTGCTTTGAGTCACTTCATTCATGACATGAGCCTTGCAATATATTGATCAAGATTGTGTGAAAGCATGTCTCCTCAGAAATTATTTGTTGTTATCGTTTTACCTACTCGAGGACGAGTAGAACTAAGCTTGGGGATGCTTGATACGTCTCCAACGTATCCATAATTTCTGCTGTTCCATGCTTATATTATACCATTTGCTACATGTTTTATATACACTTCGTATCACTTTTATGCATTTTCTGGGACTAACCTATTAACAAGATGCCACAGTGCCAGTTCCCTGTTTTCTGCTGTTTTTGGTTTCAGAAAGTTACTTCTGGAAATATTCTCGGAATTGCACGAAACAAAAGGCCAGTCCCTATTTTTCCAGCACGTACACGGAGTCCGAAGGAGAGACGAAGAGCCACGAGGTGGCCAAACCACCTGGGGCGCGGGCCCACCGCCGCGCCTGGTGGTTTGGGCCCCTCGGGGGTCCGCCGACATCGCCCCTTCGCCTATTTATTCCCCGAGACGCGAAAACCCTAAAACACCGAGCCTTTCATCCAGAACATATTCGCTGCCGCCGCCGTCGTCAACCCTAACTCGGGGGGTTCTGAAGCTCTTCCCGGCACCCTGCCGGAGAGGGGAATCATCACCGGAGGGCTCTACATCGCCATGCCCGCCTCCGGAGTGATGCGTGAGTAGTTCATCCTTGGACTATGGGTCCATAGCAGTAGCTAGATGGTTGTCTTCTCCACTTGTGCCATCATGTTTAGATCTTGTGAGCTGCCTATCATGATCAAGATCATCTTATTGTAATGCTACATGTTGTGTTTGCTGGGATCTGACTTATATTGATACCTATGTGGAGCTGAATATTATATTATCATGTCTATGTCATTTGTGATCTTGCATGCTCTCCGTTACTTGTTGAAGCCTTGGCCACGTGAATACTTGTAACTCCAAGAGGGGGTATTTATGCATGATAGTTGGGTTCAACCTCTATTTAACCTGGGATAGTGACAGCAAGTTCTAAGGTTGTAGATGTGTTGTTGCCACTAGGGGTAAAACAGCAATGCTTTATTCAAGGATGAATGTATTGTTTACATTACGCACATTACTTAATGCAATTGTCTGTTGCTTGCAACTTAATACTGGAAGGGGTACGGATGTTAACCGGAAAGTGGACTATTTAGGCATAGATGCATGCTGGATAGCGGTCTATGTACTTTGTCGTAATGCCCAAATGAATCTCATAGTAGACACCACAGCTCACACATGCATGTTATATGCACTTATCAATTGTCAATTGCCCAGCTGTAATTTGTTTACCCAGCATGTTAGTTATCTTATTGGAGAGACACCACTAGTGAACTGTGGACCCCGGTCCATTCTTTTACATCTGAAATACAATCTACTGCAATCATTGTTCTCTACTGTTTTATGCAAACAAACATCATTTCCATTCGATACGTTTAACCCTTTGTTTTCAGCAAGCCGGTGAGATTGACAACCTCACTGTTAAGTTGGGGCAAAGTAATTTGATTGTGTTGTGCAGGTTCCACGTTGGCACCGGAATCCCTGGTGTTGCGCCGCACTACACTCCTTCACCAACACCTTCGAAGCAAACCTCGTTTTCCTACTGGTTGATTAACCTTGGTTTCATACTGAGGGAAAACTTACTGCTGCACTCATCATACCTTCCTCTTGGGGTTCCCAACTGACGTGTGACGTACAAGCATTGTTTCTGGCACTATTAACTTAGAGCCACCAGGTGGCCAACCAGCGCAGAAGGAAAACCATGATTCTATCTCTAGATGGTCCTAACGGAACGACCTCAGATATGATGAAATGCTTGAGATCGCTTCCTCGTTTTATAAAGACCTTTTCTGCTCGGTTTGAAAAATATGGTTTCGCTCTGGGAGATGATTTTTTCTCTCCTGAAGAACGAATAACTTCCGAACAGAACTCCTCCATGGAAAAACCTTTCTCTGAGGAGGAAGTTAAGAAAGCTATTTTTAGCTCCTATTCTGATGGAGCCCCTGGCCTGATGGGTTGTCCTTTATGTTCTACCAGAAATTTTGGGAGGTAGTTAAAAAAGATATTATGGCTTTGTTTCATGATTTCTTTTCGGGTAACCTGGACTCTTTAGGTTGAACTTTGCGGTTCTCACCTTGATCCCAAGGAACCTGACGCCACCTCTATGAAATTTTTTCGTCCAATTAGCTTGTTAAACTGCATTTTCAAAATCTTTACTAAGGTGATTACGACTAGGTTCGGAGGCATCATGGATTCCATTATTGCACCGAATCAAACCGCTTTCATCAGAGGTAGATATATTTTAGAAAGTGTAGTCACGGCACACGAGGTTCTTCACTCTGTGCATAGTGGTAAAGAGGAAGGAGTGGTACTAAAGCTTGACTATGAGAAAGCCTTTGATAAGGTTGACTTAGACTTCCTAGATGATCTTCTACTTAAGAGGGGTTTTGGTCCAAAAGTTAGAAATTGGATCAAGATAGCCAATAGGGGGGATCGGTAGCGGTTAAAATCAACAATATCCAAGGAGGGTTTTTTGTCACTGCGAAAGGGCTCCGACAGGGAGATCCATGTCCCCCATTCTCTTTAATCTGGTCGTGGATGTTTTCACTAGGATGCTTATTAGAGGAGCTTCCTGTAACCTTATTAAAGGGCTCTGCCCTCAGCTGTGTCCAGGGGTATCATCAGCTTACAGTATGCTGATACCATCTTGTTTCTAGAAAACAATCTAGACACAGCTAAGAATCTCAAAAACATTCTCACTTGCTTTGAACAAGTTTCGGGTATGAGGATTAATTACAATAAAAGTGAGTTAGTTCCCATCAATCTTTGCGAAGAGGATGTAGATGCTTTGCGAAACATCTTTGGATGTACCGTAGGAAACTTCCCCATCAAATATCTTGGGATTCCTCTTCACCATGATAAGTTACGAAGGGAGGACCTGCAGCCGATCATTGATAAATTTTGAAAAGGATTGCTGGATGGAGAGGAAAGCTCTTATCATATGCAGCGCGAGTAGCTTTGATTAGAGCGTGTTTAGCTAGTATTCCGGTGTACCTCCTTTCCTTCTTTAAGTTTCCAAAATGGGCTTTAGAGTTAATTAATACTCAAATGGCGCATTGTCTTTGGAACGATACTAAAGAAAAAAAGGAGATTACATCTTGCAAATTGGAATTTAGTTTGCATGCCAAAGGATTTCGGAGGTTTGGGCATCCTTGTCTCCGAGATGTCAATCTCTGTCTCCTTGCATCCTGGGTTAAGAGATACTTTGAGGGGGGTGATAAAATTTGGAAAACTTTGGTAGATTCCAAATACAAGACAGCCAACCCGAATGTTTTCTGTAGCTCCAAATTAAACACCTCCAGATTTTGGAAGGGGTTTATGTGGGCAGTAGACTCGGTGAAGTTTGGATACAGGTGGAAGGTTGGTGATGGTGCCAAGATCAGGTTCTGGGAGGATACCTGGTTTGGTACATCCCCACTTTGTGTTCAGTTCTGGACCTTTACATTATTTGCAATGAACAGATGCGTACTGTGAGTCAAGTCTGGGATGGTTCAACCCTAAAACTCACTTTTAGGAGAAATTTCAGTCCAGCCCTGATGCAAACTTGGTTTGACTTAGAGCAGGTCGCTAGAAGTGTGGTCCTGTCTGCGGACTGTGACTCCATTATCTGGGCTTTTGAATCTAAAGGAGTCTACTCTACTAGTTCCTTTTAGGATTATTAGTTTCAGGGGGGTTTCGCAGGTTTTTATGCCGGCAATCTGGTCTCTGACCATTCCCCCTAGAGTCCAGATTTTCCTTTGGTTGCTTTCAAATAACAAACTGATGACACGGGATAACCTGCTTAAACGCAAATTGTATAAACCTTTGGAGTGTACCTTTTGCAAAGATTTAGAAACCGTTAATCACTTGTTTTTCGGTTGCATTGTCTCCCAAGAGGTCTGGACTTTGGTGTCAAACTTTCTTGGTTTTAGCATTGGATCTGATACATGTCAATAGCTAAATTCTGGATCTCAAATAAAAAACATGCTAGCCTAAATGCAATATGTGCTGCGGTACATTGGGGCATTTGGAAATCTCGCAATGCTTTAATTTTTGATGGTCAATCTTGGCTATGCATGAAACAGATCTGGTGGATGATCCTCAAGACGGTGAAGAAATGGAGACTTCTGTTCAAACAATCCATGATGACCATGATCGACAGCTTCAAGCAGCTGGTCAAGGAAAGGCTGAAGGAGAACCCTGCACTGCCGTGGGGTAACTCCTGGACTGAAGTCGCTGATATCACTCGCCGCCTCACTCCCGCTGTCAGGATCAACTGCTCAGGCTCCTGACACACCGCCCTGCTATCAGCCGCCGCTGGTGGCCTCGCCAATGACTCCCGCGATGATGAATGCCTGGGGAAGCCGATGCCGCGTTCTGAGGTGCTCCCTCCGCATGAGATCAAGACCAAGCTCCGGGAGATCATCGGGCTTCACTCTACTTCAGGTTGAGATACCTGTTTCTTCGTCCTGTGCGCATGTGCACGTTTGAGTGAAAAGAAGTGAAACTTCAGCTCTTATCTGTAATAAGCAGATTGAATCTCCTTCTAGTTTCGCTGAGACTTTTAGCCTCTACTGCTTTCTAGTTTATGTTTTAGCCTCTTAAAGTTAAAAACCTCTGTAACGGATTATGTGGGTTTCATTCGAGCAATGGAACTGGGGTCGGGAGCCCTTTTATTCTAAAAAAAACTTCCTCTGCTCCTGCTCCTGCTCCTGCTATCCGCCGCCGTCCTTGTGTCCTCCTCCCTGTCCCAGTCCCAGTCCCAGTCCCAGTCCCAGTATAGCTTCCCGGTGTTCGACGGCAAGTCGACCACCGACGGCATCGTGGTGGCAACCAACTCGTCCATGCTGGCGCCGGCCACCTTCCTCTTCGATGCCCAGCTCTTCCGGGAGTTCAACGAGTCCGAGGGCTTCGTGCTCCTCTCGCGGGCCGTCGCCCTCTGGCGCGCGGCTGACAACGCGACCCGCAACGAGGCGTCCTTCAACACGAGCTTCATGGTGGATGTCGACTCCGGCTCCGGCCCCGTCGCCTTCGTTCTCCTCCTCGACAGCTTCCCGCCGTTCAACGTCAAGAACAGGAAGCACGTGGCCGCCAATAGCTCGGCCGTGTCTCCCGGGCCGAGAGCCGCCAACAGCGTTGCTATCGTGGAGGTAAGCACGGTGAGCTCGTACGGCCCGCGGCCACCGCCGGGGTCGGCCTGAACGTCACCATCACACCAACTGTTCGTCCGCTGTCGGCGTCAGCCAGCTCGCCGTGTGGATCGGTACGACGCCTCCGCGCACCGCCTTTCGGTGTACGTCGACGACGCGGCTGCAGGCGACCCACGCCTCGACAACACAGCCGCGCTCCTCGAGGCGCCGGTCGACCTCGCCGGGCGGCTTCCCACCCAGGCCGCGCGGTGGGGTTCTTCGCCGCCACGGTCCGGGACGTCGTGGTCGGCGTCCGCGGCTGGGAGCTGACGGTCGACGCTCTAGCCGACAACCACGGGCCACCGCGTCCACAGGACGATGAACAAAGCACGACGTCGACGCCGTGGCTGGTGGTGCTGTTCGTGTGCTCGGCTCGGTGGCGGCCGTGGGCGTCATCGTCGTCGCCGTGATGCTATACCGCGTCGCGTCCAGGCGCCGAGCGGTGGACATGGAGGTGCAGAAGTGCTACAGAGAGTACTTCGCGAGGATGACTCACTGATCGAGTGAGAAGTCAAGGTGGTTGGTGTACGCGTGACGACGATACTAGCCAGCTGGTCGTCCGACCGGGCAGGCTTCCTATGGTGCCATGTCACACATGCCACGTTGCAGAGGAAGCCAGCCCCCAACAGTCGGAGTTGGAAGCTTCAGACATGGATTCCGACAAGTTGCAAATCCTAATCTGACAAGTTACAAAAATGCAAATCCTACGAGGGGATGCGAATCTGACAAGTTGTATGAGCACTTGACACCTACCGGAAAGTCTATTCGGAGGTTGAGCTCCATGCAGCTCGGTTTCAAAAATATTAAATCAGCATTTTTGTATTTAAATTTAAAAAATAAAACTAGGTGTACATAATGTTGAGATCTATCATTGTGTAAATGTTATGAAATTTATTTTTATTATTTTAAGCTACCCAAAAATGAAAAATCAAGCAAAATGTCAAAAAAAAATGAAATGTGGTCGTTCAGCGATTTAGCTCTACGACTTATCTTTTTTCCCAGGCCAAAATACAACGATTTTTTGTATTAACATTTGCACAGTGGTGAATGACCTTATCTACACCTAGAAATTTTTTCGAATTTTTGAAACAAAATGTAAAAATAAATAATTGAAAACTGAGTTACATGTAGCTCGACCCTCCATATATCGCCGTGCTCTGAAACTACAGCCTGAAGACTTGTTCTCATGTCGGGTAATGCGTACTCGTCATACACACATGCTATAGGTGGTACACTCCATGCTGCACCCCTGAGCCACTGTGCAAAATGTTAACCCATTGGTGTTAGCTTGGTGTGTAAGATCCATGCATTATGACAACACATAATCGTCATCACCGTAGCTGCACCCCTGAGCCAATACCCTAGTGACAACACATAGATTAAGTTTTGCTCAGAGTGACAATCAACGTTGACCTTTGTTGACGACATTGCGCCCATAGCCAAAGGTATGGCGGACGACAGATAAAGAATTAACATGTGGTGGAGACGAAATTAATAAGCTAGTGATAGATTCTCGTTCCACATACATACAGTTGTAGTTGGTTGTGAAAGATAGCTAGCTTTACGCTGTAGCACGAGATAGTTAACGACGATCGATTGTGACATGAGTTAATTAATTAGGGTTTAGCGGCATGGGATAGATCGAGCAGATTGGCCGAATCCTTGGTGTTTGGCGTGTAGTCCGAAAAGGCAATAGCTAGTTTGCGATGTCCTACAAGGTTGGTGTGCTAGGTGGATAATATCTAAGTTAACGACGATCGATTGTGACATGAGGTTAATTAAATAGGGTTTAGCGCAGGAGGTAGATCGAGCAGATTGGCCAAATCCTTCGTGTTTGGCGTGTAGTCGAAAAGGGCAATAGCTAGTTTGCGATGTCCTACAAGGTTGGTGTGCTAGGTGATAATCTAGCGTTGGAATGTCACGGTGACATCAACTCTAAAATTCCGTAAATTCAGACATATTACATAAAATTTTGTCAAATTTGACGAACATATGTGCGGCTAGCTGCACCGCCGCTCCTAAGAATGGGCTATACCGACAAATACATCCCTAGACCTAGACCAACGTAGGAGCGAATACACGGGGGCGCCATCACCTCATGTTGACAGCAAGATGTGCTGCTTTTATGAACGTTCTTCGTCTTTCTTGACGTTTTTTCTATACGATTAGCATACCTTCTCTGCGGTGTATTCTCAGAGAGAAAGAATACATGCGTCTGAGTATTCAGAGAATTTTATCGACCTACAAACAGGTACACCCTAGCTGCTACAGCTTGTTGCCAGTGCCGTACTACTGAGGAAATTTACGTAAGAATAGGATTTAGTATGCGGGATTGAGCAAGTACCGAGGACACGTACGGCCGTACCATGCAATGCACCGAACGTCCAGGTGAACACCATTAGGGCTGGAATTCGAGCCGA